>CAJPEX010000059.1:0-226766 GCA_905338405.1 Notodromas monacha | reverse complement strand
AGAATGAGGATATTCTGGGCCAAAACTAGTTCCTTAATCAGTTCACACCTTCCTGAACTTGGAGGCAGGGGTTCATTTGCTATTTTTGTCTTTCAATTCCTTTCAAGATGCATCAAACTATTTGATTGAATCATTTTCTCTGTCTTATTTTAAGGAAATAATTACCAGAAGGCCTCCCAAAATTTTACTCACAGAGGTTTTAGAGAAAAAAATTTTGAGTTATGGAGGTTTTTAATGTATTGATTCTAAGGGGATTCAGACAGGGACTTGAAAAAAATCAACTTAGGGAGGAATTCAACTTAGGGAGGTTCAACTTATCAAGGTTCACCTGTATCATTGAATTTACCTGTAATTTGGTGGTCTTATTTGAATGTCGTCCGCACCAAAGAGCACATGAAAAACTGGGTGAGGCTGTTTAAAAAAAAATAATTTTAAATTCACACCATATGACTTTCAAATTGTGTGCTTTCATTGACAGGTTGACACAAAACAGCAAGAAACAGTTCCACTCTTCTACTTGACCCAGTTTTTGTAAAATCTAGTATATTCTGTACTACAATGGGAATTTAAATGCAGTAAAAATTGTTCATTTGAGCCTCAAACTATCTTGCTTGTCTTTCTTTTTGCATAAGTCAGACTCATAGCCCCAACAATTCTGCACAAAGAATTTTTTTACCCAAGTAGAAGCCCTCAAATGCATTTTTTTATGATTCAATACCCTCGATTTAGTGCCATCCTTGTTCAGTGCCGGGACCGTGGCACAAAACTGGGGTTCGACTATACTCTGCTGTAGTGCGGCAATTTTTTTTTCTCGGGCTCCAAAGGAATTGAGATAAGTCCCGCTGAGAATGGTAAAGGATCTCGCGGGGCCGACGATGGATTGCGTGAAGAGGTCGGGGCGCGAAGCGAGGAATTTTCGGGGGAATTTAGAAATAATCCCCGGTTGACTGGAGATTGCTTTGAAGGGATGACAGGCACATTATTCCACGCGCCAGAAGGAAGGCATGTTTAAAGGGTTTCAAATTGCGCAGCATCACGCGAACCGGGCATTACTGCGGCTATTCGCTCTTCCTCCCCCTCTGTCGCTTTTCCTTCTCCGCGGCATATTTCGGAAATGCTTTCAGGAGGGATTGATTTTCTGGCCATGGAACGAAGCTCTTTTCCCCGACGCAAATGGTCCCGGAACCCGTTGGGCGACTCGGATATTCCGCGGTCGACCACTGGGTTCATTTGCTCGCGAGACGTCAAAATGCCTCGCGGAAAAATCGCCACCGATGAGACCACCTGGACGAGGAACAAGCGCCGCTTTGTTCGCAGTTGCATCGGGAGACTTTTTTTTTTTTTTTTTTCGACCACCGGAATGCGTTCAGGTGAAGGAAACCAGACCTTTTCCTAATGGTTCTGCGGGAACCCATTGGGTTCAGGCCAGAAAATGATCCACAGAGAGTGATGTTCCCTGAAGCTTTTTGTAAGATAAGATATGCTGCACATTTGGAGCTCAACATGCCCAGGATTTGACTTTGGCTTACCTTAAACTCTTGAAATTCTGCCCCAATCTCTGGACAATGTTTCAAGATATAGAGAGTGCCAAAATTAATGGAAAATATTCTCTTCAGTTTTGATATCTCAAACAAATGCAGCTACTACAGTTGAACCTTTCAAAGTCAAATTTTTAGGGACCAGGGAAAATTTGACTTAGGGAGGCTTTGATTTTTGGAGGTTTCCCAATTACAGAAACAATCATTTTTGCTAATAGGAGAAGTAAAAAAAAATGCAGGAAATTGTAAATGAGGATATTCTGGGCTTAAACTCGCTTCTTAGTGAGCTTACAGCTTGCTGAACTTGGAGGCAGGGGTTCATTTGCTACATTAGTCTTTCACTTCCTTTCAAGATGCGTCAAATTATTTGTTTCATTGATTTATCTTTCATGTTTCAAGGAAATAATAACTAAAAGGCCTCAGAAAATTTTACTTACAGAGGTTTGGGAGAAAAAGACTTCCAGTTAGAGAGCTTTTTAATGCATTGTTTCTAAGGGAATTAAGATGGGGAATAGAAAAAAATTCGATTTAGAGATAGGTTTGACTCACAGAGGTTCAACTTTATAATGGACATGAATTCAGAATAATTCTGATCATAGATTTACCCTAATTTTTCCAATTGTTGTTTTCTTTTTTGCCTTCTGGAATCTCTTCATGTCAGAATGGCAGCTTCTGTATGGGTTTCTTTTCTTGCATAACTATGTTTTCCTTTTTTAAGCTTTTTGAAGGAAATTTTTTTTAATCAAATTTTTTGGAGTATTTTTCCAGAACATAAGGAGTGATAAAAATGTCTCATTGAAGTCCACCAGAAAAAATGATATACTGTAATTTCGACTAAAATGAATTTTCTTGTAATATGTTCAAAAATAATTTCATATTTGTAGGTGATCCCCCATGTGCATGTTCCCTCGCATAATGGACAGAGACTGAGAGGTACAGTAATTACTTTTACATCTTGGGCCCTACTCTCCAGTATGTGTGAAATGCAATGTACCTAAAAAAAAAAAAAAACATTTGTGACTCATGTGATAAAGTTTTTGATGCTGTTCAGCAAAATTCTGGATTGTTCATGTGTGAGTATATGACTCAAAGTCACCATAGCCTTTATTTTATTTTAAAATAACTCTCAGAGAGTTCAGCATATCATTGGCCTCACCTTGGTTACCACATAGCATTGTAACAGCAGTGGAGGGATTGAAGGGAATGAATGCACCATGACTAAATCTTCGAATAATCCATGCATCTAAATAAAATCTGGAATATTAGCTAAATTCAAATAAAAACGAACAGAAAATTCAGATATCGCATACTGTGGAAGGCATGATAACAGATGCGTATGGTTTACTTGAATATAACCTGACTTAACCCTAAATAAGGTCAGCTCAATTCCGGCGAGGATGGGAATCTTCAGGAAGGATTACAGTAAAGTACTCACATCACCTCTCGCCGAAAATTTCTCGCTGGTTTTCGACTCGCAATTTAGCGTGAAAAACGAGGTTACTCCACTTCGAAAGCTCCTTCATACAGTATTCGGCGAGGAAACTTGTGAGAGAGAAAAAAAAATACACACACACATACACACGCATCGAGGCCAAAAGTGGACAAATTGTGTCACTTTTCTGGCACGAGCCTAATGGAAAAGCAGACATGTGCCCGGGTCCCGGGTATAGGTTCTGGTCGCCACGTGCGATCCCCGGGGTTGCCGACTTTCCCGAATCAATTCCAACGCATCCCGGTGTCCGCGGCAGGCGCTCAATTAGAAACACGCGGAGCACTCCGCATTCCCCCCCAGGAACCCCTCTTTTTGATGGGCGAGGGGCTGCCTATGTTTCAGCCAGCCAAGTCCTTCCGGCGATGTGTTCCTCTCGCTTGTGCAGTAGAATATATATATATCTTTCTTGCGAGCAGGGGCATTAATTTTCCTGTTCCTCAGAGATTTCTCGCAGGACGACCCGGAGACTCCACACGGCTTTCGCAGGAGAGGCTGTGGAGCATTCTGGAATGAAAACGCTGTTTTAAAGCCCTCTCAGGGGACCGGACAATTTTCTGGGGATGTTCCAGGAAAGACAGAAATTGATGGACTGTAGAGTACAGTACAGTAAATTTTATCCTTGGAAAAATATTCTTCAAGCCGTGGTCCTTGTACCACAGAATATGTTTGCAGGTACTGAACAAGAGCCAGAACAATATTGTGGTACTGGGGTTTCCAATGCTTTAATGCTCAAGTGAGATTTGTGTTCCAAAATATACTGGCAATAGCCAATGGTGATGGCTTATCTGAAAGGGTTTAGCAATCTACTTCATGATTTGTTGTGATTTCTGCCTAAAGGTACCTCAACCTGTTGAGGTGGTAGCTTCCAAGATATTTATTCCAACTAGCTGTGGACTGTTATTTGCCGCTGGCCTTGGATTTACTTTGGCAAAGTCAGCAGGCAGTGAATCTTGTTCAAGTGAAAATTGATGAAAATCCTGATAAATAAGGTCAGCTAATTCAGGAAAGCAGAGGGGGTTTGGATGTGGAAATCTTGATTGAACCTTGTGAATGCTGANGGTCAGCTAATTCAGGAAAGCAGAGGGGGTTTGGATGTGGAAATCTTGATTGAACCTTGTGAATGCTGAAAAGCGGCAAATAAAGTGTTCTGTTCATTCATTCATTCATTGCGACAAGGCTGGTGCTATTTACTTTCACACACAATCATGTAAAATCCAAGTATTCACAAGTACAGTAATATCAGTATGTGCAATTACCATTTCTGCCTAAACAAAACAGAAAAAAATTAAATACACAGTTCAAATCATACATCACACAAAATCAAACAATATTGTGGCCTCTTTTAAGATTGCATTAATGCAAACATCTGAGAGGAATGATGTGTTCAAAAATTATGAGCAGAATTTTCTTGAACTGAATATAAATGCCACTCTTAAGTTTTAACACACATATTCACACTTCAACTCCTGGAGCACATGCAGAAAAAAATCTTGTACACAAGTTTGCCCACAACATGAGTCTGATGCCCACATCAGAGAACCCACATCCATCATGAGATGTGCAAGTTTTTTACATCATGTTATTGCATGAAACACATTTTCAGATTTATTTTCAAGCCTTTTTGGCTTTCTAAATGCAATTTGTTGTGCAGAATTTGTTTTTCATGTGAAACACATTGAATTCATGGTGAATTCTTGATTTTGTTTTGGACACCAAAACAAATATTGTGGTGAAAATTTGTTTACTGTATTTAAGATGCTTAAACCATGGAAAACAAAATGGTTTAGAATGAAATTTAAATAATCCTGGAAATTTCTTGCTCTTAACCTTCCAAATTTCATAAGTTTCAAAGATGTGAAGCAAAATTAAACCATGATTTTCTCAATTCCAATATTTTGTATTCAACTTTTGATAAATCTTAGCAATTTCTGCCCAACAAACTTCAGTCTGTGAAACCGAATTTTTCAAGTGAGTCAGTGTTTTCTTCATACAAAAAATTGTCATTCATACTTTTTCTTGCATGGGTCTTCTGCAATGCTTGGACCCACTGCACTGTATAAAAGCGAATCTCAATAATTGCGAAAGGAAACTCTGGTCACAGTGCCAAAAAAAGCATATCGTATTTCCGTTGGACTCCATAAATCCTAGGGCCCAGTTCGACGGCGATCAGACAACCGCGTTATTGATCGGCAACGATCGTGCTCGTCGCAAATTCCTTCAATTCGCCCAAACCCTGCGACGAGCCTTGAACCCGCCGAGTCCCGAATCGACTCCTCTTCTTCTTTCGTGCCAATTCTCCACGCACGCCTGCTGCGGCTTCCCTGCCAAATCGGGTGTTTGCTGAGCCTTAATTCTTCCCGTCAATCCGCGTTCCATGATGCAGATGCGTGACTTCCCTCTTCCCCCCCTCGCGGGTTTCGGGGAACGTAAATTCCTCGCCCCGACGAACAGTCAGGGCGGATGGGTGACGGATGTGACGCGGATGCCGTGCCTGTGTGACCCATTATCCTGCTCGTGTGACGCAACGTCGGGGAACCCGGCTTCTTCTTTCCACGTACGGGGTAACGGATCATTTGTACTATACCGACCTCTTCTCTCGCAAACCCTGAAACGATCCTCTCAGACGGTGATATTGTGTCCGTCTGCCGGAAACGACCACTTGGCTCTGAGAGGATCGAGATGTTGACCACAGTTCCTCCGGGAGCATGACTTGCATTATTCCATCCAGGTATTAATATTTTGTGTAGTCTGTTGGTTGTTCCGTCCTGCGACGAGAGCATCTGAACAGCGGGGGTTTTAGAATCTCCTTTGCGGTAACGTTTGTTTTTCAGTGATGGAAAAAAAAACCCTCCGCTTGTCATTTTCCTTTTTCAGGTTGCTGTTGAATGACTTGGACGTGAGAATGGGATGAATTCCACGGGTAGAAAGTCAGCAGTACATACGGCATTGACCTGAGTATCCGGCGCACCTTTTTTTTCAGAAAATTAGAGCAAAAAATCAGCTGTGCATCATAGTTGGGTAAGAAAATTTTTCTTAAATTGGTAACTTTCTTCCCCACTTCATATTTTTAAGACTTCTATATTTTAATACAGCATTACCGTATTTACTCGAGTACCAGGTGCACCCTTTTTCTCAAATTTCAGAAGAAAAAAAAGGGTGTGCGTCATAAGCGGGTAAAAATGTTTCAAGAAGTTTTAGGAAGTTATGTGTGCATTATACTTAATTGTACTTGAGAAATTTTGAAAAAATGTAACAAGAAAACTTTTTTGTACTGATAAAGTTGAAAATTGATCCAATTTTTGTTCAATTCATGTCAAAAGTCAAATTTTAAAAATGTATTTTCAAAATTTTTTGGTTTTAGATTCACTTAAAACTGGGGTGCATGTCTTACTCAGGTATAAGATTTTAGTCAAATTTCCAGCCAAAAATTCCCTCTGCATGCCTTACTTGAGGGCGCGTGGTACTCAAGTAATTACGGTACTATTATTTTTTGGAAAAAACACATCATCATTGAATTTGATTTTCAAGTAGGCTTGCATTTAGATTTGTTCACCCAATTAAACTTCTCAAATATAAAATTTGATAATTGAAAACTAAGGTGTGAGTCTTGTGCGGGTATGATAGTCTTTTTCTATTCTTAGATGAAAATCCAAGGCATGCCTTACTGGATAGTAAATGCAGTACTGTATACCTCAATCTGGACTGAAATGAGCTGAGAATTTCCAGAATGCAAAAAAAGTATGAGAAAGTGCAATAGAACTGCCATTATCTGAGCATGGCTGAGGGATGTTTTTGGTTAATCAAAAAATCTCTAATTGATTAAGACAGAGGGGAATGTTAATAATTTTCCTTAAAACAGCTTAAATCAATTGACTGATTTTCATGCACAAAATAATTGTCTGCAGTATTGCATTTTTAGATTTGGAATATTGGTAATGTTGTATTATGCAAGTTCATTATTTGATAATGTAATTTTAAGGGCATCTTAATGCAGGACAGTATCCAATGCATTGAGATAAAGGTAGTCTGTTTACAAACATTTCGTATGAGAACAGTTTAATCACTTTTCATGCCTGGAAAAAAATTGGAAATAATTCACCCACAAGTTAAAAAAATTTTTAAACTCCGGAATATGGAAAATCACTGTGCAGAAGAAAGGCAAACAGAATTTGTCCACATCTCCTGCATTATTCTACCACACTGAACACAGCTAATGGGACAAATTACCACTACAAGAAAGTTTCAGGTGTACCAGGGTCTTGACAAAAGTTTGTGCAATCATGCAAAAGATGTCATACAATTGAACTGAAAAAAATTTATTCTTAGAGGAAAACATATTATTTAGCCCATGAAAAAATATGTCCTGTTTGACAATTTGTTTCAATATTTTTCAAAATTCACACCAGCAGCAAGAGTTTTGCTCTCCACTCAAAAGATGAGGTGCCCTTCATCCTGCAGATTTTTTTTTGGGCCAAAGAATATGTTTTCCTTAAAGAATACATTTTTTCTGCTCAATTGTATGACATCTTTTGCATGATTGCATGAACTTTTGGCAAGACCCTCGTATATAAAGACTGGGGAATTTATTTTCATCCCCGGGTAGCTATTTTTATGCGTTATTTATTTGTCCAAAAACAATCAATATTTCTGAGGTTTTCTCTTCATGAAACTCTTCCCCTATTGATTTTGACGTAAAATGAAATGCATAAATGTTCCTGTTCCCTTAAATATCGGGGTTCAAAGCATGTAATTTCTTCAAAAAGAGCTTTTTATCATTATTTATTGGCTTTGTATAATATTTGAGTTTTCATTTCCGAAACTGTAGAAATACACCTACATGGGTAATTACCCATCTCGCGATAGCATATGCCCTCAAGCGTACTCCCATTGATTCATTAGAAACGCTCCAGTCATGTGAGAGCAATTTGTCAAAAACTGTGTAAATTACAGAACGACGGAGTCCGAGGAAGGTAATCAGCATGAACGGTGGGTAATCATGCAACGGCTTCAAATGCAGTACTGCGCTTGAAGTACTCCGTGAGTGATGAAACTCACTCTTTCCGTGATAACCATGCTTTTGCCCCATGTAGTGATTTTTGTACCATGTAATAGCACTTGTTTTCGAGTACAGTAAACTGATGATCCCATTCGTGCAAAGCAAGAGGCATGACATTGATGACAGTAAACAGGATCAGTATAGTATTTTCAAGATAACGTGGTCGGAAGACCTGGTACTCTTTTCTTTCCATTGCTTCACAAATTTTTTTCAACGCAGGCCTGCTTCTCGGGTATCTTCTGAAACTTTTAAAAATGTATCCCCATCTATGATGTGTACCCCTTTGAACCCTCTCTTTTTTGAGAGAAAAAAAAGAAAAATGTGCACATGGTATTTGAGTGATTATGGTACTGACTGATACAGTTGAAGTTCCTAAGTTGGATTTCAAGGGATCAGCAAAAAATTTTACAGAGACGTTTCAACTTGGAGAGGTTATGAATTATAGAGGTTTGAGCTACAATACAAAGCCCTTTTGTTCTGGGAAACTTGGAAAAATTGCCCAAAGCTGTAAATGATGATATTCTTGGGCTTAAATGGCTTCTTAAATGCGTTACAAGGATGTTGAACTTGGAGGCAGGTGTTCATTTGTCCAATTAAGTCTTTCACTTCCTTTAAAACGCATCAATTTCTGTTTTTTGTTGCTTTTTTCTTTCTTGGGTTGAGAAAATAATGGCCAACAGGCCAAAGAAAATTTTACTCATGAATGTTTGAGTGGAAAAGCCTTGGACTGAGGGAGGTTTTTAATGTATTGTTTCTTAGGGGATTCAGATGGGGACCTGAAAAAAATTTGACTGAGTGGGATATTTGACTTGGGGAGGATTGAGTTATTGAGGTTCACCAATATGTTGTTTTTTTATTTTAGTTTCCAATTGCCATGTTTTCAATGGATTCTGTCACCTAGTTCGCTTATGTATGATGCATTTACAGACTTGAATTTTAGCAATTAAGTGGATTTGAATGTCCTTCCCACACACAACTCATTGTTTTCTGATTCCTATGGCATTCCTAATGCGAGAAAATAATCAATTTAAAATGTAGGTGGACACTGTGTACCTCAATCTTTTCTAGATGGCAAATTATTGCTTGTGCCATAGTGTTCTCACTCCATGTTATAGGGGTTTTCTGCAACAAAATTATCTTTAAAATAATTTAATCTTCTAAATTTTGTTGTGGAGAGAGTCGGCAGGTTTCCAAAAAAATGTAAATCCTGTTCTGTTCGAGAGACATTCTGTCAGGATGCACCAGCGGGCTTCTTTGCAAATTGGCCTGTTATCAAGCCGCATTGTGCTAAAAGCCATGTAGAGCTCCATGGGCGAACAATTCTTTCATCTCGCGTCCCGAAGACACACCCTGCGGGATTTTTGCAGCATTCAACGCGGAACTGCACACACCCGCAGGGCATGAAAAGCTTTCCGAGTTTGGCACGCAGAACGGCAAGGAGGCTGAACAACAGAACATCAAAGGAGGACTGATGCCTGGGTCCTCGTGACTGAAAACCCCAGTCATTACTCGTCCGGTCGTGACCTTCGTCGCTCCCTGGGATTCTCCGGACGGAATCGACACCCCGAGGGCCGGATTCTTCCCAGACAATCGCAGCCGATTCGATCGAGGAAAAGAGGGTTCCCGAAGCCGACCCACGACCGTTTTCTCCCTGCAATTTTCAGCTTTCCAGCGGATCGTCTGGAGGAAACGGTTCGTTCTTCACGGCGTGGATAATCATCGGCTCACGCGTCTAATGACCTCTGACCTTGGATGCCCCGCAAAAAAAAAATTCCCAGCAAAGGATTGGGTGCCCGGTGACAAAACGGCGTTCGAGCGGAGATTTACCGGAGAGATTCGCACTGAGAAGAATGAACACGCGATCAGCGACCCTTGGAAATCTTTAAGGTTAATTTCAAAATCATAAAAACGAAATAAATAAAGAAGACGCATCGCACACAAGATCAGAGTTTTCCTGGTACGAAGTTCTTTCGCAGATGAAATGACAATCCACGAAAACGACGTTGCCGCAATAAACGCATTCCTGAGAGGAATTTTGTTGCAAAATAATTTACTGTAATTCTTGAGCACGGCATTGATTCTTGGTGACGGAAACGCGTTTTTATTTCCGCAATTCCAAATAAATCTACCCTCAACAATGCCTCACACATCCAGCACAATTGGTTCGAAGTACTGTAATTGAAGGAATTCTGTGTAAGCAGAATGGTGAAACTTGAATGAAAGATGTTTTAAACCACCGCCAAATCCTGCTGCATGAATTTCCTCGTCATGAAATGCCAAAATCTCACCAGGGAGGTAGACAAAGTACTGTTCAGTGGGGTTCTGGGATATGGATGCTCAGGCATGCAGATCATTTGTCTGATGGACACTTAAACCAATCAAAATCAGAAGAAAAAATAACTGTGGAAATGTCTCAAAAAAAACAAAAAAAAACAAAGAAAAATGTTTTCCTCCAACATGTTGAAATATCTCACATCAACTGAACAACTGCCATGAACATGTATTCAAGATATTTTTTATGAAAAGTTTAATCGGAGTTATTTTCCAAACCAGGATGCTGCACTATTGTGCTCATCTTTCTAGGGTTTTCAACATCAAATGATTACCGTATTTGTATTGTAACATGATCTTATATCTTTTCTTGGGCTTCTGTCTATGCCAAAGTGGCAGATTCTGTGTGATTTTCTTCTGCAGGGTTGTTTTTTGCATTTTGAAGCTAATAAAACATTTTATTCATTATTTGAAGGACTTCTTCAATTTTTGCTGGGCATGAGAAGTGATTGAAAATTTTTTAATCAAAGTCTATGAGAAAATGTGACCTGCCATCCAGGCATTCCAACATATGAACACAGTCTGAGAAGTAATTCCTGTCAAGTACTTTTTTGAGTACCACATGCCCTTGAGTAAAACACACACTCAGGATCTTCATTCCAAAGTTTTGATGAAATTGTATCTCCCAAGTACAGTAATAAGATGTGCACCTCATTTCAGTGACTTGAACTACAGCATTGCAAAGATAAAAACAGTCGAATTTTAATTTATACGTGATTTCAACCTGAATTTGACAATTTTACAATTGTTTCCATAAAAGTAAGCTTCTTATGAAATTGGTTCAAGATTTCCCATTAGACTCAAGTACAGTGAGACCCCAAGATGTGGATGTAATTGGTGCATCAATAGTGTCCCTAAGTCAAAATGTCCCTAAGTTGAGTCTCATTTTCCCTTAGACTTACATTACATAATTTTTAATTGGTGTTTCATGCACAAAATACTCACCATAATTCCATGAAAATAAAAATCATCACCCAATGTAATCTGCTTCAAATCAATATATTAAAACAAAATATGGGCATTTGGGGAATTGAATACTGATACATCTGAAAAGTTCAGAGAAATGCTGGCATTCTTGGTAAAAATAATATCCAAGTGAAAAAGAGAGAAGGAAGTCCCTCTCTGCTGGAGGTAATTTTTTTTAATTTGCTCAATGGATGGTAAATTGGTGAGAGAACTGTCCAAGAACTTTTTTACATCAATTTTAGTGTTGGAAATATCTGTTTCTTGTAATTTGGCCCAAAATGTATTTGCAATTTTATAAGCGAATGTTCCTAGGTTGAGTCAGTGTCTTCATGATTGGCCTTCTTTATTAATTTTTTACAAAAAAATAAGTGCCCCTATGTTGAATTATTTGCAGGTCAAGGTGTCCGCATGTGGAGGTCTCACGGTATATTACACACATACCTAGACTTCTTAAAATTTTTGGAAAATGTTCACCTTCCTATGACACACACCGCAATTATATTTCCATCTCAGTTTTGAGAAGAAAAAAAAGGTGTGTTTATGCCGTATTTGAGAAATTATGATATTGTGCGTCTACATCTCTGAGCCTTACTGTATCTTTCGCAGGGATTTTCTGCCTCACCAAGAGGTTGTTTATCTCCAGTCATAATAATCTGCATGATGAGGTCAGACCAGGGAATGTTTTGTGTGAAAACTGGATTGAGTTGTTGTTGGTTTTCAGTCAGCACACGTCTTCCCCACGACTCCGGGCCGGACGAGCGCGACGGGTTCAATCGATGGTATCTTCCGCGGGACCTCCGTGGTTCCCTCTTCATCCATCACCCGAAGTACAGTACCTGACTCTCGGGAAGCTTCCACGGGTTGATCGGCAATCAGTACTGCTTTTGCCGCACTGCCATCATTTAGCGAGGAAATAAAGGGGGGGGGGTGGAGGGGAGGGTTCGCGATCCCGGAGAACCTCATCCAGAACCCGTTTGCAGACGGGTTCCTCGACTCTTGAAAGCCGACCTTGATGAATGTCGCTTCACTCGCGCAACACTTCTTTCCCAAATGGAACCCGACTGCTCGAAATAGTTTTTTTTTTCTCGGGCATGCCGGAAAACTGTAACCTTCCCCGTCTCGGGTTCCTGTCGGGGAAATTCCATTGAAGCACACGGGCATGAAAGAGGAATTTCCAGCTGACAAACGATGAATACCATTTCTTGTTCGTGGGAGCCGGGGATTTATTCCGTGACGCTGGGTTATTTTGCTTTTTCGATCTGCTCAGCGAACGAAAGCCGAGCGAATCTCTGCGTGAATGACAGCAAAAAGTATTCTACAAAAAGTCAAATGTTCGACTTTTCTCATGGCAGTGGCACATTCTGCTTTCTTGTGTGAGTATCTAAACCTGTAACCGGACCCGCATCCCGAATTAGGTTACTAAGAATACATTAATTGATCATGCTGTTTTCGTAGTCCAAATCAAAACAACTTTAGACTGTAACCCACTCATATCAACTCACGTCACAACGGACTCCAATGAGTCCAAAACCAAAATGAGATACCCTAGGTCCACCTGAGAGAGATGTTACCTTGAGGAGGGACCAGAAAAAATTCTTCAAGAGAGAATTTCATTACTGCAGAGGACCACTATAAGATGGGTAGAGAACCTAAGGAACTAAGCAAAATTTGTATACAGGCAGTATATTGCAATTTGACTGCCACACAATTTGTCTGTCCTGCAATTGATTGGACAATTTTGTGGGGTAGCTGGAATTCAGCCTCTGTCCTGCAATTTGATCCACAGAGAGGTGCAAAAATGTGAAATACAATACAGAAAACATTGCATTTGACATTCCTTTGCAATTTGACTGCTTAAAAATTTGATCCTAGTCAATGGATCAGGGATGAATTGCGGGGCACCACCTGTACAGAGGAAATTTTTGTAGAGAGAGTCTACCTGTTTTAGTTTTGATCTGCTACAGTTGGAAAAGGCAGAGAAGCATAGTTGTATGCTAATTCTATGTCTTGGCTCACATTACCAGTGTTTCAAGAAGAGGCCTGTTGGAAACAATATGTAAAATCTTTTTGTAATCAATTTGTGCCTTCCTGCTCTGAAGTGATTAAATGTCATTGAGTGGATTTGAGTTGGGTGGGAAGGGGGTGTGGTTGTGGAAATCTTGATNAAGTGATTAAATGTCATTGAGTGGATTTGAGTTGGGTGGGAAGGGGGTGTGGATGTGGAAATCTTGATTGATCCTTGTGAATGCTGAAAAGCGGCAAATAAAGTGTTCTGTTCATTCATTCATTCATGTAAAATGAGTTGGGGAAGTTTCAACTCTGCAGGACTCAAATTTTGATTGAAAAATGTTAACCTTCTACCACAATGAAAATTGCAAATATATGTGAAGGCAGAAATGCCTATCATATTCCTTCCTACATTTACTTTAAGCCAGGTGCTCTCCTGTAAGATGTGCCCACACCCAAAATTTGTGCAAATTTTTTTCAATCAAATAATTACTGTACCATTATTAAAATTAATACTTTATCCTCAAAGAAAACACGTATTCAATTTACTTTTTTTATGATGTATCCGTAATATAATCAAGGATAATTTACACCAGCATTTTTGAAAATATGCAGGAAAAGTTCCTTTCCAGGTAGGATGAGCATTGAACCTTTTAACCCGGATTCTTTCAGGGAAGAGTGCATGGGGTATTCCCCTGAGGGATATAATCTGATTTTCTAAACGTGCAACACCGCAATCTGAGACCTGCGTAGTCCCTTGGAATCCATATTTAAAGACCCCTTTTGCGAGTCAAGTCAAGTGTAGTAGAGTAGAGTACTGCTGCCACTTGATACCCCCCTCCTCACACGCTTTTCATTTTTTCCAAACATGGGCGGTTTTCTTTTTCTTTGACCGAACTTTATGGAATCCTTTTGAAAATTCTCGGGAACAGGCCAATGAATGCAAAACAATATGATTGCAGTCTTCTTCCAAGCATTCTTGCATGCGGATGCTTAAAGCAGGCCGAGTGCCTTCTAAAGGCCTGTGGTGGGAATTTAAAACAGCCGAGGCACATCCGTGAAATTAATTCACTTGAGTTGAGTTCTCCCTGAAGTTTCGCGAATATTCCACTGCGGTCTGTAGAAGGATTGTTATTCTCATATCATGTAACGATGCAACGCCTTAGGATAATCTGTGTTTAAAATTTATAATTAATGGATACTGACTGATCTACAGAATTTATGCATGTTTTTTTACCAATTCTGACTTCGAATTTTTTAGAGTGTTTTCTTAATTTATAATAATCGACGAATGAATGCAAATATGATCTGTGCACTGGGTCCCCGCTTGGATGAAACCAATCCATTCCAGGTTACATCCTGTTTTGCAGAGTTTTTGCAATGCAGAAGACAATGTTCCCCAAGGGTCTACTGTAAATAATTTACTGTGTTCCGGGCACTCACTGAAAGACCTCGAATGCACTCAAAGTAATCTTGATGAGATTTTATGCAAATAACTTTCTGCATTTCAGAAATTCACAAAGGCAAGAAGATGAAAAATTATACCCTGATTCTTTCACTTTTGCTTATGTTTCAGAGAGATTCGAAATGTTTCACTTCAAAATTGGCTGACATTTGAGTGGTATTTGGCTAAAAAAAAATCTAGCTATGTGAAGCAATGTTGTCAGGTCAGTCAATCTTTTTGTGATAGGGTTTTTTCATAATGCAGGTACCCATTATACAGTGTGGTCCTGAGATGTGGATATAATTGATGCTTGGACCTTGTCCCTCCTTCAAAATATACATAAATCACATCATATTTTCCCATCAACTTCAATGGGAACATATTCAATTGGTTCTCCTGTCTGTCAAAAATAAGGAATGAAATCCCCAAAAATTGAATGCAACTGTTTTTCACTTCAAGATACCTGTACAGGAAATTTGGGTTGAAGAAACCCACAGTCAGATCTTTTGGCATGAAAATAAGCTAAAACAAAGCAGAGAACAAGATTAATTATTGCTAGAGGGTGCAAAAATGAGGGGGGAAAAACTCTGAAAATAAGAACACAAAAACAGCCTGTTTTCAGTTATGGATTAGAGGATATTTATAATGAAATCAATTTTCAATTTGATTGATTATAAAAAGCTCAATTTGTTCAATATATGAACATTGAGAATACAGTATGGTAATTATTTTTAATTGTTCTGGAAAATGTTGGTGAAGTGTCTGTATCTTGGGCAATTGTCCAACTGTCTGTGCATATTTTTCAAGTTTCAAGTGTTCCTAAGTTGAAACATCTATACTTGGGAGCATCTACATTTCAGGGTCTCACTTTAGCCCAATTTGTACTATGTCAACCCCCAATAAGATGCCACCATTTGTCTAGAGCAATTTTGGTGGTTTGAAGAGGTTGGCAGTTTATTGAATTTTTAATTTTAATTATTTGATCAAAAATACTTGATTTTCCTCCAAAAGTCATAGAGATACAGGTTATGTATAGAAACTTCAGTAATTTTCCAAAGAGTATTGTTGTGATCAATGGATTACTCTTTCAGAAAATAAATTTTGCTGCATCAATTTATCCAGATTTTAAGATTAGGTCAATGAAATTTTTAACAAAATGATCATTATCATTATTTTCCTTACAAATACAAGATCCTTGTCAGAAATTATAATTCTACCTGAATGTTGGCATTGTAATGAAGACAAAACTAATTGGAAACGTCACTTTTGTTTCATCTTTAATGCTGGCAGATGACAGTTGGTGTCTTTTCAAGATTTTCTGTAGAATTTAACATGGAGGAGATTTGTTACATTCAAAATTTGATTGAATGAATGAATGAACAGAACACTTTACCCGCCATTAGAATCAACATCATCAGTTTCACGTATTTATTCAAGTATTGTACAGTACAGTACATACATTACAGCAATGTACCTTCAAACCCCATTAAGACGCCCCCTGATAAAGCACCATCCTGGTCATGTATATAGAAACTTCATTAATTTTCCAAAGAGTAGTGCTGTGATCAATGGATTACTTTTTCAGAAAATAAATTTTTCTGCATCAATTTATTCAAATTTTAAGATTAGGTCAATATATTTTTCAAAATTTTCTACATTATTATTTTTTTCTTACAAATACAAGATCCTTGGCAGAAATTATAATTCTACCCCAATGTTGGCATTGTAACAAAGGCAAAAATAATTGGAAACAGCACTTTTGTTTCATCAGTAATGCTGGCGTTTGGTGTCTTATCCAGGTTTTCTATAGACTTTAACATAGAGGAGATTTGTTTCATTCGAAATTTTGGCAGTTGCCAAGAGTGGCGCTTTATTGGGGGGGCGTCTTAATGGGGTTTGACTGTAGATATATCAGGAATTTTCAAGATTTCAATTTTTCCAAAACATTTTGTATAAGTGTCCATATCTTGAGACATTGTCCAGATTTTCACTTTCCAAGTGTCCTCAACTCAGCTTGGCCATATGGCAGGGGCTTGTGTACTTGGGGGGTGTTCCACTGCATTTAATCTGCTTTGTTGAGCCTTCCAACACACACTTGAAAGCGGAGATGGATGACATTTTCGGGCGAGTGCCTGCATGGGAATCGTGCGCATTGGAAATGCCATCCGGGAAAGGCAGGCGAGGTCGTCCCGTCCCGTCCCCCGTCGGATGGGTAATCGCGCGATCGGCGCAATGACGGGGCCGCGATTTCACGCGGCGGACGGATTTCGGCACAATAGCCGCCAGCGTGTGGGAGAAAACTGTCGTCTTCCGCTCGCGGTCGTCAGCTGGGAAATTATGGCTTTTGTTGGAAGCGATTCCTTTCAGGAAGAGGATTGCAGCGTCAGTCCATTCATTACCTCCCCACCACCACCACCACGACCGAGGCCGGACGAGGAATCGTTTTCCACGTCCGAAACTCCCCGGAGCGAACTGTGGTTTCCCAGCGAGATGCTGCCAGCGTTCCACCGCCCGAACATGGCATCAATTGTCCGGAGTAATGTCGCACTACTCCCACACGCATTACTTTTTCTCTTCTTCGGCGACGTCCTATCACTGGGTCCCGATCGGAGCTTCTTGCCTGAGGGAACGAACTAACGAACGAGCTAGCTAGCGATTGTAAACGTATGTTTGTTGGCCGTGAGCTGATCGGCAAATCTGAGTGAGCGTGTTTGTGTCTGCCGCAGTCAGATTCGAGTCGCCCCTGCTGGGAAATTGCAATCACAAATTGAAGAAGCACTTACAATGGATGTACTGTACATCACAGCAGTGTTCCAGTCATACAGTATTAACAGCTACAGAAATGAGCTTGAAAGAAGATTTGGGACTCTTGAAATTCAATGGAAAGACTCCTTCCAGAATCTTTGAGGACCAAGATGAAGTATTACCTTTATACAATTTATCTTCAAAGATTCTCTCCAAATTGTTTAATCAACTAAAATGTATCCAGGAGCAAGCTGAACACCTTGTGCTTTAACGTGGGTTCACTAATTGCCTCAAGCTATAATTTTTATTACTGGTACAGTATTTTCTTTCTCAGAAAACAGAGGAAGAAAGTGCATGCATTTGCATCATTGGTGCAATTTTACATTTTGGAATGTATTTTCTTTTCCTTTAATATCCATATACAGTACACAGCTTATTCCTGTATTTTCCATCCTAATGTGATGGAATGTGTTTGGATGAATGTGGGTGGGGAGGGAAGAGGTTCAGATGTTGGAACATTGCTTGAACCTTGTGAATGCTGAAAAAGCAGAAAATAAAGCTTACTGATAAATCATCAATATTCTATACACAACTTTGAATAAATGTAATCTAGGTATAATATGGGGTTTCAGAATTCAAATTCAGTAGGGTGTATTTTGGAATTATTGATGCGTCTGATAAAGGTCTCTGGCTTTGTCCTTTGAAGAGATGATTTCCATCAGCATGGGTAGATGTCTCCGGCTGTCGGCGTTACACTTTCATTTTAAAACTAGTTCGTCAGAAACTTCTGGTTTTAATTCCTCCTGTGTGTATTTTAAGTATTTCTGGAGTAAAACCAGGTTCCATGTAGAAACACCTGAACGATTAATATCCTAATTGTTCTACCGGGGCATGAAACTAGGTAATTTACTATCGAGTACAATCCTTTCACAGCCGTCAGACCGGAAAGTATCAATCCAAATATGCACTGGTTGTCCCAGGAATTCCGCATTTGAAGGTTAGAACCTAATGTTCCAGTGAATAACGGGTATCAGCGAGATTCGTTTCGTCGGGATGAGCATTTCAACAATCGCAAGATGGGCACCGAGTTGAACATAATGAGTTCTTACAATATAGTCAAGATCAGAATACTGAAGAGAAGAGGCGGAATAATGGGATGCAATGCGGATTGTTTGATGCCAGGTGTTCAGCAAGAGACTAATGCAGTGTTCCCCAACCTTTTTGGGCCCAAGGACTGGCAAATTTCCATAAAATTGCTTGTGGACCAAGAAATTTCTGTGGACTGGCAAAGTTTCAGAAAAATGTTGCTGACTCAGACAGTTTTGTCTGGATGACTCTATAGCAGGTAAAGTATTTAAAAAGGTTTGGCTTTTTGCCAAAATTAAGTGAAGAACCAATGAAACAGCTATAGTGGAATGTCTTCAAACAATTAGAAACGTGGGCTTGAAGAAAGATTTCCCAGAATAAGAAAATATACAATTTGTTTTAGCTTGTAAAAATTTTCTGAAGTGTTGTTAGGGGAAAACTGTTCTGCCATTTTTCATCAGATACAGTGAGACCCCCACATGCGGACACCTCAACCTGCAGACAATTCAACATAGGGACACTCATTTCATCATGAAAAATTAATAAAAATGACCCAACATGAGTACACTGACTCAACATAGGGACATTTTGTTATACAATTGCAAATACATTTCAGGCCAAATTACAAGAAACAGATATTTCCAATGCTCAAACTGATGCAAGAAAAGTTCTTGGGCATTTCTCTCACCCATTTACCATCCATTTAGCTCATTTAAAAAAATTATCTCCAGCAGAGAGGGACTTCCTTCTCTCTTTTTCACTTGAATATTATTTTTGCAGAGAATACCGACATTTCTATGTGATGTACAGAGGTATCAGTATTCAATTCCCCAAATGCCCATATTGTGTTAAAATTATACCATCGATTGAACCCGTCGCGCTCGTCCGGCCCGGAGTCGTGGGGAAGACGTGTGCTGACTGAAAACCAACAACAACTCAATCCAGTTTTCACACAAAACATTCCCTGGTCTGACCTCATCATGAGGATTGTTATGACTGGAGATAAACAACCTCTTGGTGAGGCAGAAAATCCCTGCGAAAGATACAGTAAGGCTCAGAGATGTAGACGCACAATATCATAATTTCTCAAGTATGGCATAAACACACCTTTTTGTTCTTCTCAAAACTGAGATGGAAATATAATGGAGGTGGGTGTCATAGGAAGGTGAACATTTTCCAAAAATTTTAAGAAGTCTAGGTATGTGTGTAATATACCATGAGACCTCCACATGCGGACACCTTGACCTGCGAACAATTCAACATAGGGATACTTTTTTTGTTGTAAAAAATTAATAAAGAAGGCCAATCATGAAGACACTGACTCAACATAGGAACATTCTCTCATAAAATTGCAAATACATTTTGGGCCAAATTACAAGAAACCAATATTTCCAACACTAAAATTGATGTAAAAAAGTTCTTGGACATTTCTCTCACCAATTTACCATCCATTGAGCAAATTTAAAAAATTACCTCCAGCAGAGAGGGACTTCCTTCTCTCTTTTTCACTTGGATATTATTTTTACAGAGAATGCCAACATTTCTATGTGCTGTACAGAGGTATCAGTATTCAATTCCCAAAATGCCCATATTGTGTTAAAATATATTGATTGAATCATGGTAAATTGGGAGAAAGTTTTTATTTTCATGGAATTATGGTGAGTATTTTGTATATAAAACACCAATTAAAAATTATATTATGTAAGTCTAAGGGAAAATGAGACTTGGCTTAGGGGCATTTTGACTTGGGGACACTCTTGATGCACAAATTACGTCTGCATCCTGGGGTCTCAGTGTAATTTCAACAGACAATTTTTTCAAAATGTCAAATAAAGATAACATATTTAATTGCTATTTTCATAATTTTATTATGCAGAGGAAATTTTATCACAGACCAGTGAAAAACGTCCGTGGACTTGTCCTAGTCCCCGACCACGGGTTGGGGAGCAGTGAAC
The DNA here is from genome assembly GCA_905338405.1 of Notodromas monacha. Classification (NCBI taxonomy): domain Eukaryota; kingdom Metazoa; phylum Arthropoda; class Ostracoda; order Podocopida; family Cyprididae; genus Notodromas; species Notodromas monacha. Next base: position 206,146 of record CAJPEX010000059.1, on the reverse strand, counting down.
TAATGTATGGCCTGAGTGCAAAAAGGCTGAATGCACGCAAATGCGAATGACACGCAATTTCTGCGAGAAACACATGTTCTTTTGAGCGAGACTCATTCATGATGATCCCGAGAACCGCCTGCTGCTGCATTACAAAGGCGGTAGAAATCGATTTCCGAATTTCCGCAGTTTGAAATCAGGGTTGATGTTGGGGTGAGAAATGACGCCACAGGAGGCGCCTCCGTCTCACCAGCTGCTTCGACATTTTACGTCGCCCAGTGCCGGGTTCTCATTCACGCCTACCAGCCATCATCTCCCGGGCTCCAGTCCATCATCTGGGTTTAATCACCAGGTTCAGAAACCGAAATCCGAGGTGCTGCTTGAGTATGGCATCTACCCTGGTTCTCTCTCTCTCTCTCTCTGGGCCCTTGCGTCTCCCATGTAATTTAACATCATCCTATTCTGAATCATCAGGTGGTCAGTAGGATTGCAACTTTCTCTTTGGATCCCCCAAGAATATATTCCCTTCAAAGTTTCAAATGATAATCTTAAAAAAAAAATAATCTTGCGATTGATTAAATTATGTCAGCATGAGACACCAAGGTGATTTTTTTTTAAAGGAGATAATTCTTTGCAAAAAAAAATGTTAGGCTCTTACCTTGTTGATGGATACATTTCGTTAGCATGGAAGTTCAATGCGATTTATTGTACGGTACTGTATACACTTACACAAATTATCCTTGCATTTTCGAAGTAAGATTAGAATGAGTCTTCCAGATGACACACTAGGAATATCGGAACAGCTCAAACATGCTCAAGAAATAACAAATGGTCAGCAAGGTGATCCAGAAAATCCATCGCGCATCGACGTTTGATAATTCATTTCCTCCGGGTCATGAAACTAGGGTGGAGTTTATTTTTTTTATTTTTGCCCCCAAATGGGGGAAGTTGTTCCCAGCATAGTCACTGTGGAAGCAATCAAGGAATCTAAGGACTTTTGAAGGCGAGGAAACAGTTGAGAACGATAAATGACACTTCTGACGAGCTGGACGAGAATACCAAGGGGTTGTTGTTTCTTTCAACCCCAGCACTCCGTTGTTCAGACTTGAAAGACGCCTCCATTGACTTCAGCATTGGACCTCTCCATCTTCTTCTCTACTCACGCCAGGAAATTCAACACTGAACAAGGAAGAAGGAGAGCTACATAGGGGACCAGCAGAAAAAAGAAAGAAGCAAACCAGGGCTTGACGAACATCAAAAGAAAAGCCCGAATAGATGGTGACACGTACGAAACGAAGCACCCGCATGGCCGTAACGATTTTCGATGGAATTTATCTTCCCCCTTCGCCGTTCGTGTGCTCGAATCGGCAGCAGTTCTTCCCTCGGAGTTACCATTCAAGAACCATTTGCATAAAACGGCGGTCGCTTTATATGCGGGCAGCACGTATAAGAATGACGTGCAGCGCGGGTACTCAATCCGAGGCAAACTCCGTGGAGTCCGTATTATGCCAGATAACATTGAGTTGTGGGCCGCCAGTACTGGAGCAAGTACCAGTCGGAGATTCGATTTTGTTTCCAGGAGGACTGAGTAATTTCTTCATCTTTTTTTTTTTTTTTTTCTGGCGGGGAGCAGAGTGTTTTCCGACCCCGGGTGCGAACAGCGTTTACGCATTCCGGGTGTTGATGCCCTGACAGGCTGTTTTTTAATGGCCGCAGACTCGTTTAGATGACAGGAACCATCTGCTCAGGGCGAGACCTGGGTTAGCTGATCGCCGGGTGCGATGCACTGGTTGCTTGAAAACCTTGTTTTCTCCCCTTTTTTTTCATTCGGTGCTGTTGTATTACGGCATCTATACCTCTTGTCGACACTTGAGCACATTTAACCGCAATTTTTATAGATGTGGCATTTGCTAGGAGATTCTGCCTTATTTATTGAAAAAAAGTTATCACAAGGCGTTTTGCATAATCTTACTTTAACCACAAAGAAAAGTGTGCCAAATCATGTGTCCTGACAGATTTGGATGAAGCTCAGTCATCAGGGTATCTGTCCTTGAGATGATTCAACCCATGCATCATGGCAGACCACGAGGAGTTCCTAGTCACTCTGGTTTTTCATTTGACTATTTAAAATTGATGCACAAATCAATTTGGTACTTTCCTGTTATCTCAGCACCTCATTCCTAGACTGCACTACCATCCAGACAAATCTTTAGGACAAGTTCATAATCATGACAACCTACCAGAAACTGTGAATTTTTTTTTTCCGCATTCTGCTGAAACTGATTTTGGGAGATGGTTAGGTAAAGTTAGGTTAGGTCAGGTTATGTTAGTTGCAAATATCTTTTAATTAACATAACCTGACCTAACTTTAAAAGATATTTGTAACTAACATAACCTGAACTAACCTAACTTTACCTAACCACCTCCCAAAATCAGTTTCAGCAGAAACCCAAAGAAAGCAGAAACTGATTTTGGGAGGCGGTTAGGTGAAGTTAGGTTAGGTCAGGTTAAATTGGTCAGAGGGAAGGTACAGAGATAACAGGAAAGAAGGTACTGAGATACCAGGAAAGTACCATCAATTCCTCTTTGAACTCTTCCACTTGAATTATTCAGGGAGGAATGATAAATGAAGGTAGACTCCCTCTTTGATGATTTTCTCTGTATGAGAAACTTGTTTCTGGTCCCCTGTATTTTGTTGTGCAATTACATTCTAAGCCAAATGGCAAAATCAATAAAAAGTTTGACTTTGTCATGTTCAAAGTTCAGGAGGTTTTGAGTAAAGGTAACAAGCACTTTTGTTGTGGGAAACATTGAAGAATTCCAAGAAATTGTAAATGGTTATATTATTGGTCTTGAATTGCTTCTTCAATGAGTTGACATGATGCTAAACTTTGAGGCCAGGGTTCATTTTCCCAATTAGTCTTTCACTTCCTTTCTAGACACATTCTTACGCTTTTGTTGCTTTTATCCTTCCCGTGTCACAAAAATGATAGCCAAAAGACCTGCAGAAAAGTTGACTTAGGGAAGTTTTAAAGGAAAATCCTTCATGTTAGAGAAATTTATGGTTTGTATGGGAATTCAGACAGAAACTGGAAAAAATATTTTGGAAGATATTTGAATGAGGGAGGTTCAAGTCATGAAGGTTTAATGTAACAATTCAAAGTAACCAGGCATAGTCCTTTTGGCATAGAATTTGCGAAAGAACTATCACTGCTGAGAACCTGCACCCAGTTTTTCAAAAGTTCAAATGAAAAAAAAAAAATCGAGGTGTGCTTCTTACTCAAGGGTGTGTGGTACTCATGTAAATATGTCAGTTCTAGGCACCATGTGGGAAATGGTAACCCGGATGTCAAGTAAATGCACTGCTTTTACAAAATATGTGCATTGTAACAAGCCAAGGTAGACTAATTGAGTCCTTGAGCCGTCTTCTGGACGTGATGACTTCTTTCAATTCTTCATCAAGAGAAAGTGTTCATGATGTCACCGGAGACTTCGTGGGAAGCAAAAAGAAAAAGAAATTCGAATAGAATTGAGTAGAATAACGGAACACGAGCCGAGGGATCGATGCACAGCATGTCTCCCCTTCCGAGAAAAAAGCACCCGTCATCGCGGGCCCCATTCGAACCCACCACGGTCGACGATTCCGAAACGTCAAGTCGCTTCCCCTCGTCAGAGTCCAGTCGACAGTACAGTGCATCAGGGATTTGGGTCTCAGGGTTCCTCCAAGACGACTCCCGAAAAATTCGAAGCACTCGACATCAATCAAGGCAGGCTGACGAAGGGGGGGTTTCTTTTTGGCGATGAGCGAACGTCATTCCCGCCTTGTCCAGCAGGAGCCGCGGTCGTGTCACTCGGAAGAGCTCGTCTTCCCCTCGCCTGTGGGCGTGTTCGGGCCGCGGGTCCGTGGGAAATGACTGGGACTGTCAGCGTTGGGGTTTCTTTGTCCGTCGCCCCCGGGGCTCTGTTGTTGTCATCCAGTGTGCATAATCTCGCGGAGGAATGTCACCCACCCAGCTGGCTGGGTATTGGGAAGATGAAGAAGCACGCGAGGGAATTGATTGGCAACGAAAGCCGTGCTTCCCGAAACATTCGATCAGTTGGAAACAATGACCGGCAAGAATGGGCGTCCTCCTCGGCGAAGTGGACGCTGTTGGCACCGTTAAGCGCCTCCAAAAACGACCAGCATGAAAATACAGTCAAACCTTGATAACTCAAACCTCCCTAAGTCAAAAACCCCCCTAAGTCAAATATTTTTTTTTCCAGGTCCTGTCTGAATCCCTTTAGAACTAATGCATTTAAAACCTCCCTAAGTCAAAGGCTTTTCCCATAAAACCTCCATAAGTCGAATTTTCTGTGGCCTGTTGGCTTTTATTTTCTTGACACAAGCAAGATAAAAGCAGTTAAAACATAAACATATAACATAAAACATAAATTGATTTGTTTTTAATGGAGAAGAGAGACTTAATTGGGCAAATGAACCCTGTCTCCAAGTTCAGGATGCTTTCAACTCATTTAAGAAGTAATTTCAGCCTCAGAATATTACAATTCACAATTTTAAGCAAATTTTCTGTTTCCCAGGACAAAAGGGCTTTGTATTGTGGCCTAAGTCAAAACCTCCCTAAGTCAAATTTTTTTGTTGGTCCCTTGAAGTTTGACTTACAGAGGTTCAATTGCTAATGAAATAAAAACTGTTGAAATAACACATGGGAGAAAAATGCTAACCCGGAACATCATTATCACTGATTTCATGCATCCTAGTGGTACCAAAACACTGTAATCAATTCATTAAGAATATAGGCAAAAGTACTTGACATTTTTGGTCAAGTTGCCTTTGATGCATTTTCCAGGATGATGATAAAATTTGATTCAGAAAAAATGTACTGCAAAACACTCCCAATGACCTGATGAAAATGTCGTTGCAATAAAAAATGTGTTGCATCAAGACTTGTGGTGTTCAGTAAATTTTAGACTGAAATTTTGTAGGTATTGGTTAATAAATATTGTAAATTGCTTGCAAAGCAGGTAATTCAAGATCTGTCATACTTTCTGGGTAAGAAGAAATGAAGAGAAAAAGTTAGGAGTAAATGGAACTGTGCTTTTCTCTCCCTTCATTCAATCTGCCTCACTCAAGTATAATTTGTCTTGAAACATGTCATGTTATATATTTCTATGGAGCACTTGCATTATCTCTACAGAAGATTCTGCTTCTTACTGAATTTGGAATGCTGCGCCATTTCACTTTTTTCAATTTTCAGCCATTTATTGAATAATCCCTGTGGACCATGCTCACAGGTACAAAAATGCGTTATACTGTAATGAGATTACAGCATAAAATGAGTTTGTGAAAGTGATATTTTTTTTAATATTGTGCGAATGGGAAACTGCCAGGACCAAATAAAAACTTTTTTTAATGAGAAATTTGTAAAAATCAGATTTGTTGCAATGTAATTTTACTGTACATATACGCCTTTACTGCGCACTAGTTTGATTATTTGGATATAAAAAGCATTCTACAGTATGTTCATGTAAATTCTCATCTTGTTCAGAAAGACTTCAGAAGTGCAATAAATTGAGCAGTTTGGGCTCATGGATTTTTCAGCATTGCAAAACTTGGGCAAGAGTGGTGTTTCATTTTCCAAATGAAATGCTGAAGTGATGCTTTTCCTTGTTCTTCAGCATGAATGTCTGATCAAATCACATTTTCCAAAATGCTTTGATAATGGGAAATCCTTCTAATCACATGGCACATTAAAAAATTGAGATTTTCCCATTTATTTTTTCAATTAAAATTGATTCATTTAAGAAGCTTGAGACATGAATGAGCATTCAACAATTTGTGGCTTCTTATATTTGCATAAGTCTGGGTATTTCTTAATTTTGTAAATGATGCCCTGAACAAACGATGGATTCATAAAGATTCAAATCCAAGTAGGGCAGATTTTTGGTGTAGTACAGCACATGTACCCTGTTCCTGAACGCGTTCATCCGTCTCATTCAGAAAATGGACACCCCTCGGGGCATTTAGTTTTTCCTCCACTCAAGGCAAGAGTGTCGAATAATTCGCCACCTGGCTCCCGAAGGAACAATCTCACAATACCCACATGCAAAGCGGAAACGATATGAAAAGCCCTGCATTCAATCCGAGTCTGTCCGGAAAAAAAAAGGGAAAAGGTTTTACCACACAGGAGGTAGAAAGGAATGAAAGAGAGGAAAAAAACCCCGCGCCGCCCCAGTTCCCGGGGAACGATCTGTCGGGTTCGCCTCGACACCCTGAGGCACGACTTGATCTAATCAAACCGCGGGATCCATAAACGTCCCCCCTCGTCAAGTTTACTTTTGCCTATAGGACGGTTTTTATGTAACTACGAACGATTCACGCGGGCGCTAGATTAAAAACCAATCCCACGCTCCTTCCGCCCGTAACCCTGCGCGGAATGTTTTATTTTTTTATTCTCCTGTTCTTTTTCCTCCAATGAATAAACCTCGTTCTTTGTCGGGGGAAATCGACGATTCAATTGATCCATTCGACTTCCTGGTTCAATTCGAGCCGTGAGGCAGTCAACAACTCTTCCCGGGCGCGCGTTGAATTCCTGGTGATCAAGTCCCACGGGATAATGAAAGCAGTTTTATGGGTTACGGCCTGGGATCAACGCTTGACGGCACGGGGAAAAAAAAGGCATTAAAACCGGACCGCGGTCTCGTCAAATGTATTGGATTCGGTCGGATCGCGAGAAAAAAAAAATAGAAAGTTGCAATGAAAGCGGAATTCCCGGCGAGGGAGCAAGGAAATCGATGAGGAACCCGCGCGTGATTTTGACCGACCGAATCAGCGTGACACGAAAGCGGAACAGATCGCAGACGTGGCCGCAAACACCGATTGGATTCGCGGGGCGCTATGCCAAATCCACGAAGGCCAAGTCCGCAGGGAACTTTTTTTTTTTTTCAAAGGCTATTGCGGATGTTGAAGCAGGTTAGGAAAGTGTTTTTATTCACATGAAACCAATGCTGATACAGGTGAACCTGGATAAGTCGAACCTACCCAAGTCAAATTCCTCCCAGAGTCAGAATTTTTTCAAGTCGGCTTGTCTGAATTCCCTTAGTATCAGTACATTGAAAACCTCCCTAACTTGAAGTCTTTTTTTATAAAACCTCTGTAAGTAAAATTTTCTGAGGCCTTCTGGTCATTATTTTCTTGAAATATGAAAGATAATATGATTAAAGCAAATAATTTGATGCATCTTGAAAAGAATTGAACGACAAATACTGTGTAGCAAATGAACCCCAGCCTCCAAGTTCAGCAAGGTGTACCCCAGAATATCCTCATTTATGATCTCCCACATTTTTTTTGCTTCTCACAACAGAAGTGTTTGTTTTCTCAACCGGAAACCTCAAAAAATGAAAACCTCCCTAAGTCAAAACCTCCCTAAGTTGAATTTTTTTTCATGGTCCCTAGAAATTCGACTTAGAGAGGTTTGAAGTTTAGCATCAAAGAAGAAGACCTTTCCAATCTTGAATCTTTAATTTTAGTTGTACAATATTGTTACCATGACACTTGTTACAGTTGAACATCTTTAAGCAAATGACTGCTGATGGGGATGGGAAAAAATTGACATAGGAAGGTATGAGTTTTCAAGGTCCAAGTGCACAATGTTGTTCAATCTTCTATGCTATACATTTTTGTTTCATGATGGTCCCAGTGGCTTTGTTGTAACAGGATGTTTCTTCATTTACAGAAATCATCAAAATAAAAAAAAACTGCCCCACTTGGATTTAAATCTTTATGAATCCCTGTTTTGTTCAGTGCATTAAGTATACAATTAAGAAATACCCAGACTTATAAAATCATGAGAAGCCACAAATTGTTGAATGCTCATTCATTTCCCAAGCTTCCTAAATGAATCAATTTTACTTGAAAAATAAATGGGAAAATCTCAATTTTTCTAATGTGACATGTGATAAGAAGAATTTCCCATCAATTCATTTTGGGAAATGTGATTTGATACACAAGCATTTAGAATCTGTACATAATCCAAGAGGTGAGATAAATGGACACAGCCTGAAAAAGTAATTACATCTACATCTTGGGGACCCACTGTACTTTATGCAATAAAAGTTGAAGCTTTTCCATTTGAATTCCAGTCTCAAGCATTAGGAATTTCAAAACATTTAGAATACCATCCTATGCTGTTTGCAAAGTTGAGATTTTTGTATTTTACTTTTTTGCAGCCAGTTGCAGGTTGATACAGCAGCTAATACAATGAGACTCACAGTCTACAATGACAAGTTTCTACTGTATATAGATGGATTCATCTTGATTCCATGGATTTTCTACACATCTTAAAGGGTATGCAACATACATGTAGGATGTCCAGTTTTATTTTGTGGAGTGTGTTCTCTTTTATTTTTGTCATTGGTTTGTGCTTTGTTTCATGCTTTGAAATGATTGAATGTGTTTGGGGGAGTTGGGTTGGGTGGGGAAGGGGTTTGGATGCGGGAGTTCTGGTTATGCCTTGTGAACGCTGAAAAGCAGCAAATAAAGTTTTCTGTTCATTCATTCATTCATTCTTAAAGGGGTTCTCTACTAATTATTTTCTGGTCCACTGAATTTTATTGTAGAGAGCCAACCTATGTGTTGGGTTTACCAATGTAGTACTGTCACATGAGCCTAAGGAGTTTTTCTTCCTTTCAAAAATTTACAGAAATTTCTGCACCAAGTGTGGAATCAATTTCAGTGGGAACCTGAGAAATGATCCCTTAATGCAGCAGTGTCTGCTCAACAAGCGTCGCTTGTTCAAAACAAAATCTGCGGACTTGGCCTTCTGCTGCTACCGGTTCGCCCCTAGCAACTTCGAACCCAGGATTAAAAACAGAATAAAGAAAGTAAGGCATAGGTCAGCATTAAACCAAAGCGCGTGCATGATGCAGTACGCGAGGCATGACGTGCCAGTGGTGCCCTGGCGCCGCTTTTGTACGTGCAGCACTTTTCCTATCACAAAGACCGCAGCCGGGCCTAGGCCGAAAAATAAACGGACCAAACACCCTCCTTTCCCCCCCGGGGGAGGGTAGAAGCGTATAATCCGACGCGCGGGATGATCCCGGTTCCCCGAGGCAACCCTGTTATTACGGGAAGCCCACCTCGGCTGCGATTTTGAGGCGAAAAGCGCAATTTCTGGCCCGCGTGTCTGGGTAAGCTTTTCGCCTCATGAAGACATCACCGCAACGGAAATGCGCCCCTCGCCGAAAATGTCGTGTCCTGCTGGTGGCGGCGGCGGTCTTGAACAACCACCCCCACTCATCGACGGGGTTCTGTTCTTTATTTTGATTTTACTTTTTGCCACCAACAACAACGTCGCGAAATAGCAGCGAACTCTGTGCGTCAACTGCTGACGCCTGGAAATAAATACGCTGATTGTGCAAAAGCCGACAAAAGTGACGAAAGCAAAAGTGCGGTTGTGTGTGTGTCTGAGGCACAAAATTCCATGCAACCAAGTCTGCCATTGAAGATTTCACTGACTTGCTCTTTTTTATTCTCCTTCGTGACCTTGGATATTGTTTTCTGAATTTGTCTCCAGTTACAAAACATGACAGAGTTTGCATGTTACCACCTCCTGGTCATTGCCAAATTCCAGATAATACACAGTTGTACCTCTTTAATTTGAATTGCCTCAAGTTAAAAGCCTCACTAATAACTCAATGTTTTTTTTTTAGTCTCATGACTTATCAGCATTAGTTTCTCTAACCTCCCTATCTCAAAACCTTTTTATGTCAAATTTTCTTGTTAGTCCTTTCAAACTTTACTAAAAGGGGCCAACTGTGCTTTTCAATTAATTCAAAATGTGTGTAAAAGATACATTTTCACATACTTGTGCATATATAACATATAATATTGTCATCAATATGTGCTTTTTTTCCTACTTTGAAGTGATTGAATGTCTTTGATGGGATTTGCATTGGGTAGGAAGGGGGTTCGGATGTGGAAATCTTGATTGTACCTTGTGAAAGCTGAAAAACAGCAAATAAAGTGTTCTGTTCATTCATTCATATATAAGAGGTCTAATGATAGGACAACAGATGGGTCTCAGCTAAAAAAAAAAAAAAAAATGCTTTGGCTAACATACTTTCCAGCTAACCTGCTTGATCTTTGTGAGATTCTGGCACCAGCTCACAAACAGCAATGCAGTCCATAAATACTATTTTTTGGGGGATCAAATACTTACACTTTTCTATAAAAAAAAAAGCATTGACAATGTTCCAATCCAACTGACAAGCATTAATTTTGAGTGACTTCTGCTAATTAGCCAAGACCCCAATTCAATTTTTTTTTGAAGTTCACTGATGAGCACACTGGCAGATATTACTCTAGAGTGGAGGGTAAACTTGACCCTTCTGAAGTTGAATTCTGAGGGACCAGCAAAAAGTTCAACTTCAAAAGTTTTCGAGTCAGGAAACTACCAATTTTGCCTGAATAATTACAGTAAGTTATCATTGAAGATTGTTTTGTCCCAAAACTGATTTGTGAAGGAGTTGACAGGATGCTGAGCTTGGAGTCAAAGGGTCCCTCGCCCAATTAGTCTTTCACTTTCATTCAAGAAGTATGAAGTTGCATTTTTATTGCTTTCCTCTTCCCCTGGCCATGAAAATGACAGCCAAAAATTCTCCAGAACAATGTTCAGCATTTATTAAGGTTTGCGGGAGAAAACATCTGAGTGAGGGAGGTTTTTAATGCATTAGTTACAAGGAAATTCTGAGAGTGACTTGAAAACGAATTGATATATGGAGCTTTAAATTAACAAGGTTCAACTGTAACATTTCACATGAAAGGAACTGTCTTCCTTTGAAAAATTTGTGTTAAGTTGTGCATGTCAAAGTGCCCAGAAATGCACCTGAAGGGTAACAAACCTGATGACTGCGGCCCACCCAAATTTGGACAAGATTATCTGGTCCACAATCCAGGCATTGATACACCGAAAGCAAGTAACGCACAGAATGGCAACCATAAAGAATTCCGCCTCCAGAACGTGAGCCATAAAACCAGAAAACGTGGCTCTTTGAAGCTGTTTGACTGCAAGTTCATGGTCGAGGTTTACGCGTGCAGTTCCAAGAAGGAAAAAATAAAATATTTATTCATGCCGTTATTGCAGTATAAAAATGCTGAGTTTGCAGAACATTGTCTGCGCATTATATTGCGTCCGGTTTTACATCTGTTGTGGAAACCAGGAGCTTATTACACACTGATGCAAGTCCCTGGAACATTCGTTCCCTCGGATTACTGATCACTGACATCTGCTGCGGCTGATGCAGTAAAAGTGGGGAAAAGCCGCATGAAAAATAAGAATAGCAGCCGAATCATGAACATAACAGCATGATGGTTCTAATCGATTTACCGGAATAATGCCATCATGGGCCTCTTATGCGATGCTCTAGAAAGTGCTTTGTTGATGTTTGAGAGGGTAGAAAAGGATTTATTCCTGCCAATTGTATTCTTCAGGATTATTCTGTACAGTACTGCTATTTGTTTCCCTGGCCATTTTTTTTGTCCACGATTATTCTCGTGACTTCGTCTAATTTCATGAAGCCATTTCAAACATTCGATTACAATCAAAATCCCGTTGTAACACATTTTGACCATTTAGTGCAAAGAATTACTCTTTTCAAAAATAATTCAGCTTCTCTTACATTTCAAGTGAAGTACAGTACAACTGGTATAATACAAAATCATTGTCTAGGAGAAACTGTGTCCTGAACCCTACTTTAGGAAATGTGCTCTTCTGCTGGAAAACTTTGTTAAATTTTTCAAATACTGTACGTTGATTCTTCTACACAGAATATGGGGTGAAGGAATTATTATCTTAGTTCAAGATTGTTTTTTAGAAAAATAGATTTGATGAATTTTTTATTCTAACAAGGATAGCCTTTGCATACAAGCCAGCTTATGAGGATTTTTTCCCTGTTGGACAAAAACTCTGATATTCTTCAAGTAAATGTGATTGAAAAAAATCATGACATGGCCTTTGATGTTCTAAGATTCTTGGATACAAAAAATTAAATTAACGTTGTTCCATTCATTGCATGATGATAATTGAAAATTTTCCAGTTACACCCAGAGGTCTCCACCCATATCACATGGGGCTAAAACTTTGTTAGATTAGATAAAAACATTAAAATTGTTGTTGTATTACCCATTATTTTTCCTGAGTTTAAATAATGTTTGGAACAACAATAAAAGTGAATTTATTTTAGCTAGCTGGACAAATTTTCAGCACCCTATGGCATGGCAGGAGTAACCGTTCATCATCATTCAGTAATTTGAGAAACTTTTTCTTAGAATCTGAAAGAATCCAAGAGGCTTAACCCTTGGACAGCAGAGGGTTCTTTCCCATTGCTGGCCAAAATCAGATTATTTTTGTATGCTCCCGCATTTTCAGTTTTCTGAAGGTCAGAAAAGCCCTTCCAAGTGGGCTGAGGCAAAGTTGGGATTAATCTGAGAAAAGCCTGTTGCTTAAAATAGCATTTTTTTTCCTGTGAAATTTTTCTGTGCAAAAAGAAAAAAAAAAACATCTGGATTTTTCCTGACTTTGTCCTCAGCTCCCTGTTGTCATTTTTTTTCTTTCCTTCCCTGAGATAAAACAAAATTTTGCAAAAATAGTCTGACTTAGCCACCCAAGGGTTACTTAAAACATGACATGTCATGATTTATTTTTTAGGAGTACGCCTAATCTAAAAATATCAAAGGCTGCGTTCAACAGGGGCAACCCTGGGATATGTGGGATTCACGGTCGGCAGAGCTGAATCAATCGCTAAGCCAATGCAGTTTTCAATCATCAGCTGCGGCGTTGTTGCTGCCGCGGCATTTTTTCTTCCCGGGGCACCACCTGCGTGTATGAAACCCATGATCACAGTCACATGCAGGCCAGCTGAAAACCCTGGAGGAAAAGTGGTTTCCCGCGAACCACCGGCTCATTTCCCTCCGATCTCCCGTCAACACAGCAGAAAATTCGCGGTTTTTTTTTTTTTTTTTTTTTTTTTTTTTTTTTTTGCAAAAATTTCGCTTTTTTTTTTTTTTTTTTTTTTTTTTTTGTCGACGACGAGTAGGAATCGAAGCGAGATTCCGCATGCGTTCCTCCCATCAGAATCCTTGGTTCACGCGTGGGTTCCCGCACTTGTTCCACGCTAACTACAGTAATTTCCCCGCTAACGCTTTTGCGCCATCGCGGGGAAAAGGCAATAACGTCGAAGACTGGATCCGTCTGTTCAGAGAGGGGCCCCGACGACGTACCCTGCACTTACATGCCGTGTGCATTCGAACCCCGCGATGATAATTCACCTCGCGAAAACCCTCCCGGGATACCCCCCCTTTCATGCTCGTGGCTCATGAAGTTTTTATCCGGCAACGACGTTCTTTCACTGCACTGGTGGCAGCAGCTCGGACTTCCGCCCGGCATTTTTTTTTTTTTTACTTCCGGACGCGTCGCCTCGGAAATCATCCGCGTCTTCGCCAGACTGGCCGATTCCTCACGCGGAATGACGTTAGAGGGACCCGGAACAGGCCTGGGGCAACACTCCCGAATGTGGGTTAGCCATAGCTGCCAGAGAGCATACATATATCCTGCGACGTGATTAAAATTCCCGGGTCGGGTTTCTGACGTTGGGTTCCCCCGACAGGTTTCGAATTCAAATCCCCGGGATATGCCGGTAAAATTCTTTGTGTGTGTGTGTGTGGGTGCAATGAATGATGCTGAATGTGGGAGCAAAGGTTCTCCAATGGAGCGGATGATTCAGAAGAAGGCTGCAAAATTGAACTAGGCACAATGCATGCCAGTGGAGAATGAGACTGGGTTTTTGAAATCAAGTACAGTACAGCACAATGGGACCCTGAGATGTGGACATGATTGGTGCATGGACCTTGTCCCTAAGTTAGAAAGTCCACACATCAAACCCCATTTTCCCATCAACAATAATATTTTTAAATGGTTCTCCTGTTGATGATTAGTTTGGAAAAAGTTCCCAAAAGTTGAATGAAATAATTTTTTCTCAAATTCAAAAAATAAAAATAAATCTACTGTACTTAGTCACTTACAGAGGAAAACCACACATAATTTGATTGTCTGGCATCAGAAGTAGCTCAAGAAGCAAAGAACAAGAAAAATGCTAGCTATAATAAGAAAACATTATGGAAAAAGCTGAAAAAGAAGCAAAAAATAAGCTTTTTTAAATGATAAATTGGGATAATTTTATAAACAAATTTATATTAGCATTTTTAAATGTAAATAGCTCAATCTCTTCAACAAAAAAAAAATTTAAAAATAGAATCCTTAAATTCTTCCAGGAGTCTTGGAAAAGTGTCAGTATCTTGAGCCATTGTCTGGATGTCAGGGTCAGTATTTTTCTGTTCTAAGTGTCTGCAAGTTGAATCATCCCTATGTTGGGGTGTCTGCATTTTGGGGTCTCACTGTATTTACTTGAATACCAATGACCCGGAGTAAGGCATGCACTTCATTTTTAGAGACAATTGAAGAAAGAACCTACCTGCATGTTTGACATGCCTCCAATTTTTGTAAGGCAAAATTGCATCGATGAGAAAAGTAGAAAATATAATTTGCGAATTTGGGCTCAAGCAAACGCTGCTTCAACTGCTTTTTATTTTCTATTCCTTATTTTAATTGGGCTGGGTAAAAAAAAAGAATAAATAAAAATACGCGTGAAACACATAAAAAAAATACCCATAAAATATTTTTCCATGAAAATCTTCCAAGTGCTAAAATATGGTAATACAGTAACTCCTATGCAATGATTGTAACCTGTGTGTCATCTGGGCATTGTTCCGGTGAGTGTTCATCATTTTTTCACAAGGAGTTTGACTGAGCACAATTTCGGTGAACAGAGTCAGACTCAAAAAGGAAAATGGGGGATTGGATCACAAACTAAAAGACTTCTTCCGGGGTCGCCGAGAGAACTTTGGGTCCCCCTTCGAAAGGTTGATGCTTGTCTGGCCAGGCTTTGGGCCGAAATGCGCGGCAATTTTTCTTGGGTCTCACGCAAATCAATGAGCAGTAAACGAAAGTAAATACCCGCTAATTATACACCATATGGCGATTCTTTTGTTTGAAGCGAGGACTTCAGGCGATGACCGAAAGCACCAACGCCGTTTATTAGGTAATAAATGGTGCAATAAGGCCGCTATATACAGCTATAGTCAAATTGAAGGTAGAAGTACGACCGTTAGTTTCCGAGAAGACCTACATTTATGTCACGGTACAGGTTTACGTATTACGTTCTTATAAACGTATTCCTGCTGAAGATGACAGTTCAATTTAAAACTACCGCAAAAAATAAGTTAGCACCTGTATACCTTTTCAATGTGGATTTTTTGAAGACTTTATAATATTCATGTGTGAGGATTTCCCAGATGCAATGGTATCTTGTACAAGGAACATATTTCATTCAACCCCTATAATCTTTGTATGATTTGCCTTTCATGCATATCACAATTTTCCATAGACTGTTTTTACTCCTCTCCTACAACCAATGAAAGAAAGTAATTCATTTTGCGCTTGTGCTACAAATGTTATATCATATTGACGGTGCAAATTCTCACTGCCAAAATGTTTGTACACAGCATTCCTAGTGGAAGGTGTACATGTAATACAAGGTATGATTGCATTACGTTTTCATGAAAAAACTCTGATGAAAAACAGAGAGTGGAAGTACTTTTTTTTAAATGCAGCAAAATTGTCTTTGTTTTTCTTTTTCTTCTTTATATGAATGAATGAATGAATGAATGAACAGAACACTTTATTTGCCACTTTTCATAATTTGTCCAAGAGTTATCAAACCTTTTTAAATTTTCATTTAAAAGAAATTTCGGTAAATGTTGACAGATTGCTCATGTCTCGAGGATTTGTCCAGAGGCTGTCAGATTACATTTTCTGGTGGATTGAAATGGACAATTTTCCATCTTTTCTCAGGTTTGACAGAAAAATAATGTTCAGTAGTAAAATTCCATCATCTTTCAAGCACAAAAAAAAACTGCCGAAGAGACCCACGCAGAATGTGCAAGTGGTGAATAACCTTGGAAAGGACGGAGCATAAAGAAATCCTTGATGGGCTCGGTGGGCATCCATTCGAACCCGGGGAAGCGAGGGTCTAAAGTCGTAGCTGCGGCAGTACTGGCCGACGTGGCCGGATCTTTCCCAAGCCGGGACTCGGGAGAGAAAAACGGAGCGGTCAAAATCTGCATTATGCATCAGGATGTCGGGAAGAAAAACCCTGTTGCCCGGGTACGTATATACGCAACATTCCCGGCACGACCGGGCTTCTTATTCCCGACCGGCGACGACGTTTAACGAGTCGCTTCGGGACACCCGCCGCGGGACCGGAACCCCGGCCTCTCGTCGCGGGTTCGGGAAATCCGGGTCAATCCCGCTTTCTGCGGCTCTCGGAAGGACGTGTGGTCGCGATGCCTCCCGCATCAGTATTCTGCTAGTGTGGACCAAGTCAGTCCCGGGTAGCTGCAGGAAAGAAACATGGTCGTGTGGACATCCGCATCAGAAATGCCCGGGATGTTGATTTCTTTCTACGAAGTTACCCGGGCCTCCAGGACTGCAGATGTGAAAGCCTGGAACACACGCAATCAGCCTGCTTGGGAAATCTCTAGAGCCCTGAAGTTCCTCCATCAATGCATCTCATGTGTAGTTTAAAATGTCTGTCTGGTGAGAAGCTGAAATATATGAATGAATGAACAGAACACTTTATTTGCCACTTTTCAGCTATCACAAGGTTCAATCAATGTTTCCACAACCAAACCCCCTTCCCACACAACCCAAATCCACTGAATGACATTTAATCACTTCAGAGCAGGAAACAGAGTACAAATTGATTGTTATTAACAAAAATAAAATAAAATATAATCTTCTTTATAGGTCTGGAATTATTGGGATTGCTCAGTCTTTGGATGGCAGTATTGTGGTGTGTGTCACATACTCCACAATTTTTTAAGCTTCTGCAATCTGCCACCTCATGGCCTAATATAAATTAAAAACACCTAAAAAATCCAGCCATAATGTGCCATTTTGGCATGAGAAGGAGCCCAAAGGAAAGATATAAGCTGGCAGTCAGAAATTTTACACCGTTGACAGGAAAAAGCTCCCGAAACAAAAATAAATAAATTGGCCTGGTTTGGGAAATGAACTAGAGTAAATCCACGACACCCTGCATTTTGGCTTGAGGACCATGGCAGTTGCTCAATTTGTCCAAGAGTTATCAAACCTTTTTAAATTTTCATTTAAAAGAAATTTCGGTAAATGTTGACAGATTGCTCATGTCTCGAGGATTTGTCCAGAGGCTGTCAGATTACATTTTCTGGTGGATTGCAATGGAATATTTTCCATCTCTTCTAAGGTTTGACAGAAAAATAATGTTCAGTAGTAAAATTCCATCATCTTTCAAGCACAGAAAAAAACTGCCGAAGAGACCCACGCAGAATGTGCAAGTGGTGAATAACCTTGGAAAGGACGGAGCATAAAGAAATCCTTGATGGGCTCGGTGGGCATCCATTCGAACCCGGGGAAGCGAGGGTCTAAAGTCGTAGCTGCGGCAGTACTGGCCGACGTGGCCGGATCTTTCCCAAGCCGGGACTCGGGAGAGAAAAACGGAGCGGTCAAAATCTGCATTATGCATCAGGATGTCGGGAAGAAAAACCCTGTTGCCCGGGTACGTATATACGCAACATTCCCGGCACGACCGGGCTTCTTATTCCCGACCGGCGACGACGTTTAACGAGTCGCTTCGGGACACCCGCCGCGGGACCGGAACCCCGGCCTCTCGTCGCGGGTTCGGGAAATCCGGGTCAATCCCGCTTTCTGCGGCTCTCGGAAGGACGTGTGGTCGCGATGCCTCCCGCATCAGTATTCTGCTAGTGTGGACCAAGTCAGTCCCGGGTAGCTGCAGGAAAGAAACATGGTCGTGTGGACATCCGCATCAGAAATGCCCGGGATGTTGATTTCTTTCTACGAAGTTACCGGGGCCTCCAGGACTGCAGATGTGAAAGCCTGGAACACACGCAATCAGCCTGCTTGGGAAATCTCTAGAGCCCTGAAGTTCCTCCATCAATGCATCTCATGTGTAGTTTAAAATGTCTGTCTGGTGAGAAGCTGAAATATATGAATGAATGAACAGAACACTTTATTTGCCACTTTTCAGCTATCACAAGGTTCAATCAATGTTTCCACAACCAAACCCCCTTCCCACACAACCCAAATCCACTGAATGACATTTAATCACTTCAGAGCAGGAAAGCACAAATTGATAACAAAAATAAAAGAAAATACAATACAACTGGACATTGGACATGTATGCACACACCCGTTCATTCCCTGACATTGGTAACAAAATATATATGAAAATTAATTTAAAGCACAAGGTCTTCAGCTTGTTTCTGTATGAGGTTTAGTTGTGTGAACAAATCAGAGAGAATCTTTGATGATAAATCATATAAAGCCAAGAGTTTATCTTGATCCTTTAAGATTTCAGAAATGGATTCAATTTGATGTTACCTTCCAGCAGCCAGAGAAGTTGAACTAGGCTGCCTCATCCACTGAATAACAGTCACTTTCTTTTTAACCTTTCTGCAGGAAAGTTGGAGTATTTTTGAAAAACGGCGTACCCAAGAGCACTGCTGGAAAGAAAAAAAAAACCTTTTTGAGCCAAGGCTTAAGCTATGAAACAGTCAAATTTTTTTTCTCACTGTGAGCAGACAGACAATTTTGGCTGAAAAAATAAATCATCTCTTGGTGACATTTTTCCTGCATTCCAAGCATAGTAACATTGCATGCATCCAAGAACAAGAGGATTCACTCTTCCATGGCTTTTACTGACTTGGGCCTTTGCTACCCAGGGACATTTTGCTGACCTTTGGTCAAACTGAAATTTACCTGTGTTCAGAAAAATCCCTACTATGCCATGGGATGGAAAAGAGGTCAATTACCTTCCAATGATTAAAATAATGTCATGCCCAAACATGCGGACAATGCAACTTTGAAGACATGTTGAACTCTTCAAAAAAACTTCCACAGCACCTGGACAATGCTTCAAGACATGATCAATCTTTCAAAATTCACAGAAAATGGTTTTGAATATTATTTCTTCAAAGTTTGAAAACTCCTGGACAAATTGAGCTACTGGCAAGGACAGAGAGCCAAAAACAGGGTGCTGTTAATTTACACTGATTTATTCTCCAAAACAGGCCAATTTTTTTCCTGTTCCAGGAAGCTTTTTTCCTTCAACAGTGTACAATATGGCTATGGAAGATATGGACTTTATTGAAAATTGAAAAGATAATTACTCAGATTGCATGGTAATGGACAATTTTGATGAGATTCCACGCAATCAATTTTTTTTTCAATATCGCAGTTTTTTGTAAAATCCATGATGTAAAGTTCGCGAGCAGATTTTTCTTGTACACTAATTACCGACAATATTTTGCCAAAACCCTGGGTTTTTCTTCCTACTCACTGGACACATCAGCATGTTTATTGCACATCACTCATATTTTTCGAGACGCAAATCCTCGAAGTCAACAAATTTGAACTTTGATTATTCGACGGCATGATTGCTTTTCTTCTCGCGTAACATGCATACGAATAATCATCCGCGATGCTTGCACATCTCCTGGTGATTTCGCATGCATTTTCTCGGGATTCCAAAAGGGCGAAGGATTACCGTCAAAATAACCCATGTTTAATAATCGCGCATGCAGATGGAAGCATTTTGAGCGCAATCCATTCCATCATTCCAGGTCTCGCCCCTGGGAAAATAGACTGTTCGGAACGCAGATACAAATCTGTTCCGTGTTGCTGTGAAAGGTCGTTCATCCTGTGCTTCCCGTGATGACATCACACTGACAAGTCTTCTGGTTCCAGAGACTCTAGGAATTTACCGGTAGAAAATACAAGCTGCAACCATCTGGCATTCTTGTCTCAGTCCCCCCGGGGGAAGCACGTAAATCAAATATGCAAACATTCGCGCTGAGAGCCGAAGTAGAGCGAATTTTTTTTTTTTTTTGGCATTTCAGCTCGACGGCAGTGACATTTTACACGATGCTTAAGATTCGACAGGCGCGTACGAATTTCCTATGCATTTATGCAAAAGCGGACGGCATTTTCTGAAAGTTTCCATCGAAAGAAAAGGCGTGTCTAGGAATAGTTTTGGTGTGGCCTTCGTCTTTGATGGGGGGAAAAATAAAGAGTTCTTGCAAATTCTTCGATATTTCAGCAAATCATTGCATAAATATGCTCATGAACATTGAAAACGAGTTCGGAGTAAGATTAGAACTGAACATTACAAACGTGAATTGTACGTAAAATCTCTGAATTTTTTTCATAGGTTTGTTTCCAAATGAAATGAAGTGACGTAATGGCTAATTAAAGCAAAAATATGTGTCACGCCCACGGAAACAAAGTTTCTCTTCCAAAAAAAAAATACTCTGCCCAGAGTTTTTATCCAACTAATCAGAGATTTTTCTGTCACATTTTTATTTTTATTTTTTGCTGAGAGTAGCAAGTTTTGCTTCTGAATGTTCCACTCCAAAAGCAGGAAGGAAAATTCAACTTTGTAAATTTTGAAAATTGTCAAAATTAGAACCCGGATAGCAATTCGCTGTAATTAATGTGGAAAATTAGTCATAACATGACTTTTACAATGTCCTGTCTACAAATGGACTTGTCAGGTTCTTCACAAATTGTGTTGTAATGAATAATTCGTTATAAAATGATATGCATCACAATGGAAATTGACAAATTGACGTGTACAGCGCTTCACAGACATCTTAGCTAATCCACGTTTTCAGTGTGATGGGCTGGAAATCAATGTTCCTGTCATAAAATCATTATAGCCTTGTCCTGGCATAAAAACAAGTACAGTGGGACCCCAAGATAAAGACATAATTGGTGCATCAAGAGTGTCCCTAAGTTGAAATGTCCCTATGTTGAGTCTCATTTTCCCTTAGACTTACATTATGTAATTTTTAATTTGTGTTTCATGGACAAAATACTCACTGTAATTTCATGAACATAAAAATTTCTCCCAATTGATACGGATTCAGTCAATATATTTCAACACAATAAGGATATTTGAGGAATTGAATACTGACACCTATGTACAGTACGTAGAAATGTTGACATTCTCTGTAAAATAACATTGAATAAGTGAAAAAGAGAGAAGGAAATCCCTCTATGCTGGTGGTAATATTTTTAAATTAGCTAAATGGATGGTAAATTGGTGAGAAAAATACCCAAGAACTCTTCTTACATCAATTTTAGGGTTGGACATATCTGTTTCTTGTAATTTGGCTGGATACTTATTTGCAATTTTAGCGCAAAATGTCCCTATGTTGAGTCTTTGTCCTCATGTCAGGCCATTTTTATTAATTTCTTATGGGAAAATAAATGTCCCTAAGTTGAATTGTCTGCATGCTGAGGTGTCCACATGTGGGGGTCTCGCTGTATTTTTCTTTCAAAATCCGCATATTTTTTCAAAAGAATGGGACAATTTGTCATCTTGGGGACGATGCTGATGCCACGAGCCTGTTGCATAGTTTCAGTTCAGAAAAAATTACTGCAGCACCAGAGAACACCATCCGTTGAACATGCTTTTGTCGCGATATTCGAACACACCCATGCGGTGTCGACTGTGACTCCACATACGGCGATCGAATCATTCTCGCATGGAAGATTCGATTGTAGGTCCCGAAGAAGGCCGCAAATAAAAGATGAGTAGCAGAAGAAGCCAGCTGAAGACTTCATTTGATGAACAGGATATTTTCCCCTTCCCAATCTTAACCCGGAAAAAAGGGGAGAGGAAATGATGATTGCCGTCGTCGGCAACCTCGTCCCGGAGCCCGGATGGTTATTTTTTCGGTCATCGAGTCCCCCTTCTGTCCCCCCACCCCACCCTTATTTTGTCAGTTACTATCCCCTGATTGAAGTCCCCCCCACCCCACCCCCCAGCACGGCATGGTGCAGCAGATCATAATGCAGAAATGAATAATTTGCGAACGGGAATTGATTCCGCCGGCACGCGCGTTTTTATCGCATGCGTCGCCCCCGACGCGCTCCACGTGTTTCCGTTCCGACGATTTGGACTCGTCGCCTGTCAGGGCAGGTTGTATCCCGAACCCGTGACACGGATGTGTCACCGCCGCCGACGCCGCCGCCACCACCATTATCTCGCCTTGGCGGTGAAGCCGGACTGGGGCGTAACCCCCGGCCTTCGGTCCCTGGGGAATGATTAGACAGGGATGGATGGGATTCTCAGGTCCAGGGAACCCGCCTGTCACAAACCAGGACATACGTCAACCAAAAAAAGAGAAAGAATTAACAAATCAAATAATTAAACGAACTGGAAGAAACTGAAACATCATAGAAATACAATGAAGTGCTTTACTCGTATTTACCTGAGTACCACAGCATGCACCCTTTTTTTCAAAACGTTTCAGCCCAAAAACAAGATGTGCGTCATGGTTGGGTTTCACCCCCATTAAAAATTATTTTTAGACTTCTATATTTAAATACTGTATTACAGTAAAATCTCCTTACAAAAAAACATTTGGGCTAGAGAAATTACTTTGTTGTAAAAAAAAATTCTCCACAACGTAACTCATTCAATATTTCAACTCTTGGACAAGGACCTGAAAAACGATTTTCTTTATAATCTATTATTCATTGTAATAAGATTTCTTGTAACAAGATTCTACAGGAAAATTATCTTTATGAAACAAAAATGAAACAATATGCATGGACTGTGATTTTCAACTGAACTTGCATTCACGAATGAATGAATGAAGAGAACACTTTATTTGCCGCTTTTCAGCATTCACAAGGTTCAATCAAGATTTCAACATCCAAAATGCAATATAATATTGCATTTATATTTTTACCCAGCACAGCCTTTTGAATACTGTACTGTAGGACTCTGATGACTGGAAACTAAGGTGGATGTCGCATGCAGGGAAAAAATTGTTTTTTGAATCTTAGCCAAAAACATGAGGTGCACCTCTTACTCAATGGTTAGTGGTACATCCATAAGTACAGAAACAAAAAGGCAGTAAGCCAATCAACCATGAAAAACTAGACCAGAGGTCCAGAGCTGGATAACCAAAAAGAAATGTGCTCAAATAAAACACTAAACTTCACACTTGGTATTGGCTGCAACCCAGCCTATTGTACTTGACTTTTACTTGATCAATATTTTTTCTATATGGTAATGAAAAAAGGTAATTCTACTGCAAGTTTGTTACCATAATTCTGCTCTGAGAAATGTGTACTTTTATTTCTGGAAAACTTTATGTTCATTTTGTTTGAGTATTGTGCGCTGGGCAATTTGTTTAAAAATTTCAATATTGATTTTATTTTTGTGGATCTCAATACTGTACAACCAATTATTTTTTTATACAAATTTCTTACCGGTTTTTGTATTGGTGCTGGAAAAAAAGCAGTAAAATATCAAAAAATTGAGCGTGTAGAAAATTCAAAAATGAGTAATTTATCCTAGGTGTACACATTTCGCACATATCCAGGGAGGGAACACTCGAGGAAGCTGTTCATTCCCTACCCCAGGGTTCGGAGCCTAGTCGGATCAAGTATCTCGGGATAACGTCGCCTCAAAGCTCTCCTTGACCTTTTGACGCTTAAGGATGAAGAATTTCGAATTATGCCACGAACTGTTTTTCCACCACCACCACCGCACGGGCCCGGCGCATGCTGAAAATCTTCATCTCCAAATGGGTTCTCCGTCGCGTATACCCGGGATTCATTCCGCGTTATTCTCAGCATGGCGTGCCGGAGGGCATCATCGCGTGCATACTACCAGCAATGGGAATGACCGGGATGTGCGCACTGTTATCACCAGACGAAGCGTAATTTCACGGTACACAGGACCAGTACTGTGTCTTCAATCGACAAACGTTTCTTCGAGGAACGGTGATTCAAGTACAGTACAACAGCGTTGCGAGGTGTAATTGGACAATGTTCCCCGCAACTCTGTTTTGGTTTGGAACTCTGGATGCATGTGAAGAGGACCGGGCGTGATGAGTGAGTATTGTTCGTTTCGCCCCCACAGCGACGTCATTTGAGGCCAAAACCGAAACCGACAAAAAAAAAATCGTCAGGTTCCCAAACCCTGGGAGTTGCGGTGTAAAAATGTGGAAAATTTATGCTTGTGAACATTGCTTTCCATTTAGGAGCCTTGTCCCAACGCTAGGCGCAGTTTGATATTTTCAACTTTGGCAAAAATTTGAAAAATCAAATTGATTTTGTTGTAATGTTTTCAGCTTTTGATGATTTTTTTCTTCCAGATTTTCAAGACACTTTGTTTGGCACACTGCATGATGAGAGGTACTTGGGTTGGTTGGGAAGGGGGTTTGGTTGTGGGAATCTTGATTGAACCTTGTGAATGCTGAAAAGCGGCAAATAAAGTGTTCTGTTCATTCATTCAATCATGAGAGGTAAAAACTTTCACATGATGACAACTGGAGTTTTCCACGCATTTCACAGTTGGACAGTTAAAATTTAGATTTTTTGAGTGTGTCGAATATTATCTTTTCTGCATTTTGTTAAAATTGTGAAATCCATTGTATGCTGCATCTTCTAAATGCAATGAATTCTACATTTATTCAATGCATAAATATGATGTACTCACTGGAGTATGAGGAGCACATTTTTCACCAAACTTGCCTCTCAAAATTTTTCGTGCGTTGAAAACTCCATGGCTCTCACATTTTTGCGTAAATGATGGTATTTTTTAATTCCATTACACCATAAATTTATTTACAGAGTTACTGTTTTGGATCAAATCAAGCTTTTAAAAGAACATGGTCTCAAGTTGAATGAATGAATAAAACTCTGCTTACTTTTGCCCTGCACCCGTTTTCTGAATTGAGAATAATAAAAAAAGGACGCATGCACTTTCTAAAGTTTAGGTGTGCCCCATAATAGGGTGTTTTTTTGAGAATATATTAAAATGAGGGTACTATACAGTACATCAAAAATTGAATTTAATGGAAGAACCATGCAAGTTTGTTTCAATTCAAGGGAATATTCAAAAGTTAATAGATTTATTTTTCAAATAATGCAATTCTTAATTGGTAAAAATTTGCCGCGCATCTTACTGGGGATAGGTTTTTATTCAAATTTTATGCTAAAAAGTGACTAATTTTATGTGTGCCTGTCTCACTTGGTGGTTTGTGGTACTCGAGTACGATAGCGGAATGGGCGAAAAAAAATCCAGGAGAGCCGTCTACTAAGTGAGTAAGAGATCTTTCAAGATTTGCGAGCATTTACATTTTCATTCAAGTTTGAGTAAAAGAAAAGTTTGTTCAACAGAATCAGTGGTGTCATACTTTCCAGTGAACCCGAAAAAATTTTCTAGCCCGCATCTCAATGAAGAATGCGGCCCTGTTGAAAACGGGAAATGAGGTCGAAAAATTTACGATCTGCGAAAGTCCGGTTGATTCCGCGAATAAATTCCACTCCTGATAAATGATTTGAATGTGTTAAAATCGGCTTTTTTTTTATTTCGGCCAGCTGCGGCTGGCTTCTATCCGGGTGTTCGGAATGGTAATTTTGTGCTTTCGATCTCGACGCGATAATTATGCGGATCATCTTAACCAAGAGCAAAACTGCTCATCAGGATAATGTATGCAGAACTTCTAATTGGATCCCCTATCAACCTTGATTTGCAATCACTTTAATGTCTTCCCAATGCCGAAATTTGTGCTGATTTTCATGCCACAATACTGTTATCCCAAACTGTTGGATGTAATAAGAAATACAAGATGGTGCATCAAACCTTTTCTTTGCGTAGTAACCCTTTATTCTAATCCAATGATTTCTTATTGGAACAACTTAAGTTGAGAAGTATTAGTCTTTATGGTTGGCGTAAAAGCAATTAAAGTTACTTCTCTGATGAGTGAATACCTATATATTTTGTATACTTGCAATACAGCCCAGATCAGCAATGAGCACCAAAAGAGTGTTTGGACACTCCTTTATAGAATCCAGATGCACAAGATAGTTGACTGACTGCATGAACAGAATGCATAAAAAGGAAAGCAGGACACGTGAATGACTGGTCACCAAACACTGTTGAAATGCTCTAGTATGCCAATTCAGGTGCATTGCTAGGCAGACCCCAGAATACAAAAGTCATATCGAGGATGAGGTATTCTTAACATGTTCTGGGACTCACTGAAGATATGGTGACAATGCATTGATTTTTGATCAAGGAGTCCAGCATTTAGAAAAATGTTTTGTATTGCACACGTTCATCATCCGCGAGGATTTTTCCCATACACATGGACAAACATGAAAATGGCATTTATCCGAAGAAATTCGTCAAAAACTGGAAATTGCTGGACGAAACCCGAAAAAATTCATATGTTTTTTGCATTAAGTTTATTTTTAATACGACGATTTGAACCAAATTTTTTGCATGAGACATTATGCGTGAGGTAAAAATGTATTCCCGCAGTTTTTATTCTCGTACATGTTTTAATCATAACTTCCAGGCGATAATTAGCGCAACATTTCCCAGTGATGACATTTTGATGTACAGGAAAATTGAGTGACGAGATTTTCTATCAGAAATAGGGTACACAAGCGTGAAAAATATGCAATATTTTCTGGATTATCGTGATTATCGCATTCTCTTGCCTCAGCTGACCCATCATCTGAAGAAATCTTTATTGGGGACCTTCACATTAAGTACTGAAAAGACATTCTTTGATTTCTTTTCCTGACCAGAAGCCATGAATGCCAATACAACTACAGTATCTCCCCAATGTTTTTAACTCATAGTATGTGCTTGCAAATATATATACAATGAGACCCAGAGATGCAGACATAATTGGTGCATCAAGAGTGTCCCTAAGTCAAAATGGCCATAAGTTGAGTCTCATTTCCCCTTAGACTTACATTATTTAATTTTTAATTGGTGTTTCATGTACAAAATACTTGCACCATAATTCCATGAAAATAAAAATTGTCTCCAAATTTAAACTGATTCCAATCAATATATTTCAACACAATATGGGCATTTGGGGAATTCAATACTGATACCTCTGCACAGTATGTAGAAATGTTGGCATTCTCTGTAAAAATAACATTCAAGTGAAAAAGAGTGAAGGAAGTCCCTCTCTGCTGGAGTTAATTTTTTTTAAATTAGCTAAATGGAGGATAAATTGGTGAGAGAAATACCCAAGAACTTTTCTTACATCAATTTTAGGGTTGGAAATATCTGTTTCTTGTAATTAGGCCTGAATTTTTTTTTGAAATTTTATAACAAAATGTCTCCATGTTGAGTCTGTGTCCTCATGTTGGGTCATTTTTATTAAGTTTTTATTATAAAATAAGTGTCCCTATGTTGAATTGTCTGCAGGTTGCGGTGTCCTCATGTGGGGGTCTCACTGTGCTGTGTATCGAAACAATGCAGACAGGAATCAGATTCCGCATCACGTTAATCATGAAGAAATCCGCAGACGCTCAGAAAGTCTACCAGACGACGTCGGAAATTTCCGGTGGAGGGATTTCAGCGAAGCAATTCCGATGGGAAAAGAAAACCGGGGGTTGATGACGACGGATGATGTCATTCCGAGATTTCGGGAGACGAGGAAAACTAGTCATAAACGAATGGTTTGCCAAAAACTCCTTTTCAGTACTCGAAATTCCGTGCCTTGAGGCTACTAATTTCATCAAGAATACTCATCTATGATTAGGAAACATTTCTGCACGTCCTTAATTATCCAGTGGGACCTTGTTAAGTTGGCTCTCCCTTGGTAAAAAAAAAAATCTCCCTGTGCTAAATTGCTGTTACATCTAATGCCTTGTTATGTTCAAGACAGATATATTATGAGTCAAAGATATTCATACCAATGTCAGGTGCCATGTTAAGCTTTCCTAGCATAAGGGTAAGCTTTCTGTGGAGTCTTGGATTCATTCAACCACTGAGTAGACAAGAATTGAATTTCGACTTTCATGAAAATAGGCCAAAGAACAAGTAAAATATTCCTGAAATTGATTTGGACAAATACTCAGAAACCACAGTCAGTAGGAGATTTTAAACTTTTCAAACTTGAACCCTTGGAAAATAGTGTTTCTGCTTATTGGGATAATATTTGCGATTGAATTGCTTATGTGATTTTCACTGCACCTGAATGAACTAACTAGTTGATCATGGATGTATACGGACAAAAAATAAGGCAGTTATAAAAATGGATAAGTTTGAAATTTGTCAGGAGGAAAACAATCCAGGGGAAATTTTGTTGAAGCATTGTTATTGCAGTATGTAACAGTGTTTATAAATTTTGGAATGGAACATTTCCTATGGTCCTAGTTTCATGGTTGTCTGGAAATTTTTTTATGAAACCTTGAGGGAATTTATTATCCACATAATTGAAGGAACCCTGGAATGGATTGGTTTTGCAGTGAGAGGTACCCACCTCTTGTGCATCAAAACTTGGGAATTAAGTCACCAAATAAATGGTATCAAAATGTTTTCTCAACTTCAAGATGCAGAAACTGGCTGTGCAGAAGAAACCCAGAAAGAGCACAAGAAAAGTCTTGCTATATTGTGCACAGATGTTGGAAAAAAATAATTAAAAAAAATAAGAAGAAAATTGCCCACTTTTGATTATGAATGTGAGTACATTCATGGTGAAATTTATTTTTAATCGTTGTGAATGTAAATATCTCAATTCCTTCAAAAAATGTAAAAATTTAGAAAAATGTGTAGAAATGTGGGAAAATTGTCTGTATCCTCCAACAGTGTCCAGATGTAAGGGAAGATTTTTTTCAAGTTTCAAGTGCCTCCAAGTCTAATTGTCTTGATTTTTGGGGCATCTGTAATTCAGAGTCCCACTGCATTTGTGGGTCAACAGCATTAATTGCCCTTTCTGTGAATGAACTGTTCTGGATTGTTGGCTCTTTTGGAACGCGTTCAATTGCCTCAGCATGATGGCACCAAAAGAGTTGAGTTTGTCAGTGAGGACTAAGCTGAATTCTAAGGTCTCAGGCGTTCAGTGACTCGGATGAATGGAAAAATAACGTCAAGTTCGTGTGCATGCCGGTGGAACCCGTGATCCAGGACGGGAGTTTTTCGGAAATGAATCGCCCCAGACGGGTTCTCTGCGGCGAAGTCATAATGACTCCCGGGAGTGACGCACGACTAGCGATGCATCAGCGATGATGAATACGATACAGGGAACAGGGCTTCAAAAGAGGGGTGCGTTCATCAGACTCGGCCCCGAACCAACAATCCACGCGGCCAGGGGAATCGAATTCCTATTTCATTTAATTTTCTTTATTTCCCATCAGCACAGTCAAGCGTTCCGACAGCGGAAGCATGCAGCCGATTTTCGCCGAGCTGGCTTCTGCGAAACACCGGGAGAGGGAGATTGGTGCTGCTCTAGTACGGGTCAAACCGCGAAAGGCCCGGCTGATCCCACTAAAGGGCTCTGTCTTAGTGCCCGCCCAACCATCCCAGGGTGTTTGTCTGTCCTCCTGGGGCATCTGTGACATCCACTTCTAACAGGTATATTTTTGATGCACAGACACAGTCCACCACAGTCAAACCTTTCCTAGTCAAATTTCAAGGAACCAAGTGAGGTTCTGAGTTAGGTAAACAAACAGTTTTGCCATTATAAAGCAAGATATTCCGGGCCTTAAATTGCTTTTCAAATGAGTTGACAGGATGTTGAACTTGAAGTGAAAAGTTCATTTGCCCAGTCTATCATTTTCTTTCAATACACATCACGTTACTTTTTATTGCTTTTCTCTTTCCTGTGTCAAGTAAATAACTGCCTAAAGACCTCAGCAAATTTGAGTTGGTTAAGTTTGAGAGGAAATGCCTTCAAGGTAGAGAGGTTTTTCATGCATTGTTTCTGGGAGAAATTAGTTAGGGACTTAAGAGAAATTCAACTTTGGGAGGTATTTGATGTTGAGAGGTTCAAGTTGTCAAGGTTTAGCTGTATTGATATTTTATTAATTACTGTATAATTAATTGCCTCTTCTGGCCAAATAAATTTTCTATGCCATTGATTGAACACTAATCTTCCCAAATCTCATACATATTTTTGAGCAACATGGACACAGGAAGAAGACACAGACACAGGTGAGGTTGGGGGATTCCTCCAGATCAACTGGGTGATTTGCAGCTCATGATGAAAGGATCAATGTAACAGGTTCTCAGTCAGAAAGGTGAAAATGGGTAATCTTTTCCACCATTGATTTGTCCGCTTGTGTTCCAATACAGTTGAGTCTCTCCAAGTCAAATTTCTAGGGACCAGAAAAAAATTTGACTTAGGGAGGTTTTGACTTGAAAAGGTTTACATTTTTTGAGATTTGGGGTGAAGAAAACAAATATTTTTGCTACAAGGAAAATGGGAAATGGTAGATGAGGATATTCTGGGTCTAAGCTTGCTTCTTAATGAGTTTCAAGCTTGCTGAACTTGTAGGCAGGGGTTCATTTGTTCAATTAGTCCTTCACTTTATTTCAAAATGCATAAAATAATTTATTTTGTTGATTTTATCTTTCATATTTAAAGGAAATAATAACCAAAAGGCATTAGAAAATTTGACTTACAGAGGTTTTGGAGAAAAATATTTCAAGTTAGGGAGGTTTTTAATGCATCATTTCTATGGGAATCCAGACAGGGACTTGAAAAAAATTAGAGTTAGGGAGGTATTGGACTTAGGGAGGTTTGACTTAGCAAGGTTCACCTGTATAATTGCACAGACAGCAGGGAAGGACAAATTAAAAACTCCGGACCTGTCACGTACCGGGACAGCACCAGAAGACAGCTGCGGGACGAAAACGAAATGTCACGTCAGCAGGCAAGACTTCTTCGGTTCGACGCCCGTTGCCTGGATTACGACACGAATACAGAGGAAACGCGACGCTGTTTCTAGGCGCGATTCCATCCCTGGCCTCGTCTTCCCTAAAAACTCGCGCAGTTCCAGATGTGTGACACATTCACCCCGCCGAAATCCTCGTCGCGCGACAGAAACGAGCAGCTACACGAGGGGTTATGCGAGAAGCCGCTCCGTTTTTTCGCTCGCGTTTCTGCTTTCAGCGGATCGTTTTCACAGACAGTCTTAACGCCCTATGGCTCAACGAGATCCTGAAAAATAAGCCAAACCAAGACAAAAAAAAATGAAGTTCTGGTGCATATTCAGAGAAGTCTGCTTTCAGAACGTTCCTTGAAACATTGTCAAGTATTATACAGTACTTGCAGCTCTTCAACCCAAAGCTGCTGTAGAACTTAAAATACAGTAAAATCTTGCTACAACAAAGCTGTTGGGAGACTTGAATTTTTTTTTTTAAGAACAACCTTTGTTACCAAATAAGTGAGCATTATTATGACTGTCAGGCATAGCCTGCAAAACAAGTTTGTTGCAGAAAGGATTGGTTACCACCAGATATCAAGATTTACTGTATCAAACAAGTTCCAAGCACCATCCTGTCCCCATAAATTTTGAAACACAGCATTGTTGTGTGTTGTACTCTGTATACATAGTACAGAGTATTGTAGTATGGTATGAAGTTTTCTTGAGCATCAAAGTACAGTATTAATGACTGCTCAGGTTGAATTAGCAGCCATTATTTATCAAATGGACATTACATGCAGTAATTCAAAAGTCGATAAAATGAACTAAATACAGTACACCCATTATTTAAATGTAAATTGGAAATTTATGCTGTGATTATGACTGCAATTTCATTTGCAAAATAACTCAAATCATTCGCGCGGAAGCTGCTCTGAAAATAAGCGCAACGATTCGGGTGAAAACCTCGAATTAATAAAATTCCTGGTCAAATTTTCGAGGGAAAAAGTTTTCGTTTAGGTCACTGGTTGTTCATATTCGAAAAAGGCGAAAAAACTTGCGGTATGCGGCTTCAGAAAAAAAAGTACAACACATACACAAGTGTTATTAGGAGAAGAGCCACATTTTATATTTCATGGCATAATTTCAATTGCCATTATCTTTCCAAAATTTCAACTGAAGATAACAGACTTCATTGCTAACTTCAATGGATTTATTTTGCTGGAGAAAATTCCCCTGTGATTGGTGAACAATTTCTGCAGACACCACCAGCCCCACAGACCATGTGTTGCAGACCACTGGTTTACAGGGGAATAAACCAGATGAAGTTTAGTCAAAAGAAGTTCTGAAAACATCCTTGATGATGGGAATGATACCTGGAAGTCAATAAATTTTGAGATCAAATTGTCTGGGGAGACTAGTGTGCAGTTGCTCTGGCCAGGCTTGGATCACTCAGGAAAGTTGGTGCTTGGACCTTGTTCCTATGTTGGAATGCCCACATGTTGGATCCTGTTTTCCAATAGACTTTGATGAGAACATATTTAATTGGTTCACCTGTTCATCAAACAATAGGGATACAGTCCCCAAAAAATTGAAGAATTTTTTTCAACTTGAAGGTCCATAAAATAAGTGCACAGAAGGAAGACTTGGATCTTTTGGCATCAGAAGGAGCTCAAGAAGCAAAATACAAGAACAAGTCCTGCTATACTATGCTTGTATCATGGCAAATTGTCTGCAAAAAGAAGCACAAAAGAAGAAGGTTGGGTGGGGAGGGGGTTTGGATGCAGGAGTATTGATTGTACCTTGTGAACGCTGAAAAGCGGCAAATAAAGTTTTCTGTTCATTCATTCATTCAAGAAGCACAAAATTAGCCTGTTTCTGATTTTTAACTGTGGTAATTTTATATTAACCTTTACTTTTAATACATGTGGGCTCACTTTATGTCCAAATTTATTATGGGAAAAATTTTGTTTCAGAGAACCCCCATAACATGTGGAGAAAACCTCATGGGCCAAAAAATATTCGCTATACAGAGGAAGTTTTTGTGGACAAGATCATTGTACACCTGCATTGGTGAATGCGAATTTCTGAATTTCTTCAGAAAATACAAAAATTTAGAAAAATAAAATGTTTCAGAAATGTTGGAAAAGTGTCCATATCTCTAGCCATTTTCCAGATGTCAGGGGATGACTTTTTCAGTTCCAAATGTCCCCAAATTGACCTGTCCATACTCTGGGGGCATCCAAAGTTGAGGTTGAGGTTCCAGTGTACATTACAGTAGAGTAAAAGGGGGGGGGGGTGACCAGGAAAGCAGATCAGAGTTTGAAAGCTGCGGCGGGGAGGGTGGAATGTCGTGATCTGGAAGTTGACGGGCCCGAGCCCTCGTATTCCGGGATCGTGCCGCCCTCTCGGAGGTACTTATATAGGGCCAGCAGCGAACCGCGGATTCCCCCGTGGGCCTCGTTCGGTGATTCGAGCGCGTTTACGATCGACGGGGTTTATTCTAGGCAGATCTCCGTTGAGATATGGGCAGGTGGAAGATTAATCTCGGGAACTCAGTCAACGTCTGGGAATTCCTCGGCGGAAACGAATGCGAGTGCGAGATTCCCGGGACGCGCCTCAGTGCGACCGACCGACTGACTGGTGCTCGGAACGCAAGATAAATTGATGATGATGGATCTGCTCGGTGGGGTCCGTGGTTACGAGAGAGAGAGAGAGAGAGAGCTGGGATTTATATCGCCGCGAATGGACGAATCAAACGCGGTGATTGTGCGTATATGCGTACCCAGCTGGTCCGATGCCTGGGTGCGATAGCAGGGGCCCGGTCAGTCATCAGGCCGTTATACATTCCCCCCAAACCCCGACTGCATCGCGTGTCTGCCTGTGCTGGACAAGGCGGTCTTTTGACGGCCGCCTGATTCCCTTTCAGCGTGACACAATCGCCGGCCTCGGGGACGCTCTTGCGGCACTTCCGAATGACCTCATGCCCACGCTTTTCTCTCTCTCTCGCTCTATGTTCGTGCTGGCAACCCGCTGGCTGGCTTCCTGAGCCCACTAATCCTGTTTACCCCTGCCTGACAGGCGTCGAACGAGTGCATGGCTGGCAATTCCAACCCGCCAGGCACCCAGGATTTCTCATACTCATTTTTACTTTTTATGCTCATTTTGTGACAGCATTCCGAACTGAACCCAGTTCCGCAGGTAAGGTATGACATTTTTTGGGAGCTATATATAGGCACCTTGCCTAATGGACTTGAGCAATTCGTTAATCAAATACAGGTGGATCTTGATAAGTCAAACCTCCATAAGTAGAATTTCTTTCAAGTCCCTGTCTGAATCCCCTTAGAATCAGTACATTAAAAACCTCCCTAACTTGAATTTTTTCTCTAAAACTTCTGTGAGTAAAATTTTCTGAGGCCTTCTGGTTATTATTTCCTTGAAATATGAAAGAGAAAATGATTAAAATAAATAATTTTATGCATATTGAAAGGAATTGAAAGACAAAAATAGCAAATAAACCCCTGCCTCCAAGTTCAGGAAGGGGTAAACTCATTAACCCTTGGGTGGCAAAGTTGGACTTTTTTTGCAAAATTTTGTTAGACCTCAGGGCAGAAAATAAAAAAAGGGCAACAGGGATTTGAGGACAAAGTCTGGGAAAAATCCAATGTTTTTTTTCTTTTTGCACAGAAAAATTTTGTGGGAAAATGAAAAAATCCTATGCTAAGCAATAGGCTTTTCTCAGATTAATCCTGACTTTGCCTCAGCCCACCTGGAAGGTCTTTTCTGATCTTCAGAAAACTTAAAATGCCACATCAATCCAATTTTGGCCAGTGATGGGGAAGAACCCTCCGCCGTCCAAGGGTTAAGGGGCTAGTTTTGGCCCAGAATATCCTCATTTACGATTTCCCACACTTTTCTCCCTTCACCTCACAACAAAAGTTTTTTTTTTTCAACTAGAAACCTCCAAAAATTTAAACCTCCTTAAGTCAAATTTTTTTCCTGGTTCCTAGAAATTGGACTTTTGTATGTTCAACTGTACTTTTGTTGAGAATAAGGAAGGGAGTTTGTTTGGTTCAATGCCCTCAAGCAAGATTCTCAGCTGGGTAATGTGCAGCTGTATTTCAGCCCTGTTGAAAATGTCTTTCACAAATTCTTAAGGGAATGTAATCTTCATTGCCAGTGAAGTAAAGCAGGACCCCAGCATATAGAAAATTAGACTTTGGGGCACATGAAATGCAACAAAACCTCCCTGACATTTGGACTATGCCTCAAGATGCAGACACTTTCCCATCATTTCTAGGAATAAGAGGGCCATTCATTTGAAAAATAAAAAAATCACGATAAAATTACGCTAATTCATAATAACAAATTGGCTAGTATTGTATTTTGCTTCTTGTTTTTAGAGTTTATTTTCACTTTTGTTTGCACAGTTTGGCAAGATTTGTTCTTGTTCTTTGCTTCTTTAGCTCCTTTTGACAGCAAAACATTAAATTTTATGGGATTTTTTCTGTACTGTACAGCTATTTTCTGTATCTTGAAGTTGAGGGCAAAATTTTTGGACATATCTTCTGAAGAAGACCAAATAAAATGCCCACAACTATTGAGACAGGACCTAGAAACCTAAATTTTTGTTGGTAAAAATGCATTATAACATTAATCTATATCGTTTACCTCCAATTAATACATTTTGCTTTAGAATGCACGGGTATTGATGAACGTCTTCATCAGTCAGTTTCAGCTTCACAATTTTCATGTGACATCATGCCAGTGCCACCTGTACCACCAGCAGTGCCAGCTCCACCAGTTGAAGGGACCACACATGGACTAATGGTTCTCAATTTTCCATTCAGAGGCTGTGGAAAAATCAGTGCTCCGGAATCAAGGATACTGTCAGTGTCTTGCTTGCTGACAGCTAAAAGCTTCCGTAATAAAATAAGGTGTCTTGTTTCATGTGTCAGTCCACGTCAGGTCCAGAACCAGAGCTTCGAACGTGTGGGAAATCCGGGGCTGCGTTTTGCATTCCGGGGTTTCATAGATGACGGCAAAGCTCTGCGTCATCACTTCAACCATCAACAGTCACGAGTCTGAAGTTGCATGTTCATGGGGTATGTAGCTTGTCACAGAGAAGCAAATCCTGCGCTCCAAGCGTGACACAGAGCTTCTGCGCCCATTTCAGGAGCTCCTGTGAAGAGAGGGTAATTCCTGGGATAAAAAAAAAATTAAATCTGTGGCAATATACTGAACTTAGGTTCAAAAAAGTCTGCTATCAATCCCATGGGTATTCACTCTGCTACTTGATGCCATTTGTAACCAAGTGACCTGTACAACCCCCCCCCCCCCCCCCCAAATGTGAGGCAGAAAAGTAGGGTAGGTGTGGTCACTGTGGATTACAAACAGGGTAAAAGATTTTGAAAAGAAAAATCACAAAACTGGTGCAATATATGTACAGTCAAACCCCATTAACCCTTGTGCGGCAAACTTGGGATATATTTGCAAAATTTTGTGTCACTGAGAACTGGGAATTTAAAAAATGAAACTTTTGTACAAAGGCCTGAATTGGGAAAATGTCTGACATTTTTTTCTAATCCAGAAGAAAATTCTGGATGAAAAAAAAATCCCTCACTGGGTGGCATTTTTTCCTGCATTCCTGGCATAGGATCAGCATGGAAGATTCCTGAAAACAAAAGAGAATTTGTCTCCCGGATTTTCCCCCACTTAGGCCTTCTCAACCTGGGAGCATTTCAGCAACCTTGGGTCAAACTGAAATGCTTCACCCCCCAAGAATATCCCAACTTTGCTGCACAATGGAAATGAACCCTCTGCCGTCCAAGGGTTAAGACACACTTAATGAGCCAAAGCCCTCAACAAATGTAAAAAAACCCTTGCTAATGATAATTACATTGGAAATCCAATCAAAATGCCAACCACCATCCACCAAAATTATTAAAAACTCAAAGAGGCAATTGTAAATTAATTTTGTCTATGATGCTCTGCCATCATGATCCGAGTTTCTGTGCGAGGTCTACACTTGAGAAAAAACACAGGCACACATACAGACAAGGTGATTTACGTTTTGGGAACATTAGCTAGATATAAGGTCTCATGGAAAACAGGGTTTTGGGAAATTGTCACACACAAAAACCATGTGTGCATCTTACTTGAGATCATGCAGGCAGTACTAGAGTGAATGTGTTAATTATTGGAGGCTTGTTTGTATCGAATATAAATGCTTCAGGGAAAGGAGAGATTTGACTCATGACCTCTGTATAATTTTTATATTCATCTCCAGGCTTCTATTATAATTTGGAATCAATTTCCTATGCACACAAGTCTTAAGTAGCCAAGCAATGAAGAACCTGACTATTTTAATGACCAGCTCAACCTTCATAGTGAACTTTGAAAAGACGAAGGAAAACATGCAATAAGCTGGTTATGGGTGCGTACTTCAGGTCGGCATAAAGTTTACGTTTCAGTTTCTTCACACTGATTCCAGGTACCAGTCTACAGCAATCTTGCTCATAAAATGACTTTTTCTTATTCATGCTAGAACTCGAATTGATGCAAAAGCAGCTCTTCTAACTAAAAGTTTTTTTTTAATAAACCCGAACGATTTATTCTTTCGGTCACCCGGGGTATTTTTTCTGACACAGACCACTTGTAGTAGTTATGTCACATGCCTTACAAGGCCCAAAAAAAAAGAATGTTACACTTTGATTAGAAACAGAACGAGGAACATGATCCGCGACATCACAGGCTGAAAAGTTATTTACCATTTTTAATTGTTAGAAACTGTGCTGGATGAAAGTATGATTTGGAGTCCACGTGAGAATCTAATCCAACGTATATTTTTCTCTTCATTCATTCATTCATCAGTACTGTATCATCAAAACAGAGAAATCTGAAAAAAAAATCGAAAATGGGGGGAAAAGTTAACATTTTTTTAGAAATGTCACTTGAAATTTTGTGCGGAATTATCAAACGCGCCTCATTTTTTGCACCAGTTTATAGGAAAAAGTCCTCGTGGCATTCGAGTAAATAAGGCATTACATTTGTTTTAAATTCTGATTACTTAATGTTATAGCCTGCTTTTTACTTCCGCATGCGGTATTTCGCTCCCACAAGGCGCTGATTTCTGCCGTTGTCTGCAAAAACGCTGTCATTCGAAGGTCAGTCCTGCTCAGTCCGAGATAAAGGTACAGTACTGTGTGGACAGAAAATAAACTCCGAACGACGTCCCAGGAATCATTTCCTCGCCACACACACACACACACATGCTCTCGTCGTGGATGTTTTCTTCCCGTTGCTGTCACACGTCGACACCCCGCAGGGAGAAACGCGACGGGGAAACTAGGCGACGGCTCCGGAAGAGATTTCCGTGGCGTTAATGAGAGGAGTGGATACCGGAAGAGGATCCGCTCTGCGTGTAACCTGATTACTCGGCTCAGCTGCAGTTACCGGCGGATGCTTGGGATTTTCGCGGGTCCAAATCCAGTAGCCCGGGTTCCCGGGTGCTTCGATCCGGCAGGGAACTCTCTCTTTTTTTTTTATCCCGTCCACCAGGGGTCTTCCTGCAGGATTCCAATGCACTGGTGCTTTCCTCTATATAATTGTACATAGCAGATGAACCTCCATAGTTTGTACCTCCCTCATTCCAATACCTCCATAAGTCAAAATGTTCCCAGTCCCCATCTGAATTCTTTTAGAAACAATGCCGCATTAAAACCTCTCTAACTACAAAGCTTTTCCTATTTAATCCTAGTAACTCAAAATTTCTGGAGTTCTTTTGGCTATTACTGTATTTTCTTGACACAAGAAATAAGAGAAGAGCAATAAAAAGTACTGTAACTAGATTAGCTGTTCGGAAAGGCAGAGAAATACTAATTTGGCAAATGAGTCCTTGCCACCTAGTTTAGCATCCAGTCAACTCAATTAAGAAGTAATTCAATGCCCACAATGTCATCACTTGTAATTTACCTTCCATGTTTCCCACAACAAAAATGCTTGTTTTGCAAAGACAAAAACTACCCAAATCAAATTGTGGTGCTGGTCCCTTGAAATTCCACTTGGAGAGATTTTGCTGTAGGTACACTGCTAGTAGAGTTGTACCTCTCCAAGTTAGATTGAAAAGAACTTTAAATTGTATGCAATTTATTCTTAGTTACTTAGGTACTCCTTCTTAGTTACTTAGTTATTTGTCAGAATCATCAATATTCTACAAGAGCAAGACAAAAACTTGCTGGTCTTTAATTGCACCACCTGTGGATTCCAAGAGGCTGCATTTGGTTGTTTGAGTAATACAGGTGTAATCTCTCCACAAGAGAAAATCAAGGGACCAGAACACATTGTTGTACAGAGAACTTCATTGTGGAGAACCTTTATAAAATTGGGGGGGGGGGGGGTACTTTCCTTTTATCTCAGTACCCATTTTTCTTTGTTTCGTGNATATTTGTAACTAACATAACCTGACCTAACCTAACTTCACCTAACCGCCTCCCAAAATCAGTTCCAGCAGAATGCAGAAAAATGAAATTCACAGTTTCTGGTAGGTGCACGGAAAGTATGTATTGAGATAACAGGAAAGTACCAAATGGGGAGATAACCCTCTGGGACCAAAAACATAAAAATTATACAGAGAAAATCATTGTAGGCAAGATTGTTGTAGAGAGAGTCCACCAATATTCAACTTCAAAAAATCTACTGCTGCTCTTCCCTAGAAGTAATACATTACCTTCATGGATAATATGGCTTATCTATGCAAATCATACCAGAGTCTGTTAAAAAAGAATCAATGTTTGAGGAATAAAAAACCGCATATCATACAAAGATTCTGTAAAATATTGGATTACGTTTCATGGTAAGTCTTCTGTTTGGAGATGAGACAACATCAGTATTGGTTTCTGCATTTTTTTAAATCGCAATTCGAAACCGCTTACAGGTGGCTTTCCAAAAGTGGAAATTAATTTTTCTTTTTGCGAGAACTTTGAGGGCACATTATAGGCAACTATATGGTGGATTCGACAGATCCATGCGCATTTTGGTCTGCACTTCGCCGTTTCCTGTTTTTCAGGTCATGAGTTTTTCGCAAATATTCATTTCTTCCGCAATCCCGTAGTAATTCCCCCAGCGACCCTGAGAATGTAATCAACGTCACACATTTTGAGCCTGATTTTCCAGTTCCAGGATTATGTGAATTACAGTACTTTCTGTAAATAAAAAAGGCAGGGGATAAATCACTCCACACATTCGCGGAAGTTTTAATGACACTAGCTCCTTTGAAGGATAATGCATCAAGGTGAGAGTCATTCTTGTCCTGGTGTCTCACCTCCGAAGTAGAAGAAGAAACTGAAAATTGAACTGGGAGCTCTTCAAGTCAAACTTCAAATTCAGAGGGACCTAGCAAATAAAAAGTTAACCCGGGGATTTCTTTAATTAAGGTGACTGGCATTTCTTTCTTGGAAATATGGTAAAAAAAATTACAGGAAAGTATAATTGGTGATCTTCTTGGCCTTAAACTGCGGCGTAAATGAATTGAATGGATGCTGAACTAGTCAAGAGAAATATTCAATGCGATAATGAGATGCAGTATCATTAGCTTAATGCGCACTAACCACCCCATGAACCATCTGCTATTGCCAAGCATTCTGAAACACACCCTGCTTTTTCAAAGACTAGGTCTGAGAAAAAGCGCAGGTGCAGCCTAAACATATCCACGCAAACACCGTACAGTACTTCTCGCATTCTCAGCAAAAACACTTGGGTTTGTGTGGGTCAAACCTTCCAGTCAAAGTTTCAAAGAGACAGGGAGAGAGGGAGAGGAAAATAAAGTTTTCACCTGAAAGAAGGGATAAACATTTTCAAAAACTATGGTGAAGGTTTGGTAAACATCACACAAATATACTTGCAAATGTTAGGGAGAAACTTTTTGCTAATCAGAACAATTAAAAATGGATTAAAGTCAGGGTGAATTCCCAGTCCAAATTCAAACTCTGGTGTTTTTTTTTTTCGTAATACTGTACAGTAGTACAGCAAGATCCCAACATGTAGCTGATGCCTCCAAACATAAACATTTCAAATTGGGGATGCTTGAAAAATCTGCCCCTAAATCTCGACAATATTTCAACATATGGAGACTTTTCCAGCATTTTTAGACAAATTGAAAGGTATCATTGTTCAAAATGTTATTCAATTTTGTGGGGATTTATTTTTCAAAATTTGGACACATCTTGAAGAAATGGTTGGTATTTGTCATTCAAAAAATAATTTCATTTTAAATTTGCTGAAATTCATAATCAGAAAAAGGTTAAGTTTGCGCTTCTTCTTTTAGAGTACAGTATGGCATTCTCCATCATCTTTGCACATATTACAGTATAGCATATATCAGTTGTGCAGTTTCACTTTTTGGGATGTACAGTATTTTCTTTTCTTTTAATATCCATGAACAGCTTGTTTCTCTATTTTCCATCCTGATGTGAAGAATGTGTTTGGAGGATTGTGGGCGGGGAGGGGAGGAGGCCTGGATGCAGGAACATTGTTTGAACCATGTGAATGCTGAAAAGCAGAAAATAAAGCTTGCTGTTCAATTCAATTCAGTAAAGCAAGACTAGTACTTTTTCTTTGGTTCCTGGGGTTCTCGTGATTCCAATAGATCAGATCCTTTGAGGTTTTCCTCTACACAGTTATATTCCATGTCTTCAAGTTGAGAAACAAATTTTATTAAATTTTTTAGGGAATTTGTCCCTAATTTTGAATGAACTGGATGAGCATCAGGAAAATGTTCAAGTACCAATTACATGTGGGACTTGGTGTCTCACCTCACAGTTTTTCAGTCACTAGATGTGGGGTGTGCGTCTTACTCTGGGTACGATTTTATCAAAATTTTAGGGTGAGAAATTTCGGTGCATGTCTCAGTGGAGGGCATGAAGTACTTGCGTATGGTATATACGGTAGCACAGAGAAATTGTTCGGCGCAGAATGCGGAGAAAACGGGCTTTCTGGGAGCCCAGGGTGAAGGATGATCACGGGCAGTATTCGGGTCGCGGAAAACACCGACCGACAGCCGCCGTAATTCATGGCGGGCGATGATGATCGCGAAACCGTCGAGCACGTGGCGGCGAACAGCAGGAGATAGGTGTTTATACGCGGAATTTCCTCGGGAGATCATAATTGAGATCGGCGGATCCCCCCGCGAAGCCGAGGCGAGGCAACAAAAGGGGCCGCATTCCCGGGTACGTACCCGAGGAATCTGATAGCGCCCACTCCACCACCTGTCGCCCTCCGACCAAACAAGCCCCGCGACGACATCGAATCGCGTCCTACGACTGCCCGGGAACTTTCCAGGCCTTGTCTGAACCCGACCTCCTCCACGCAGGAAGAGATTTCCGTGGAACGATCCACGCGATATTCCACGACAGCGTTTTGTTCGAATTCTGAGTCGTTCGGATGATAAAATCCTCAGCCGAATGACCATGAAGGCGATTCGAATACGTCCCCTTTTATTCCCCGCGCATCCGATCTTCCTCCCCGATATGACGACGCGGAAAAAAAAAATATATATATATCTAGTCTGCTGAATAACGATGACCACATTTCGATAATCCCGAGAAAAAAAGCTGATAGGCGAAATCGTGGCGGGAACTGGCAGGAATTTCAGGAATTTCCGCAACCCATGAAATACTGCGCTTCAATCTCGGGCATTGATTTTGAATTTGTTTTCCTTCTACACTTCTCAGAAATATCAATCAGCAATTGTTTCTCTAACAATTACAGTGAGACCCCAAGATGAGGAAATAATTGGTGCATCAAGAGTGTCCCTAAGTTGAATTGTCCCTTAGTTGAGTCTTGTTTCCCCATAGACTTGAAGCATTTAAAAATATTTCAATATTAAAATTTTAATTATGTTTTTATTGATAAATTTAATTTATGAAAATAAAGTACTTTTGTTTATAATTTTGAATTGGTGTTCTATGGAAGAAATATTCTTCAGAATTCCCTGAAAAAAAATTTTTTGCTTACTGAGTTTGAATTAGTGAATACATTTTCAATCCAATAAGAACATATGGAGCATTGAATAGTGTATCTCTGTACTGTATTGTTTATTGAAATTTTGGCATCAACAAAAATAACATTAAAGTGAGAAAAGTAGAAGTCCCTCCACGCTAGAGGTAATTTTTAAAATTAGCTAAATGGATGGTAAATTGGTGAGAGAAATGCCCAAGAACTTTTCTTACATCAATTAACTGTTGAATAAGACCATGTCAATTTCTCAGTACTGAAATTCTTCATGAATACGAAGTCTTAAGATAAAATTGTTCACTACAATAGACGCATCCTTCTGATTTATTTAACCCTACTTTCTTGAAAACCAAGATGCAGACATAATTGGTGCATCAAGAGTGTCCCTAAGTTGAATTGTCCCTTTGTTGAGTCTTCTTTTCCCTTAGACTTGAAAATAATTTGATATTAAAATTTTAATTATGTTTATATTGATGAATTTAATTTATGAAAATAAAGTAATTTTGTTTATAATTTTGAATTGGCGCTTTATGGAAGAAAAATTCTTCAGAATTCACTGAAAAAATTGTTTGCCTCTTGAATTTGAATTAGTGAATGCATTTTTAATCCAATAAGAACATTTGGAGCATTGAATATTGTATCTCTGTACTGTATTGTATAATGAATTGTTGGCATCACCAAAAATAACATTCAAATGAAAAAAATAGAAGTCCCTCTATGCTGGAGGTAATTTTTTGAAATTAGCTGAACG
Organism: Notodromas monacha; assembly: GCA_905338405.1. NCBI lineage: Eukaryota > Metazoa > Arthropoda > Ostracoda > Podocopida > Cyprididae > Notodromas > Notodromas monacha. The sequence goes on along the minus strand of CAJPEX010000059.1, from coordinate 162,535 downwards.
GATGGTAAATTGGTGAAAAAAATGCCAAAGAGCTTTCCTCAATACAATTTTAGGGTTGGAAATATCTGATTCTTGTAATTTGGCCTGAAATGTATTTTCAATTTCATCACAAAATGTCCCTATTTTGAGTCAGTGTCCTCATGTTGTGCCTTTTTTATTAATTTTTTTTGGGAAAGTAAGTGTCCCTATGTCAAATTGTCTGCAGGTTGAGGTGTCCACATGTTGGGGTCTCATTGTATCAAAATGATAATTTTGTTGAATTACTGGATTTGCAAGGATATGTGACTGGACAGTCGAATGCGCCCCAGATGAACAGCGTTTCCAACAATGGGCTTGTCCAAAAGAGATCAATATAGTGACCAAAAATTTGCAAAAATCAGTTCCTCTCTTTGAACCAATGTTACAGTTTGGTGTCTTACACAATCTTCTGCGAATAAGGTACTCTCCATAATTGCTGTCCTGAATTATCTTTTGCGATACACTGAAGTATTTTTTGTATTGTTCAGCATTCTTGAATCACCTTTTGTTGGAAGCTGTTCGACGTTTTCCTATGTTCGCTTTTTTTCCACGCATATTCTTTCCATTCGATTTGGTGGCAAATCGCTGCTTCATTGTGAAAAACTCTGCTGTTGTACAGTACATAAAATTCGAATCAACAGTGATTGCTTCTCAAACTGTGTCCATGTGTTTGGTCGAAGTTCCCCATAAACTGCACTGGGAAAATTTTCAATCACTTCTTGTGTTCAGAAAACAATGGAAAATGTCCACAGAAAATGCAGTAAAATATTTCTCGATTTCGAAAAGCAGGAAAATAACTATCTCGAAGCAAATCGTACTGAATCTGAATTTTGGAATTTAAAGGGAGCACAAAAAGTAAAAAAAAAAAAAAAAACTTTCAAAAAGCTATGCTGTAACTTTGTTTAGAAAATTAAACTAAAAAGAGAAGCAGAAATTCAGCCCGTTTCAAAAAATTAATGCGCGTAAATTTAAAATAAGATTTTTATTTCGACCATGTCCACAGCAATAGCTCAAGTTGTTCAAGCAATATTCATATTGAAAAAATGATGCAGTAATTGTCGAGAAGTCCACGAAGATTTTTGAATTTTAACAGTCCATAAGTCGAAGCGTCTGCGTGCCGTTGCGTCCAGAGGTCAGGGCCTCACAAGCAATTAATTATCCACGAAACGTAAAGTCAAAAAATGTTCCACCAAGAAAATCTGCAGCTTTCTGTACTCATTTTTGACCAATTTCAGAGGCACAGTAAAATCCGCAAATTCCGCGAAGAAGTTCACGTTTATAGTTGATGGCGTGGCCGGGAAAGTTTCCGACTCTCGGCGTCCTTTCAAAGCGCTTCGCCATTAAATCGATGGTCTCTCTCGAGAAGTCGGGTTGTTATCGGGTCTCGACGGCGATCGTTATCAATAGGCCGGATTTTTCGGCCGGGCAAGTTGGAAGTTGCTGCCTGGGTTGTCACGAATGGTTCGTCGTCGGGAAAACCCCCGCAGCGTAATCTGACGTCGCAAGGGAGCCCGACACACACACACAGCCTGTGCGATTCAACTCCGTCAGGGCCTGGAGTGGAATTCAATACGGAGCTGATTTCGCCCGTTTATTATTTCCCCCCTCAGCAGCCTCCCTCATCCAGTGGCCCGACGAAGAGTCGGGAAACGAACAGGAGCAGAGGAATAAAAAAAAAAAAGTTTTCATCAGCCTGGCATGCATGCGATGGGAAGCGGGATTGCGACCCTGCAAAGGGGCCTTCCTGGCAGCAGCAGCAACTTTTCCGCCGATAAGCACCAGCGTCGCCAGCGCATCGCTCCGGCGGCGGCGGCGGCTGCGGCGGCACAATGCCACTGGCCCGAAAAGTGGCCTGCGCCTGGAAATTGCCGCTCGTTTCCGTGACGAGAGGGAAGAAAGGGAAGAATAGATGTAAAATGAAATAGGCGTCGATTTATGCCGAATCAGTTGCCCAGCTCTTCCGAATTGGGGGGAGGACCTCATCCCTTATTCCGTTTTCAGGGACATGCAGATTTCACGGCGGAGGCCTCATTTGATTTACAAATTTTTCAGTGATTTGTACACAACAGTATTAGTTGAACATCTCTAATTCGAATTTTTAGGGACCAGACAAATTAGGGAGGTTTTGAATTAGGGAAACAATCAATTTTGTGGCTAGGATAAGTAAAAAAAAAATGCAGGAAATTGTAAATGAGGATATTCTGGGACTAAACTTCCTTTCAATTGTCTTTACAGCTTGCTGAACTTGGATGCAGGGGTTCATTTGCTTAATTAGTCTTCCACTTCCTTTCAAGATGCATACAATAATTTTTAAGTGATCATTTCTTTCATATTTCACGGAAATAGTTACCAAAAGGCCTCAGAAAATTCAACTTGAAGAGGTTTGAGAGAAAAATAATTCAAGTTAGAGAGGTTTTTAATGCATTGTGAAGGAATCAGACAGGGACTAGAAAAAAAAATTAGTTAGGGAGGTATTCCATTTAAGGAGGTTTGACTTACAGAGGTTCAACTGTATCCACTTTCAGCTTCATCAACAATTTAAAATAGTACAGTCTAAATTCTCCAAGTCAAATTTCAAGGGACGTGCAAAATAAATCCAATTAGGGATATTTTGATTCAGGGAGGTTTTTGTTAGGGAAAGAGCCTTTTGCTTTTTCCAAAACATAAAACATAAAAACATAAAACAGAAACATTAAAAAATGGCAGGAAACTGTGAATGGAAGCTGTCTCATCTATTCCCTTGAACCTTGCCTAAAACGTAATGCGTTTAGAGGCCTTTATTGGATACTATAGGTATTTATTAGAGTGCACCAAGTTCATTATGTAAATTAATTTTTTTCCTTGTTCCTCAAATTTTTGATGAGAGATTTTTTATGATTCTATTTTCTAAAGCTCCAAATTTAATTTATCCCGAAATTAAAGCACAAAAGACTTTCCTTGCAGAAATGCACAAGCTAAAAATGTGAAGAAAAAAAAGCTCCACTTCTAATATGTGGGAAAAAAGACAACTAAATCCCCCCCCCCTCCCTCTGCTATATTGGAGACTACAGTAACAACTTCCTGCCCACAAGAAAGCTTCCTGGCCCTTGTCAAATGCTCTTCGGCCCAAGAAAATTGCTGGGTGGTCTTCAAGGTAAGTGCTGCTTGGTTAATCTATCAGTCTTGCATTCCTCTAAGCATGGTCATCTGGGAGATGGACAACATTTCTCTGTCAAATTTTTCCTGCTCCAACAAATACGTTGAGTAAGCGGTTTACATTTTTCTTTGTGTGGTGTTTAAAATAGTTATTAATATGGAAACACTGTCTGGTAGATCAGGAAGAGTGTAAAATTTTGCAACATTTTTGCTCCAGATGAAAACTCTATGAATCACTTGAACTCATTCCTTTTAACGATTCTTTAACCTAAGAAACCTATATGCATTAATTACACAGCTGTAGTGGAAAAATTGTATGTAGTACAAGTTTTTAAAAATTTAGAAGAAAAAAGGTGTGTGGCATCCGCAGGTATGATGGTTTTCAGCTTCTTTGAATTTAGATGTGCCTCAAACTGGAGTCACTTTGTGCAAAAAGGTAGATGCATTCAGAGCTTTATTATAATTACTGAACTAAACTTTTAAGCAAGTTGGATTCCACTCAGATTTTATTCCTGGCGTAATGTAATGCAATTTACCTGGCAAAAAATGTGGGCACAACTTGTTGTGGTTGTGATTTTCATTCAAATTTCAAGCAAGAAATCAGAGGTGCACATCTTTCTCAAGGGTGTTTGATACTTGAGAAAATAAGGTTTTTGTCAAATCTTAATCAATATTCTCTCTAAATTGTTCATTCAACTAAAACTCATACAGAAGCAGGCTGAAGACCTTGTGATTTAAATACACTTTTACTGCTACTTTGTCTTCAATATTAGGGGATGGGTGGGTGTATGCATACATGTCGGATGTCCAGTTTTATTTTGTGGAGTGTGTTCTCTTTTGTTTTTGTCACTGGTTTGTGCTTTGTTTCATACTTTGAAGTGATTGAATGTCTTTGGGGGGAGTTGGGTTGGGTGGGGAGGGGGTTTGGATGCAGGAGTATTGGTTGTGCCTTGTGAATGCTGAAAAGCAGCAAATAAAGTGCTCTGTTTATTCATTCATAATAAAAGTTGAGTTTCATACTCTCAGCACCATAATAAATTTGTCTACAGGAAATGCTGAAAATTTTTTCACAAAACCCCGAAGACATGCCTGCACTTCAGCGTTTCACTGAAAAAATGGCATGCCAAACTTCCATTGAAATTTGCAGTGGAACTTTCTTTTTCTCTCTGCAGCGCAGTAAATTTCCAGACACTCATGACTCATGGAAGTGACCCGGAACTTCCGTCCAACTTCTTCGCATTCGAAAAATCGATTAAACTGTCGCCTCTCAGCCCTCGCTGAAAAGCCTTCGTTTCGAGCATAAACGACACGTCTCATCAAATATCCCGGGAAGGCGGGCAGGAGGTTCCGCAAATAAAGATGCAGTACTCGCGTATCTCGTTTTCCGCGGAGCACGACCCGGACGCAGAGCAGAGGGAATAAAGAGAGAACCCATCAACCATCAAATGGCCCCGAATTCGGGTTATATTTCTCTTTTATTTTATTTTCTCGTTTCCGCTTCCCCACGTTACCGTCTGCTGCGGATGACGCCAACAACCATCGAGCATGATCGATCTCCCCCCTCTTTTTCGCAATGCTGATTTCCCCGGCAGTCGACCGGAAAATCTTCCGCAATCCAGAAACCACTGTTCCGGTGTTCGGCGATCCCATGTGGCAGCCGAGCATTTTCGAAAAGAACCGTTCAGCAATGAAGAGACTCTTGGGATACGCCGAGAAGGAGAAGAAAAATGCAACAGTTGACCCCGAAGGAGCTGGAATTGCAGATGAAACCGGGACAGAATTCACAGTGAGAACCAGATTTACAGACGCATTTGCATATGGGTGATTCAACTTTGAAGCACTTCAGACACACACAAAAAAGTGCCCCAAGATATGGACACAGCTTGAGATTTGGTCACTTTTCCATCATTTTCACATTTGGTAACTCATGAACAATTTCAACTACCGTTTTTACTCAAGTACCATGCACACCTTTTTTCTCAAATTTCAGAAGAAAAAAAGGGGTGTGTGTCATAAGCATCAGGTACAAATTTTTTGAGAAGTTTTAGGAAGTTATGTGTGCATTATACTTAATTATACTTGAGAAATTTTGAACAAATGTAACAAGAAAACTTTTTTGTTCTGAAAAATTTCAAAATTGATGAGATTTTTTTCAATTCATGCCTAAAGTCAAATTTTTTTTTGTCATTTTCAGAATTTTGTGGTTTTAGGTGCACTTAAAATTAGAGTGCGTGTCTTACTCAGGGATACGATTTTAGCAAAATTTTGAACTGAAAACCCCCTGTGCGTGCCTTACTTGAGGGCATCTGGTGCTTGAGTAAATACGGCATTTGTATTTGCAAATAAATTTCATAATAAATTCCCTCAAATTCATAATCCAAAACTAGCCAATTTTCTGCATCTTTATATTATTTTTTCCATCATCTGTGCACAGTATAGCAAGAAATATGCTTGTTCTTTGCTTTTTGTGCTCATTTCTAGGCCAGAAAGGGTAGAGTGTGCTTGGTTTCCTTCTGCGCAATTATTTTCTGCATGCAAAAAAAATTGAATTCTTTTTATTGGTGGACTTGCTTCAAATCCTTGACCAACAAATTAAATATTTTCCCATTGAAGTCTGGGAAAAGGGAAACAACATAAATGGGAGTGTATCAGCATATGGACAAACTCCAAGAACCAATTATGTCCGCATCTCGGGGACCCACTGCAGTCTTTCAGCACTTCAAATGCATCACTGCGACTTAAATCCATACAAAAATCGGAGAATAATTAAAACAAATTTCAACCTCTCCGTTCTCTGGTCTTGTTCTCCTAGTTCATAAAAAAGAGCTTTGCTTCTAATTATTATTGGTAAGGGGCAAACCACCCATGGCTTCAGGGAGAAAAGCACTGGAATGAAAGGCATGTTGAAGGAATAACCACCTTGACAGAAAAACACAGGGACCATTCAACAGTTGTGGTGCATGGCTGTGCACAAGAAAACTTGAATAAATAGCTCAAAGGACTCATTTCTTCTTATTTTGAACTTTGTTTCACTTCCTTAGAACTCCTATTGTAAAGATATGGTGGGGTCCTGGCATGCAGATGCCCCAACATCCAGATGATTCAACTTATGGACACTTTAAAATCAAATTTCTGCCCTGAAATCCAGACCATGTCTTTGGATATGGACTTTTTTCAAACACATGAGAAAAATTTAGGAATTTTATCTTTCCAAATTTTGATAGCTTTTGAACAAACTGAGCTCTTGCTATCAAGAAAAGTTCAAGAAGAGCTCATCATAAATTCACTTTAATCCAAAACAGGCTAATTTTATGCTTCTCTTCTAATGCTCTTTTTCATAACCTATTTACAGTACAGGAATATTATTTTCAATTGATAACAGCCTTATTTGTTTCTTGGACTCCACTTCATGGCAGTTCTTTTGTGGTTTTCTTCTGTGCACAAACTTTGTACATCTTGAAGTTGGCAATAAAATGTCTGCATTTTTTCTCGCCATAAAAGAGACAGAATACAGTAGACAGATACAGCCCAAGAAATAATCATCACATTTATTTGAGTACCACTAGCACCTTTTTTTCTCAAATTCAAGAGGAAAAAGGGGTTACATTTCATCCATGCGTATAAATTATTCAAAAAATGTGAGAAATTTAGGTGTGCATTGTACTTGATTCCAATGGAAAACATGGACAGAAAACTTTACTTTGAAGGAAACAATTGAAAATCAGTCTAATTCCTTTCTCATTTAAAAATCAGGGGTTCTTATTTTCAACATACTGTATTGTGATTTTGACACTAAAATCACGGGGGCATGCCTTACTTGGGTATACAATTCCATCAAAATTTTCAACTGAATCCAGATACATTTGAAAATCAAATTTTTCAGCGGCTCGAAAATTTTCCCTCCATTGCTCGTGTTCGCGCCGCCGTCTGTTATTCCATTTGACGAAAATGCATTTTCCGCTTTTGAAATCCAAGACCAGTCAAGCGCGCGATTTTAAAAGCGATTACGATCCAGAAGCATTTCAAAGCTCTGAAACGATTTCGAGGAGCAACGCGGGGTCCCTCGTGCCTATGCGAAATGCACCAGGCACGAAAAAATAAAACCCATAAACACAAAGAAAAAAAAAAAGAGTGCAGCAGAAAGATCGATTGCGTTCGGAACCCGAAGCGTACGAGGAAGACCTTTATTTTTTCGGGGGAAATTGCCGGCTTTCCCTTCGGACGCACCGGGAGGTAATTTTCCAGTTTATCGCGTGTCTCGGCAGGCAGCGCGTGAGGGTTCGGGGGAGGGCCTTTATTTCTCGCTTATACGTTTCGGCGTTGTTGGTGTTATTGTCCTTTTCCCTCTCGCCACTTGCCTGGAAAAAAGAAACGATGGAGAGGACGTGCAAGCAGGTGGGACATTTCAGAGATGGGAAAAGGAGCCATGGGATATGGGATGGGTGATAGCCCCGTTTTGCTCCCCAGGAATTAATCCTCACTCCTCTATCCAGTAGCCAGGAACAGCGGAACTCAGTAAGCAGGTGGGACATTTCAGAGATGGGAAAAGGAGCCATGGGATATGGGATGGGTGATAGCCCCGTTTTGCTCCCCAGGAATTAATCCTCACTCCTCTATCCAGTAGCCAGGAACAGCGGAACTCAGACGGACCCAAAAAAGAAAACATGAGCAGTTTTGAGTTATTAGGGAAACTATAATTTTTGGCAGGGAAGAAAATGGAACAGTTACAAGAACATTGGTGATCTTGGTCTTGAACTACTAAGTGGAAGAGTATGAACTTTCTATGTAAGGGTACAATTGCCTAATGAGTCACTCACTTCCTTCTGAGTTTCAAAAAGCATCAAAATACAGTGTACTTTCTTCCTCTTGTCTGCATACATGGTGTAATAGCCCAAATGACTCTAGAGATGCTTTTTATACCAGCTTGAGGGAAAAATTCAGCCCTCTAATTATTAAGCGGGGTTATGCAGATCCTGTACATTAACTTGATTTAAACTAAAGGTTGAATAAAATAAAAAGTCATAGATTGGGGAGTATAAAGCAATTGATGCTTGCACATGATCCCCAAGTAAGACATGCATCCCATTTTTAGTGACTCTAAAATAGCAATATTAAAAAAATCAGCATATCAAAATTTGAATTCAAACATGCATTGAACCTGAATTCATCAAATTCTTTGATTTTTCTAACAAAATAAACTTTCTGGGAAAAGGGAAACAACATAAATGGGAGTGTATCAGCATATGGACAAACTCCAAGAACCAATTATGTCCGCATCTCGGGGACCCACTGCAGTCTTTCAGCACTTCAAATGCATCACTGCGACTTCAATCCATACAAAAATCGGAGAATAATTAAAACAAATTTCAACCTCTCCGTTCTCTGGTCTTGTTCTCCTAGTACATAAAAAAGAGCTTTGCTTCTAATTATTATTGGTAAGGGGCAAACCACCCATGGCTTCAGGGAGAAAAGCACTGGAATGAAAGACATGTTGAAGGAATAACCACCTTGACAGAAAAACACAGGGACCATTCAACAGTTGTGGTGCATGGCTGCGCACAAGAAAACTTGAATAAATAGCTCAAAGGACTCATTTCTTCTTATTTTAAACTTTGTTTCACTTCCTTAGAACCCGTATTTCAAAGATATGGTGGGGTCCTGGCATGCAGATGCCCCAAGATCCAGTGATTCAACTTATGGACACTTTAAAATCAAATTTCTGCCCTGAAATCCAGACCATGTATTTGGATATGGACTTTTTTCAAACACATGAGAAAAATTTAGGAATTTTATCTTTCCAAATGTTGATAGCTTTTGAACAAACTGAGCTCTCGCTAATGATGAACCTCCAAGAAAAGTTCATCATAAATTCACTTTATAATCCAAAACAGGCTAATTTTATGCTTCACTTCTAATGTTCTTTTTCATAACCTGTCCACAGTATAGGGATATTATTTTTAACTTATAAGAGCCTTATTTTTTCTTGGACTCCACTTCCTGGCAGTTTTATTGTGATTTTCTTCTGTGCACAAACTTTGTGCATCTTGAAGTTGGGAACAAAATTGTTGAATTTTGTCTTTCCATAAAAGAGACAGTATACAGTAGACAGATGAAGTCCAAGACATAATCATCACATTTACTTGAGTACCACTAGCACCTTTTTTTCTCAAATTCAAGAACATTAATTACATCCATGCGTATAAATTATTCAAAAAGTTTGAGAAATTTAGGTGTGCATTGTACTTGATTCCAATGGAAAACTTGGGACCAAGTTTAACAGAAAAACTTACTTTGAAGGAAACAATTGGAAATCACTTTAATTCATGTCTCATTTAAAAATCAGGTGTTCTCATTTTCAAGATGTTGTGATTTTAGACACTAAAATCAAGGGACATGCCTTACTTGGGTATACAATTCCATCAAAATTTTCAACTGAATCCAGATGCATTTGAAAATCAAATTTTTCAGCGGCTCGAAAATTTCCCCTCTATTGCTCGTGTTCGCGCCGCCGTCTGTTATTCCATTTGACGAAAATGCATTTTCCGCTTTTGAAATCCAAGACCAGTCATGCGCGCGATTTTAAAAGCGATTACGATCCAGAAGCATTTCAAAGCTCTGAAACGATTTCGAGGAGCAACGCGGGGTCCCTCGTGTCTATGCGAAATGCACCAGGCACGAAAAAATAAAACCCATAAACACAAAACAAAAAAAAGAGTGGAGCAAGCAGAAAGATCGATTGCGTTCGGAACCCGAAGCGTACGAGGAAGACCTTTTTTTTTTCGGGGGAAATTGCCCGCTTTCCCTTCGGACGCACCGGGAGGTAATTCCGAACCCACCTTGACTCTGCACGAGGGACGCTCGCAATTTCCACCGACCTTTCCATCATCCGGGTTGCCTCGGCATGTTGCTCGGAACGCGTATACGCGTTGTTCGCGGGAAAAGCCCCGAAGATGAGTCGTAATCGTCCCGCGTGGCCATTCCGGTGTGAAGATCGCGCAGGGGGGATATCATCAACAAAACAACAACACAAAAAGAAAAAGAGCAGTGAGGTGCGGACAGAAACTCTGAAAGCGTTATGGCTGAATGCGCGTGACGCGATTGCCCGAACGATAGTCCAGTTTATCGCGTGTCTCGGCAGGCAGCGCGTGAGGGTTCGGGGGAGGGCCTTTATTTCTCGCTTATACGTTTCGGCGTTGTTGGTGTTATTGTCCTTTTCCCTCTCGCCACTTGCCTGGAAAAAGAAACGAAAGCAGGTGGGACATTTCAGAGATGGGAAAAGGAGCCATGGGATATGGGATGGGTGATAGCCCCGTTTTGCTCCCCAGGAATTAATCCTCACTCCTCTATCCAGTAGCCAGGAACAGCGGAACTCAGACGGACCCAAAAAAGAAAACATGAGCAGTTTTGAGTTATTAGGGAAACTATAATTTTTGGCAGGGAAGAAAATGGAACAGTTACAAGAACATTGGTGATCTTGATCTTGAACTAATGGGTGAAAGAGTATGAAGTTGGATGTAAGGGTACAATGGCTTAATGAGTGAGTCACTCACTTCCTTTTGAGTTTCAATAAGCATCAAAATACATTCTACTGTCTTTCTCTTGTCTGCATACCTGGTGTAATAGTCCAAAGGCCTCTAGAGATGCTTTTTATACCAGCTTGAGGGAAAAATTCAGCCCTCTAATTATTAAGCGGGGTTATGCAGATCCTGTACATTAACTTGATTTAAACTAAAGGTCGAACAAAAGAAAAAGTCATAGAGTGGGGAGTCTAAAACAATTGATGTTTGCACATGATCCCCAAGTAAAACATGCATCCCATTTTTAGTGACTCTAAAATAGCAATATTAAAAAAATCAGCATATCAAAATTTGAATTCAAACATGCATTGAACCTGAATTCATCAAATTCTTTGATTTTTCTAACAAAATAAACTAATTTTTTTGGTTGCAATATTCCATGAAAAAGTTTTGAACTGTACAGCATTGTAATCAGGTAAATATGGTGATATGCTTTGAATTTTTACCAGAGAGGGAGAGAGAGAGAGAGAGAAAGGAGGGGAGGGGTGGCACCTCGTGTTGGCGAATGCGAATTTCCGACTATCGCACAGTACAGTACAGTATTCCCCGGGTCCGCGAAACAGATGACTGAAAATTGCGTTCGTGCCGCCCGGGGAAATGCCGCGCGCGTTCCGCCGGCCGTAACACTGTCCCCCCCCGCGCGTCGGGTGTGTAATTACGCTTTCATCGCTCACGCGGTAATTTCCATCGCCGCGCTCGGGATTTCAGGCGGATGAAAAGCCGCCGCCGCGGCGCCCGAAGCTCGTTAACGCCGCGATTCCGCAGCCGTCCTCTCCTGATACACGTCACGTGACGAGCCGCGGGAAATTCGATTCATAACGATATGCAGAAATTTTCTCCCCGACGCCGTTCCTGCTGCTGCTGATTGACCCGAATCGCATGCTATTTTCCTCGTCCCGACCGACGTTGCGCAGCGGAAAGCAGATGCGTGATTTCCCTGAGCGGGAAAAAAAGAAAACCTGGCGTGGACATTATCCGAGGGGTGTTTTTAAAAGTTTTCGGGCTTATTCCACAAACACTCACGAAATTTAAAACCTTTTTTTTTTCCTTCCGGTTTCCTCCCGATTTTTCAGGGTTTCACCGCGTCATTTTCTTCCTCTCCGCCCCCCAAAACAAATTCAACACATCATCTCAATTATAAACGTCTTCCGTTGAATCGTTTTTGAAGGTTCAGAAACGACTGAAGGTTTAAAAAAAAAAAAAAAAGTATGAAGAAAATGAATGAGCCCGTTGAGGAAATTAAATCTAAAAAAAAAAAAGTACGTGTTCCATTCGTGGAAACGTGATCCAGCGAGTGTTTATCCCTCACCACCCGGTTCAAGAATTTGTAAAGTGTAGTGGGAATCCGTGAAAATAACATCAAACAGACCTGAACCGTTGAAATAACACGGAAACTCTTCTAAATATACATTTCCTTATTCTAAAGACTACTGTAATTACCCTATTGCCACTCAACCTTAATTAAGGCACGCACGTTAGATTGATAGCTAAAATTTAGGGAAAATTCTCATCATCGCATAGGATTTTACAGTTTTCCGTTGCTAAAAGTCCCATGTGAAAAACGGTGATACTGTATGTTAAAATCGAAATTCAAGACTGCTAAATAATCGGATTCATAACGATTTTTATACTAACAATAGTGTAATTAAATTAGACGTCTCCAGAAAGAATTTCGAAATTTAGGAGAAAAGTTTCAAATTGAAAAAAAAAATTTGTTCGAAGTTTTATATGACATGCACCAAAATTGAGCCGCAATTAATTTAAAAAAAAGAAGCGTGTAGTTTTCCAGTAAATACGGAGAATTTTCTTTTTCACCTGTTTATATTTGCCCTAATCGGAGCATTTGTGATGTAACATTCTTGTGGAATGATTCAAAATTCCACATTTGAAGTACTGTCTGTTCTGGACTGCCTTTTCTCTTGGGATTTCATTAAAAAAAACTCCAATCAAATTACACCATTGAATTTGAATACACTTTCAAGTGGGTCTTTATTATCAGATTATTGTGAGAGAACTTGTGAAGATACCCTCGGATATCTGGCCCCTGCGTGAAAGCGATTTTAATAATGGCCGCTACCATTCAGATTTTCATGATCGACACACGAAATTCTCATTCACTTAACAGCATTGCAATCGATGGGAAATTTTCCTTTTCATCAACCGCAGGCGAAGCCTTTACGGCGGAATTCGTCAGGGCCTTGAAATTCGATTGCTAAAATGATTGGTGGTTCTTTTAATGGTTAAAATTTAAATCCTGCGCGTAATTTACTCCACGGGTCAGAGTCATAAATGTTCGCCGTTGAAATTAAAAACGTACTTCACAGTTCCGCTCAAACAATTTGATCACTTTTTTTTTTTGCGCCATCAACAGCACGGTAATCACTTTTGTTGCCTGATCCGATCTAAAAGTGGATTCCCAGCCTCGTGTTATGCGAGTAACTCTATTTTCACTCAATTACTGGTTATGTGAGCAACTCAATTATCTGCATTTCTATGAATTGTGGATTTAATTAAGCAGGAAGCTTTTGATTGATGGAGTTTCTTGCGCACCCGAACCTGGGACCCAAACAGGTACAGTGAGTCCCCGCACAACAAAAGTGCTGGCAACAAAAATTCACAAAATCAATTTTTGGGGGGGCCCCCCCCCCCCCCCTGGGGGTGGGAACGATTCTCAAAACGAAAATATCTACATCAGTGGTCCACAAGTTTTTTGCGAGTCCGCAAGAAATTTTCTTAAGCATAATAAATTAACAAATAGCAATGAAGTCTGTCACCTTTCTCTCAAATGACGGAAAGACAATAACAGTTGCAATTATCTGGTGAAAAAGGGAAATTCGGCTTTTTTCCCCAACACTTCAGACAAATTTTCACCTGCTGAAATAAATTATTTGAATTTTTTCATGCTGGGAAACTTTTTTTCAATCCTGCTTATATAATTTTTAAAGACATTCCACTGAATGTAAAGCTGATTTATTAGTTCTTAGTTGAAAAAAAACCTGAAACTTTTCAATTGCCTGCTATAAAGTCTTTCAAGCAATTTTTTTGAGTCAGCAAAGATTTTATGAAAGTTTCCCAGTCCGCAGAAAACTTTTTGGAAAAATTTGCCAATCTGCAAAAAACACTTAGGGAAATTTGCCAGTCCACAGGCCCAAAAAGGTTGGAGAACACTGTTCTACATCAAAACTTTTTTTCAAACTGAAGAATGCTGTGATTTCTAAAAGTTTAAGAATAAAATTGGAATTGAAAAAGAACAATCATTGAAGAAAATGTTGGAGGAGAGCATGATTTTGCCTCTTCTGGTCTTCAAAATTTATGACATTCAAGAAGTCCAAAGAAAAAATTAATTACGCTACAGGTGAGCCTCAATAAGTCAAACCACCCCAAGTCAAATTCCTCCCTAAGTCAATTTTTTTTCAAGTCCCTGTCTGAATTCCCTTAATATCAATACTGTACATTAAAAAACCTCCCTAAGTCAAAGTCTTTTTATTAAAAACCTCTGTAAGTCAAATTTTCTGAGGCCTTCTGGTCATTACTTTCTTGAAATATGAAAGATAAAATGATTAAAACAAATAATTTGATTCAATTTGAAAAGAAATTGAAAGACAAATACTGTATAGCGAATGAACCCCTGCCTTTAAGTTCAGCAAGGTGTACCCCATAATATCCTCATTTATGATTTTCCACATTTTTTTCACTTCTCACAAAAAAAGTGTTTGTTTTCTCAACTAGAAACCTCAAAAAAATGAAAACCTCCCTAAGTTGAATTTTTTTCCTGGTCCCTAGAAATTCGACTTAGAGAGGTTGAACTGTATTAGAATTTCTTTCTATTCAATTTAAAATTCAAACTTTTATGCTGGAACCAAGGAAAAATGCGTAGGTTTTAGCATTCATCAAGGTATGTTGGTAATCGTCTGGAACAAATAAAGAAATGTATGACGTGACTTCGAGGGGAATCGGGTTTTGCAGAACGAAAACCCCACATAATGAAACGCGCACGTGAATTAGTTTCGTTATATGCGGGGACTCACAGAGCACTATTTTCAAACCACGTCATTTAACTTAATTTCAAAATACAGCATTCTGATTTAGGAAGCGAGCGTTATCGAAGTAATCGATTATGCAGAACGAAAGCAGCCGGTAAATTTTTTCTTCGCCTTTTCCGTCGTTGTTGCGTCGAGGACGAGACGGTCGAGAAGATTTTTCTGATGAGTGTCACGCTTGAAGGCCATCAATCCTCCGATCCGACGGATGATGCTTCCTGATCTGCATATTTCGCAAGTATGCACGAGAAACGAGGTCAGAGAGAGTCGCATTTAAAGCAGAAATTTACCAGAGCTCGAGACTCCGAACGTATATTTCGCGAGCGGAAAAACGAAAAATCCCTCGAGTTGAAGGCATAAACACGTGTTACGCTTTCATCAAAATACTGTACTGCACTCTCTGAACCATGTCGATAATTTCACATCCAAAAAAAAAAGCGGGATTTGCCACCGACTCTGCTTCAATGAGTTCTCAGACGATCGAAATGAATGTCTTGATTCTCTTGGTTCCACCAAGAAAATAGATGCTGTCTCTGATGAAATGCCCAGTACTTGATGAACTCGAGAAACTCGGGCCGGAAAGCAGATCTTCTTCCGCGCTGTAAAGCATCGGATGCGCGATGTTCATCATAAATCACTCCTTTCGTCAACATATCTCATTCCTGATAACATCTTCATTCCAGAAATCTCTCTCAAAGCTTCTCAGTTAAAAGATAGCCATCAAGCTCGCTCGGAATAAAAGAAACCTTTGTTCAACGTGAATAACTGTGAAGGGAAATACGGTGATTCGACTGGATGCCAGAGAGCAACCTTTCTTCAAGTGGAGCTATCCAGGTAGCAGTTGAAAAATAAATTTTTAGCANCCGCTCAAACAATTTGATCACTTTTTTTTTTTGCGCCATCAACAGCACGGTAATCACTTTTGTTGCCTGATCCGATCTAAAAGTGGATTCCCAGCCTCGTGTTATGCGAGTAACTCTATTTTCAGTTAATTACTGGTTATGTGAGCAACTCAATTATCTGCCTTTCTATGAATTGTGGATTTAATTAAGCAGGAAGCTTTTGATTGATGGAGTTTCTTGCGCACCCGAACCTGGGACCCAAACAGGTACAGTGAGTCCCCGCACAACAAAAGTGCTGGCAACAAAAATTCACAAAATCAATTTTTGGGGGGGGGGGGGGGGGAACGATTCTCAAAACGAAAATATTCCACAAGTTTTTTGCGAGTCCGCAAGAAATTTTCTGAAGCATAATAAATTAACAAATAGCAATGAAGTCTGTCACCTTTCTCTCAAATGACGGAAAGACAATAACAGTTGCAATTATCTGGTGAAAAAGGGAAATTCGGCTTTTTTCCCCAACACTTCAGACAAATTTTCACCTGCTGAAATAAATTATTTGAATTTTTTCATGCTGGGAAACTTTTTTTCAATCCTGCTTATATAATTTTTAAAGACATTCCACTGAATGTAAAGCTGATTTATTAGTTCTTAGTTGAAAAAAACCTGAAACTTTTCAAATGCCTGCTATAAAGTCTTTCAAGCAAATGTTTTTGAGTCTGCAAAGATTTTATGAAAGTTTCCCAGTCCGCAGAAAATTTTTGGAAAAATTTGCCAATCTGCAAAAAACACTTAGGGAAATTTGCCAGTCCACAGGCCCAAAAAGGTTGGGGAACACTGTTCTACATCAAAACTTTTTTTCAAACTGAAAAATGCTGTGATTTCTAAAAGTTTAAGAATAAAATTGGAATTGAAAAAGAACAATCATTGAAGAAAATGTTGGAGGAGAGCATGATTTTGCCTCTTCTTGTCTTCAAAATTTATGACATTCAAGAAGTCCAGAGACAAAACTAATTACACTACAGGTGAACCTTGATAAGTCAAACCACCCCAAGTCAAATTCCTCCCTAAGTCAAATTTTTTCAAGACACCATCTGAATTCCCTTAGTATCAATACATTTAAAACATCCCTAACTCAAAGTCTTTTTTTTATAAAACCTCTGTAAGTCAAATTTTCTGAAGCCTTCTGGTCATTATTTTCTTGAAATAAGAAAGATAAAATGATTAAAACAAATAATTTGATGCATCTTGAAAGGAATTGAAAGACAAATATACTGTATACAATATAGCAAATGAACCCTGCCTCCAAGTTCAGCAAGGTGTACCCCAGAATATCCTCATTTATGATTTCCCACATTTTTTTCCACTTCTCACAACAAAATTGTATGTTTCCTCAACTGGAAACCTCAAAGAATGAAAACCTCCCCAAGTCAAAACCTGCCTAAGTTGAATTTTTTTCCTGGTCCCTAGAAATTTGACTTAGAGAGGTTGAACTGTATTAAAATTTCGTTCTATTCAATTTAAAATTCAAACTTTTATGCTGGGACCAAGGGAAAATGTATAGGTTTTAGCATTCATCAAGGTATGTTGGTAATAATTACTGTAGTTTCGTTATGCAGGGATTCACAGAGCACTATTTTCAAACCACGTCATTTAACTTAATTTCAAAATACAGCATTCTGATTTAGGAAGCGAGCGTTATCGAAGTAATCGATTATGCAGAACGAAAGCAGCTGGTAAATTTTTCTTCGCCTTTCGGCAGCAACAACGCAGCTCCTGCTCTGCCAGCTCTTCTAAAAAGACTACTCACAGTGCGAACTTCCGGTAGTTAGGAGGCTAGGCTGCCTACTACGAAGGACTAGACGTATAAAGCGTTCATACGTGGAGAAACGAGGTCAGAGAGAGTCGCATTTAAAGCAGAAATTTACCAGAGCTCGAGACTCCGAACGTATATTTCGCGAGCGGAAAAAAGAAAAATCCCTCGAGTCGGAGGCATAAACACGTGTTACGCTTTCATCAAAATACTGTACTGCACGCTCTGAACCATGTCAATAATTTCACATCCCAAAAAAAAGCGGGATTTGCCACCGACTCTGCTTCAATGAGTTCTCAGACGATTGAAATGAATGTCTTGATTCTCTTGGTTCCACCAAGAAAATAGATGCTGTCTCTGATGAAATGCCCAGTACTTGATGAACTCGTGAAACTCGGGCCGGAAAGCAGATCTTCTTCCGCGCTGTAAAGCATCGGATTCGCGATGTTCATCATAAATCACTCCTTTCGTCAACATATCTCATTCCTGATAACATCTTCATTCCAGAAATCTCTCTCAAAGCTTCTCAGTTAAAAGATAGCCATCAAGCTCGCTCGGAATAAAAGAAACCTTTGTTCAACGTGAATAACTGTGAAGGGAAATACGGTGATTCGACTGGATGCCAGAGAGCAACCTTTCTTCAAGTGGAGCTATCCAGGTAGCAGTTGAAAAATAAATTTTTAGCAATGAAGACTGCAAATTTTGCATGCCAAGAGTTTTCAACATTATGCTTACGATACTTCACCAGGGACCTTCACGATTATTTGGTGTACATTTATTAATAATCAGTTATGTTATTTGTTGTAATGGAATTTGACATTCTATCATCAGGAATAATCCAGAAATGTGAAGCATTTCTCATTTCTTACACAAGACTGTCCAACAAGAGAAAAAGAATAAGACAAACTGAATAAAACCCAGGTGAAAAATATGAAAAAAAATGTTTACAACATTTTATTTTAAGATGAGACAGGAATGATTTAAGAATTGGTTGGAGAGGGTTTATTTCATTGGCATAACTCTTAGTGCATGGGTTTAAAGTATTTCTGGAATAAGAGAGTCCCCCCTCTTATTTGACTTGGATATTACTACAGGAAGGGTTTCAAGTAGGGAAAACAAGCATTTTTGCAGTGGGAAAGATAGAATAATTGCACACAATTGTAAATGGTGATACAGTGTTTTGAGCCTTAACTTTATTTTTTAAATGAGTTGACAGGATGTAGAAGTTTGAGACAAAGATTCATATGCCTGATTAGTCTTTCACTTCCTTTCAAAAGACATCAAATCAGTTTTTAAATTGCTTTCCTCTTTCCTGATTCAGTAAAATAATAGCCAAAATGCCTCAGAAATTTTGATTCAGGGGGTTTGAGAGGAAGAGCCTTCCAGTTCAAAAGGTTTTTAATGCCTTGTTTCTAAGGGAATTCAGATGGAGCCTTGACAGAAAATTGACTGAGAGAGGTATTCAACTTGAGGAGGTTTGAGTTATCCAGGTTCAACAGTACAGTACATGAGACCCCAACATGCGGACACCTTGACCTGCAGACAATTTGACATAGGGACACTTATTTTCTGATACCAAATCAATAAAATTGGCACAACATGAGGACACTGACTTGACATAGGGACATTTTTTGATAAAAACTGCTAATGCATTTCATGCCAAATTACAAGAAACAGATATTTCCAATCCTAAAATTGATGCAAGAAAAGTTCTTGGACATTTCTCTCCCTATTTACCATCCATTTGGCTAATTTTAAAAAATTACCTCCAGCATAGAGGGACTTCCTTCTCTCTTTTTCACTGGAATGTTATTTTTATAGAGAATGCCAATGTTTCTATCTACTCTACAGAGGTATCAGAATTCAATTCCCCAAATGTCCATATTGTGTTGGAATATATTGATTTGAATCAGTTTAAATTGGGAGACAATTTTCATTTTCATGGAATTATAGTGACTATTTTGTACATAAAACACCAATTAAAAATTTTATAATGGAAGTCTAAGGGAAAATTAGATTTGTCTTAGGGACATTTCAACTTAGGGACACTCTTGATGCACCAATTCTGTCCACATCTTGGGGTCTCACCGTACTTGCTTCAAGCTTCTCTGATGTCAGGACTTAATTGGAAACAGGCCTCCATGGGAGACCAGACCAGGCATATATCAAAGAAAATATGGTACCCACTGAAATGTTTTTCCTATATGTCTCCCAAGCACAGCAAAATCTCACCACAAGCATTCTAGGTCCCAACTCCCAACCAAAAATTGAAGTATGCCAAGATGCGCGTGAGCGTCTCCAGTAAACAGGGCCCTACAGTAACGACACCTTGGGCATGGTCATCAGGACACCCACGCAAACAAAAAGGAACAATAGAAACGTTTACAGGGTCCTGACGACGACAGGGATGCCAGAACGTGGATTCCGGACCAGACAGGGGTTTTCGGCATGGTTCCCAAGAGTCCCGGTCATTAGCGAGTCGCGCCGGGAAACTCAAGGATGTCAGCAGTGGCGTGGGAACGAGGTTCGAAATAAATTAAGCGCGGATATGCAAACGCCGCGCCAACAATAACAGCGACCTGTCAAAGAACGACAAAAATCTCACACGAGGGGTTCGCTCGCTTCCCGGCCCCGCTTCTCCACCCGTCCGGAATACCCGACGACTCTCAATTTTTCCATCCATTCTCCCCGGCCCTCGGGCGACTTCCCATTCAATCTCCTCGTCGATAGTCGCTCTTTTCTTTCTCCTATTTGATCGATGCATAGCACAGACACACACACACAAAAAAAGGAGGAAAAAGTCGTGTTAAGGAGAGCGGGAGCGAAACAAAAGACGCACGACCGCAGCCGAGCGTTGCATCTGCTTTCGCAACGTGACGCGCTTATCCCGCTGTGAGTGTGCGCCTGGTGTCTTCGATTGCGCACATGCCTGTCGAGAGACTATCGATGCTTCATTAAAACGCATCGATTACTATCGTGGGTGGGGTCGTCCATTACCCCAGTGTTGTGAAGGGGCCGTGTACCGGCAAATTTCCAAAAACTTTTCTGTGGACAGGAAAAGTCGTGAAAAATCTTTGCCATGTCAAAAAAGTTTTACTTGGAAGACTTTATGGCAGGTACAGTGAGACCCCGACATGCAGACACCTTCACCTGCAGACATTCTGACATAGGGGCACTTACTTTATCATTAAAACTAATTTAAAAAGCCCAGGCATGAGGACACTGACTCAACATAAGGACATTTTGTTATAAAATTGCAAATACATTTCAGGGCAAATAACAATAAACAGATATTTCCAACCCTAAAATTGATGGTAAGAAAAGTTCTTGGGCACTTCTCTAACCAATTTACCATCCATTTAGCTCATTAAAAAAGATGCCTCCAGCATAGAAGGACTTCCCTTCTCTCTTTTTCACTTGAATGTTATTTTTACAGAGAATGCCAACATTTCTATAAACTGTACAGAGCTATCAGTATTCAATTCTCCAAATGACCATATTGTGTTGAAATTCATTGATTGGAATCAGTTTAAATTGGAAGACAATTTTTATTTTTCATTGAATTATGGTGAGTATTTTGTACATAAAAAACCAATTAAAAAGTACACAATGTAAGTCTAAGGGAAAATGAGACTTGACTTGGGGACATTTTGACTTAGGGACACTCTTGATGCACCAATTATGTTCGCATCTCAGGGTCTTGCTTTATTGAAAAAGTTTTAGATTTTTTGCAAAATTTAACTTGGGAACAAATAAAGCAGCTCTGGTACATTTTCCAAACTTTAGGAAGGTGGGCTTGAAGAAATGCCTGCCAGAATTAAAAATTAAAATACAGTCAACCCCTGTTTAATGGACTTGCAATTTTCAAGTCTGTTAGACAAAAAGTCCTTTAGACAAATTCAATTGTATAAAACATTGAAACTTTCAATTGACAATGCTAATTTTAAACCAACGTAAGGCTGTTTGGTGGATTTGGTCTATTGGGCAGGAGGAAAAATTGCCTGCATAAATAGTCTGTTATGCAAAAATTCCTTACGCGCTGTCTGTCAGGCAGGGGGCCACTGTAACTTTTGCATCAGCAGGTGAAAGTTTATCTGAGAGTGTTATTAGGATAAAAGCCAACATTTATTTTTCAGGAGATGATTCTAATGCCAAATGTCTTTCCAAAATGTCAGATGAAGATACTACTGCTACATCCATTGTTGCAACTTTTGGTTGATTTATTATGCTGAAGAAAATTTCCCACCAACCAGCAAAAACCTTCTGTAGACCAGCACTGGTCCTCGCACAATGGATCAGGGAAACACTGCATTAGCCAGTCCAATCAGGGTGCCCCTTTTTTGGCATGGCATTTTTCAAAAGAGAAATAGGCGCTGATCGCAGATGGCCAAGGCATCAAGAGACCTTGTTCCCCTATCTAGGACCCATCATCCCAGCATCAAGAGAAGCGTCTCTTGACGGACAAGAAAATTCACTCTCGCCAGCGCATGATTGGAATCAATTTGCATTAGGCGTTACTCGCCCCGTGATTTCGTATGGAAAACGTTTCCCAACGGACAATTACATTTCACGCGGGAAAATCTTTCTGGTTCGACCATCTTCAAACTGTGTTTCTAGATGATGAATGGACGCCGTCCTGAAAATCCGTTTCCCCACTGAGAAAGAGAGAAATAAATGTTTTTTTTCTGACACTTTTCAACATTTTTAGAAAATTTGGAATTAATTTTTTCTAAATTGTAATATATCCTCAACAACTTGAGCCATTTATATTCACAAGCATTGAAAAATGAATTTCATCTAAAATCACTTCAATTTATATTCAAAAACAGGCTAATTTTGTGCTTCTTTTTCCACAGTCATTTTTCCATCATATCTGCTCAGTAAAGCTAGACCTATTCTTGTTATTGGCTTCTCAAGCTCCTGCTGATGACAAATTATCAAGTTCTGCATGGTTTTATTGTGCAAGGTTATGTTCTGTACATTGAAGTTCAGAGAAACAATTTACATGTGAACCTGGATAACTCAAACTTCCATAAGTCAAATACCTCTCTGAGTCAAATTTTCTTCAAATATCAGTTTGAATTTCTTTATTAAAAGAATCATAAAAACCTCCCTAACTCAAAGGCTTTCCCATTAACATTCCTCTAAGTCAAATTTTCAGAGGTCTTTTGACCATTATTTTTCAGACACCAAAGCAAGAAAAACAATAAAAAAGTAACTTGATGCATTTTGAAAGGAAGTGAAAGACTAATTGGGCTAATTAACACCAGCGTGCAAGTTCAGCATGCTGTAAACTCAAGTGAGGAGCAATTTAAGGCCCAGGATATGCCACCATTTACAAGTTCATTCCATTCTTCTATGTTTCCCAAACTTGAAACCTCCCTGAATCAAAGCCTCTCTAAGCTGAACTTATTTGCTAGCCCCTTCAAATTTTACTTGGAGAGGTCCAACTGTATTCAAATTATTTGAGCTTTCCTAATTTTGATGAACAGCAGAACCAATTAGAAATGTTCCAAGCCTCTGGGAAACCATAGTCTGACAAATGGACACATTAAAATACACCAATTACACTTGCATCTTGGGGCACCCACTGTACGAGGGTTCTAACAAAAGTTCTTGAAGTAGCAATGAAAATGGCTTACAGTTGAGCTGAAAAAAATGTATTCTTTAGGGAAAGCATATTCTTTCCAGAATAAAAAAAACAATTGCAGAATTGCATTGGATGACCTGCAGGCAACCCTTAGAAAGAATGCCACGTTGATTTCAAAAATTCTGAGGGGAAAGCAGGGCTACAACAAAAAAGGGCACCTCATCTTTTGAGTGGAGAGCAAAACTCTGCCAGGGTGAATTATGAAAAAAATGCAAAAAAAATTGTCAAGCAGGGCTAATATTTTTTTTGTGCCAAAGATTTCCCTAAAGAATAAATTTTTTTCAGATCAATCATAAGCCATTTTCATTGCTACTCCAAGAACTTTTGTTAGAACCCTCATATACATTTTTTTGCTTAAAAATTTGTCTTGCATGTATTAAAACCCCTTTCATATACATCATCGGTGCCATAGTGGAGAAGGCTCCTGCAACCTGGTTTTCTGCGGTTATTGACGACTTACCCAATTTCCTTTTTTTTTATCCCTTTGCTCCTGAGTCAGAGACAAGGACGTTATGGTACAGTATATGATGAAAGATGCAACCAACTTCTGGGCCCGGAATCACAAGCCATCAGGACCTGCAATATGAGAGACAAACTTCTCGGACGTGGAAATCGAATCTCCTGCATACAATGCATTATTATGTCCATGCAAATGAACCCGCGGAACGAGTAGACTGGTACCCATCACGCAATGTGAGGGCACCGCGGCGGGAAAGAGGCAGCCCTGGCCGTGATTCTCATCGCGACAGACAAGCACAAGCGTGATAAGCCGACGCGCGATTTCTGTTATTTAAATCCAGTCGCGCGTCGCCAGACGGAATGTCGCGTCACTCCCGGGGAACGACGACGCTGTGACGCGCGTCGCAAGGCGTCATCCCTCACCGACAGTGTCGATAAGACCGGTTCTGGGATATAATACGAGACTCTCGGCGCGATCAGCTGTATAAGCGCACCACGTCAACAACTAACCCTTGGACAAAGGCGGCAGCTGACTGATTAAAAATCCCGCCAGGGGTCGGTGAAAACACCATGACTGACTCCGTGAATGATTCCCTCTTATTCGCTGACCGGACCCAATCATTCCAGCGCATTTCTATTCGAAAGCAATCCATCCGCAGTCGGGAACCAGAGCACATCAACGCGGGAGAACCAGTTCGCGAAGGTTTCGGAAACGGAAAGGAATTGATTGCCCGAAATGCATGATTGGAGCCAGGAAGGCAGAAGGCAATTTGAAGCACCTCGCAATCTGGAGCAGGTGATCATCATTTTTACAGTTCAGGCAAACAACCAAAAAAAAACAAGACATAATCATGCCACCATCTGTTCTGGTAGGCTTTGGCAATTTAAAACGGTTGTCAGTTCAACAAATAAAATGTAAAAAAAATCGACATTACTATAAAATCTTGTTGAAAGAAAGCCGGAAACGTATTTTGTCATAACAACCAACTTGTTGCAAACAAATCAAAGTACAATTTTGGCTGTTGGGCAAGGACCCAAAGAGCTAATTTAATTGAAAAAAAAATCAGTTCTTTCAACATAAGCATTTATTGCAACATAATCATAGAACACTTTATTGCAGATATTAAGCCAAGAAAGTCACAAAAGTCATGTCTTTGTCTGCATCCTTATTTGAAGCTGTATAACTCAAACCTCTCAAAGTCAAATAATGTGCCTCCATACATCAAATTTTTTAAAGTCTGTGTCTAAGTTCACTTGAATACAATGTACTAAAAACCTCCATAACTCAAAGGCTTTCCCCCTCAAACCACTGTAACTAGATTTTCTTGGAAGCATTTCGACATTAAATTTTCTGGATATTGAAAATATTTTATAAATTGAAAGGCTGAGTTTGGAGTGGAGTAAAAGTTACATCCAGTTCAAGTGTTTACAAAATTCTTTTTAAAATGCTGAGCTCCACATTTCCATGTCATCATACATCACATTGTTTGTGATTTTGGAGAACCAGTAGAATCCAATTGCAAACATTTACAATCAAGTTTTCTCTCAGTTTCTTTGTGGTTAGACTTTTTTCTTTGTGAAATGACTGGTACTCTCATTCTTTGTTTCTTCTGATGTCAAGAGATGTGATTCTCTGTGGTTTTTCTTCTTCAGTTATTATCTGTACAGTATCTTGCAGTTGAAAAAAAAAAGATTCAATATTTTTGCATCATGCCTAATTTTTGATGAATTGGAGAACCAATTAAATATTTTCCCATTGAAGTCTTTGGGAAAATTATGCTCCAGCTCATGGACAAGGGCTAAGTACCCTTGCATCTGCATCTTGGGGCCCCATTGTACAGGTGGTGCCCTGAAATTTGACCCTAATCTGTTGCTGGTCTAGGGTCACTTTGTGAAGCAGTCAAATTGCTAGACAGTGTCAAGTTCGATGCTTTCTACATTGTATCGGCTGTTTGTATCTTCATGTGAATGAAATTGTGGTGCAGAGGTCAAATTGCAAGCCCACCTTCCAGCAAATTTGGGTACTTTCCTGTTATCTCAGTACCTCATTCCTAGACGGCACTATCATGCAGACAAATCTTTAGGACAACTTCATAATCACAATGACCTACCAGAAACTGAATTTTATTTTTCTGCATTCTGCTGAAACTGATGTTGGGAGCCAGTTAGGTAAAGTTAGGTCAGGTTACGTTAGTTACAAATATATTTCAATTAACATAACCTGATCTAACCTAACTTTACCTAACTGCCTCCCAAAATCAGTTTCAGCAGAAACCCAAAGAAAGTAGAAACTGATTTTGGGAGGCCATTAGGTGAAGTTAGGTTAGGTCAGGTTAAATTTGTCAGAGGGGAGGTACAGAGATACAGTAACAAGAAAGTAGGTACTGAGATAAAAGGAAAGTACCAAAGTAGGTACTGAGATAACAGGAATGTACCAAAGTAGGTACTGAGATAACAGGAAAGTACCCAAATTTGACCATCAAATTGTGGGGTGGTTGAATTGCAAGGTACCACCTGTACTATTTCAGCACAAATAAACTGAAAGTTTGCCAGTCCCTTTGCACTTTTCTTTTGTCTTTGCAAAGCAACAAACAGTGTATGTACACTGAAGTTAATCAAATCAGCTGCGGCATCGCGATTCAGTCCCAGTGAAGCGAAGAAAAGTTCGTCCTTCAATTCAGGAACTGAAGGAAACCAGCCGCACAACGACGAAGCGTCTCAGTTGCATAAAATTAAAAAAAAAAAAGAACTGTCGCCGTGACGGAACGGTGCTGCGTTCCGGGACCGGAAAGCCGGGCTTTCATGCTTTTCACCCAGATGTCGAGGCGGGGGCTATTTGGAACGACCAAGGAAAAGGAGAAAAGTTGACGGAAATTTTTGAGAAAAACGACCGGACGGCGGAGAAAATGGGCTGCTTGATGCGAGGAGATGCAATCGGCGACTCGAGGCGCAGCGTGACGCAGGGCGAAAGGAAGGAAGGAAACGCTGCGGGGTTGCCTTAGATAGGAGATGCGCACACGAGCGGGGGCCTGCGTCTATGGGGGACACGGTTGAGCTTGTCGCAGAAAGAGCGCCTGATGCCAAAACAGCGCATCCGTCACACGTGGGTGCAGGCGAAATTCGAGAGGAGTCCGTGAGCTAGGAAAAGTGTTCATAAAGTAGTCGGAAGGATTTGAAAAATTACCTTGCGCATGCAGTAAAAGTGTGGACTTGCACCTTCATTAGTTCACTAGAGTGTGTCAAGAAGAAGTTAAGTTGATCCCCAGGATTCATACAATTGCAGGAAAATTTTATCACATTAATTACATCGGTGCCAGTGGGTACAATTCATCATGAAGTACTCAATTTAATATTGCTGCCATGTATCAAAGACCTTAAAAATAACTTCCTTGTAAGAAATGATTGATCACAATGATATGTGTTGCAACAAGATGCAACTGTACTTATTCCTCTGTGTTCATATGTTGGAACTTGGTCCAATTGTATCACATTTCCCCATAGACTTAAAACTAAGCATTTTAAAATTGGTTCCCCAATCAGGCATTTAATTGGAAAAAGTCCTTTAAAATTGATTTGGATTTTTTATCAACTTCAAGCTGCAGACAATATTTCTGCAGAGGAAGAACTCACTGAATCATCAATTTGGCATGAAAAGGTTTACTGGTTAAAAAAAAAAATTTGTTGGACACAGTACAGTTGACAGAAAGAGTCCTATCCAGAGAAATACAAACTCAGCCAGTTTTGGATTGTGAATTTAATTTAATTTATATTAATATATACCATGAGTCCCTGCATAAGATAAGACCCACAAACAATTTAACATTTTTGTAGACAAGCAGAAAATTTTAAATCCCTCCCATGGAGTCTTCCAAGCACAACTTTTTTTGTGGCAAAAAATCAAGTAAAAAACCAATAGAGCAGATGAAGTGGAATGTCTCTGAACTCTTACAATTTGGGCTTCAGGAATGGCTACTCAGAAGGAGTACCTCAAATTTTTATGGCCAGAATTTGTCTATTAGGAGATAAAGCCGACTTTCATCAAGTAATTTCAACTCTAATCACTATCCAAAATTTCACAGACTTGATCCACAGCCTGTTGTGAATGTGCCGTATTTACTCAAGTACCACGCACACCTTTTTTCCCAAATTTCAGAAGAAAAAAAAGGGTTGCGCGTCATAAGTGGGCACAAAATTTTCAAGAAGTTTTAGGAAGTTATGTGTGCATAATACTTGATTATAATGGAGATATTTTGAGCAAATGTAACAAGAAAATTTTTTTTTCTGAAAAAGTTGAAAATTGATGAGATTTTTGTTCAATTCATGCATAAAGTCAATTTTTTGTTTTTATTTGCAAAATTTTGTGGTTTCAGATTCACTAAAAATTGGGGTGCATGTCTTACTCAGGGATAAGATTTTAGCAAAATTTCAAACTCAAAAATCCCTCTGTGTGCCTTAATTGAGGGCACATGGTACTCAAGTAAATATGGTATTATGCAGAAAAACATTTCTTGGGGCCTAGCAAGCAACTTTTTCCGACCAGCACCAGTCCTTGGACCACGGGTTGCAGACCACTGCCCTGCTGTAGAGGGTATGCATGGTTCTGCAAGGCTGTCACATGTTCAGCAGCCAGCTGCATGCAACAGAATGGCAATAGTGGGACATTGGCAGGCACAGGCTTTGCTGGGGTGTGTGTGTGTGTGTGTGTGTGCATGTGTGGAGCAGTCTGAGCACTGAGCAGGCAGTTCAGGCTAGCTGCCATTCCTCCAGCCTGCATCAGCACTCCAGCAGTAGCGCACATCGCAGCACAATTGATCCCTGACCAGCAGTAACGCCTGGGCCAAGTGCGAAGAGGTCGGTTCCTCACACCCTTCATTTATCCTGGGCCGCACGACTGATGCCGGTCCTCGGATTCCGTGACGCTCGCATTATTTCATCGGTCTTCGCGTGGGAAGCAGTGGGGGGAAAAAAGGCGGCGCGGGGATTGAGAAGTCGGAAGATTGATTCGTGCGGCGGCCCACGGCAAGGGCAGCACGCACTCGCCGGCGCCGTCAAGAAATGAATGAACTCCGTCTCCCCGCAATGAACCCTTGCGGCTCCTCGAACCACTCGGACGTGATCGATAATGAGTTCCGAGCCGCGTTTCCTCTCTCTCTCTCCAGCCTTAGATAACGACCGAAGGCAACTCCGCCGAATCATTTCCACGGCCATGAATCCCAGCCATCTTCCATCGACGCCCTGCTGTAACGAGCGAGGAATCGATGTTCCTTCCACACTTGCCGCCGCCTTCGTCTCTGGGCCAGCAGAGGAGGCGACGAATTCCTGCCTCCTTTGCCCTCTTCTGTATCGCCCAACTCTCTCTTTCTCATGTACAGTATAGCACAGTCGAGTACAGTAAAGTACAGTACTCCGGAGAGCACTATTACATAGTGGGGCCCCCAGCAGGTGAGGACCTAGTTGGTGTTTACATGGACCTTGTCCCTATGTCATAGCATCAATGTGTCACATCAAGTTTTCCCATTAGACATCAATGGGGTTTACTGCACTGTATTTACATGAGTACCACGTGCCCTTGAGTAAGATATGCACCACCATTCTTCAGTCAAAATTATTAATAAGATTCTCTCCCAGAGTGAGATGTACCACCCATTTTTTGTGACTCTACATCTGCAGGTCTTCAAAAATAATATCACCCAAGTCTGGATTTAGATACATTTTAATCATGAATTTCACTAATTTTTGATCATTTCCATCACAGTAAGATTTTTGGTTGGCCCAAAATTATTCATTAGAGTGAAATATACTGTAGTGCACACTGATACTTACAATACTTTTAATAATGTATACCTGTCTGTGCTGATGCTCACCCTACCCCCTCCTTAAATTTTGAGAAAAAAGGTGTGCCTGATTCAAGTAAATACAGCATGTTTGAGTGGTTCTCTTGTTCATCAAAAATTAGAAATAAAATCCCAAAAAAGTTAATAAAAATTGTTTTCTCAACTTCAAGATAAGATAACTGTCTGAAGAGTGGTGCACAGAATCTGATAGTTTGGTATCAAAAGAAGCTCAAGAAGAAAAAAATAAGTCTAGCTATTACTGTGCACACAAGATGGGGAAAAACCTGAGAAAAGCAGCACAGAATTTGTCTGTTTTTGATCATGAATTGTGGTAAATCTGTAATGATATTAATTTCCAATTTCATGAAAGTAAAAAGCTCAATCTCTTCAAGAAAAAATACAGAAAAATAATAGCTTTCAACGTTTCTAAAAATGTTGGAAAAGTGTTCATATCTTGAGACATTGTCCAGCTGTTGGGTCATATTTTTCAGTTTCAAGTGTCCCTGAGTTAAATTGCTCATATATGGTGGGGTCTAACTGGACACTGTATTTACTTGACTACCATGCGCAACATTCTGAAAATTTCAGACAGAAAAGTGGGCTGTGTGTGGTATAATATGTGCTTATATTTTCAAAAGAAGAAAGGATCATGAAATCATTTTGATGTGTTAGAAATTAGTCTCAGGTGAAGAAAATTGGTAAAGACATTATTTTTGGCACCAATTGTGATGCACAATAAGTATAGTACAGTATCTTCTGGTAAAAACTATTATTGGTCAAATGAATTTTGATTTTGAGGTTTAAAAAAAAATTGGGGTGTGCATCTTACACCAAGATAGGCTCAAATTTCCTGATGACAGCCTTACTCCAGGGTGCATGATGATACTCCAGTAAATACAGTATATACCGTATATCCTGTATGCATGTATCTATAGAGTCAGAGTAGTACCCACTGGGCTCCCATTGCTGGAATGCCCGTTTCGCAACTTTCCGGGCACACACTCGCCGGATCATCACCATTATCCCCGGGATGAATCGGGTCTCCCGCCGAGCGTAATCCGGGCTCTAACCAAGTTTGAAATTCCCTCATTCAACCCGCCGTCCATCCGGGCGCGAGCATGAAGCGAAGCCCGATTGCGAGGCTCACTTGTCCTCCTCCCCTATCCAAACATGAATCGACTCAATTCCTTCCTCCATTTTCCCCCTTGTCATTTCTGACTGGAGCAAGCGAGGAACGCTCACGAACTTTCTACTCTGAAGGAATTGGGCAGTGCGCAGCGGATTCTGGAAACTTCCACCCCCCCCTTTCTCCCCTGAAGGAATTGGGCCGTGCCCAGCGGATTCTGGAAACCTCCCCCCCCCCCCCCCCCCCCACCGCACTGCCTCAGGGATTGCCGTCAAGGCCTCCCTGCGGGATTTTCCTATTTACTGTATTTACTCAAGTTCTGCTGCACCTTTTTTTTTTACTGAAATTTGAGGAGAAAAGATGGGGCACACATCATGGGCAGGCATGAATTCTTCAAAACGCTTTTTGAAATTTAGGTGTGCAATATACTTGAATCTGGTGGGAAATTTTGGACCAATTTCAACATAAACATGTATTTCAATCAGAAATAAATAAAAATTGATTGAATTCTGATTCAAATGATGTCTAAATTCAACTTTCGGTATTTGCATGTTTGAACATTGTGGATTTTAGATTCACTAAAAAAATTGGGTGCACCTCTTACTCAGGGATACAATTTTATCAAAATGTTCAGCTTATGAACCCTGGTGTTGGTCTTAATTGAGGACACCTGGTGCTTGAGTAAATACCATATTTGAGGGTTGTATCTGCTTCAGATGAGAATGCATGTGGGTCACCATTGATTGTATGCTCTGGATTTTGTTCTCCTGACTTGGTCATTCATGTCATCAATATTGGAGAGTTCATCATAAGCTTTTGATTGATGATTATTAGGTTCTCATCCCGTCTGTTACCATAGTCATGCAAGTGGTCCAACGAGAGTACTTGAAGAAACCAAGATTTGTCATGATCTGCATACAGTTGAATATTTATGACTTGAACCTCTCGCTGCAATATATTTTTGTGCCTGTCTACATTCCTCCAAGAGCTGGACAACCTAAATCTCCATAACTTGAAGGCTTTCCCCTTTCAACCTCTAAAGCTCGAATTTTGTGAGGCACTTGTACTGCTATAAAATTTAAGATCAATGAACACTCAACTATAGTATTTACAGGAGTGCCATAGCTCTCTCAAGTGATTTTTATTTGTTTTTCTGAATTGGACTCTGAAAGATCGGAGTGTATTTTCCTCAGTATTCAACTATTTTGACATAACTTCCAAGAGTTGATCAGTGCCTAGCTGAAGCTGCAACTTTTGTTCTCCTGACTTGGACCATAATAATGAGATTGGTCTGAACAAGTTCTTGGAATAAACAAAAATATTCCATCTGTGAACTGATTATTTTGGCCAAATCTTGAATACTTTCTATTCCAGCTGCTATATGAAGGGAAGGAGAAAAGCAATGAAAAAGTGCATAAAAAAATGTGATCCAAAAACATTGACACATGAAATAATGTTAATTTTTCTTCACTGAATGAATGAATGAACAGAACACTTTATTTGCCGCTTTTCAGCATTCACAAGGTTCAATCAAGATTTCTGCAACCAAACCCCCTTCCCACCCAACCCATATCTACTCAAGTACATTTAATCCCTTCAGAGCAGGAAACAGAGCACAAATTGATAACACAAATAAAAGAAAATACAATCCACAAAATACAACTGGACATATGACAAGTATGCATATTTCCTTCACTTATGAGGGTTCTAACAAAAGTTCTCGGAGTAGCAATGAAAATGGCATACAATTGAGCTGAAAAAACTTTATTCTCTAGCCCAAACATATTCTTTGGCACACAAAAAAAATCAGCCCGGTTTGACAATTTTTTTCAATTTTTTTGCAAAATTCATTCATATAGAGTTTTGCTCTCCACTCAAAAAATGAGGCGCCCTTTTTTTGTTGTAGCCCAGCTTTCCCCTCAGAATTTTTGAAATCAACTTGGCATTCTTTCTAAGGGTTGCCTCCAGGTCATCCAAGGCAATTCCGCCATTTTTGTCAACAGCCACCTTCACAGCCGCCAAAATGGCGGCCAATGTGGCGGCTGTGAAGGCGGCTGTTGATGAAAATGGCGGAATTGCATTGAATGACCTGGAGGCAACCCTTAGAAAGAATGCCAAGTGGATTTCAAAAATTCTGAGGGGAAAGCTGGGCTACAACAAAAAAAGGGCGCCTCATTTTTTGAGTGGAGAGCAAAACTCTATATGAATGAATTTTGCAAAAAAATTGAAAAAAATTGTCAAACCGGGCTGATTTTTTTTTGTGTGCCAAAGAATATGTTTGGGCTAGAGAATAAATTTTTTTCAGCTCAATTGTAGGCCATTTTCATTGCTACTCCGAGAACTTTTGTTAGAACCCTCGTATATCTTGTGAAGGACTTCCTTGAAATGGACTGTCATCAAACGTTCGCAGAATTAATCCCCCAGTGCCCCCAAATCCCTGATTAGGATGCTTCAATTTTGATTGATTGATTGATGCACAAGCTTTATTTGCTACTTTTCAGCATTCACAAAGTTCTCTGGTTTTGTGACACTAGAAAGAGTTCAGGACTTACTGTCTTCTGGGATTACCAAATCCGTGTTGAAAAAAAGGCTTCCAAGTCAATGAGCCAGAATAAAACGATAAATGGGAGCACAGTCCTGGTGTTGCAGCGAACCTAGCACGAAGTCGGGAGCGGAACCCCGGGTTCCCAGAGCGAGCAGCGCCACACCCACGCGGACGAGAAACCCAGTACTCGACGGGCCCCTAGGAATTCATTAGCGGGAATACGCAATGATCGCCTGACAATTGATAGCTTCCACGTCGACTCGTTTCGGGAACAGCTGACACGAGAGCATTACCCATTAATGCGGGCCCAGGGAGCGGAAATAAGAACGGGGTCGCCCCGCGGAGCCAGGGCGAAAACTCCGCGCGAGCAAAACGATTTCCTCCCCCCCCCTTTGTTTTTGCCCCGCGGAAATACGCACCTCGTGACCCGATCCGTGGCCCTGGTACAGAATGACTCTCCCTGACGTGTTTCACCCGGGGGAAATAAAAATAAAACAAATGCGGCGCTTTTCGGGCGAGATTTTTACATCATTCATGCCGAGTGCTGCAGTCAGAACTGAAACTCTTGAAATGCTTCGCATTAATGACTGGCGATGAAGGAATTATGGAGGTACTTGAATTTAACTTTTATTTGAGCATAAAATGCAGGCCCTCGGAATCCGCAGGTGGCGAAATCCTGCAGTTTTAGTACGTTTCCATCATGCGCCAATAGATCATTGATTATTCTGGCATCGTGCGTTCGCCCGATTTAAGCCATGCTCAAAAATTAAAAAAATTAAAATTATCATTCAAAAAAGTTTTTTAATGATACTGAGTGCGCGATCTTCGAATCTGATCCATTGCGGTATTCATGACAATTTCATGCGCACATGTTTTTTTTTTTCAAAAACTACAAGGGAAAAGTTAGCTGCATGTCTTTGGCAGGTATACAAGTGTGGTGAGAATTTTGGAAATTTAGGTGGACTTGAGTAGAGGAAATAATTTGGAAAGAACCCCCTTCAAAGGATTTTCAATCCAAACGAAATGATTACATGTAACGTATTTAGCCATAACATTTTAATCTTGAGGAAGTGGTAAAAGTGGCATTAATTCCATTATTCGACTAATGTCATTATTATTTTATAATTTCATCACTTTTTTCACCGATTTCAATTTAAAAAAAGTATTTTATAGAAGGAAAGCTTGTATGATTTCTGATATCTTCTCAATCCAAACAAATTGACCCACTGTTTGTCGACATCAAATCAAAATGAATCTTATACATTTTTTCTTATTTATTTTCCAAAATAGGCAAATTCCGCGCTTCTCCATCAGGGTTGTTTTCATTTGTGTGCAGTGAATCAGTATGTACTTGTGTCATTGTGGATTTTTTCATACCAAAAGAGAATATTCCGCAAGATTTTCATCCGCATTCATTATCTGCAAATTGAAGTTAAGAAAAACAATTTTATTTGCATTTTTGGTGCACTTTTTTCAATTTATCCTCAAAAATGGGATTGCAGAGGTTCTCATTATTGGAGTCTATGGGCAAATGTGATCTATCATTGCAATCCTCGAACATATGGACACCGTCTAAAAAGTTTTTATATCCAAAACGTGTTCATACAGTATTCAACAGAATCCTAAACTTTCTTCTCATTTTGCAATGTTTCCACAGCAACATTTATCCTTCACAGGGCAGAAAACTGAGTGTTTCTGGTTACAGGATCAGGGGAAAAACTGTTATTGGTGGAAATTATTTGAATAATTCCTGGATAGGATGCAAAGATAATCTCATCACTGCAGAGATATTAACAGATGTTGGGAAACCTGCGCATGCCAAACAATGCAAAAATGTAATTATTATAAATTATAGAACCACAAAATCTGATAAGAGTTCCAACCCTCGAAGGGAAGGAACTCACCAAGGAAAACTACCTAAAAGAAGAATGAAAAACGAGTTCTGATTTCCACTGCTCCTGAATTCACCAAAGAACAAACTTCACTTGCTGTCAAACTTTTGAAGTGTGCACATCCCAAAATTTACAAAATTCTGTGGAGTTCTGTTGAGTGTTGTGTTGTTCAAAAACAAATATTTGTGTGTCAAACTTGTGTGGGACAGAAATTCGAAATAGATTTATAAATTAAATTAGGGAAACCAAAAAAGGGTTCCCTGGCCTTGTCCCAGGCTGATTCTGCTTTTTATTTCTACATTTTTGAACTTCACTTTATCAATTTACTGATCCACTTGCAAAATTCCATAAATTTATGTTAAGGTAAATTCTTCCTCAACAATAGGTGTTAATAATAACACCTGGAAGAGATAATATAATAAAATATAATATTCTGCCAACCTTGTGCACCTGCACTCAAGACACATGCGTGTACCCCAGACGACATGCATGTACCCTAACTGCACGGAAACCCCAGCACATAGAAGTCATTAAAAGGTACCTGCACACACGCACACAGGTGTTCTTCCCCTTCCTGATTTTACCCCCAAACTTGCAATATATAAACCCCTGTTCAGATGAAGGAAAGCAGGCATTAAAGCACCAGGTTTCAATAGGTTAACTTGATTATCTCCAGATCCCTTGTCTTGTGAAGTGACTTCTGTACTATGGTGTGTACATTGTATAAAGACTATTTGTGTCTTGATAAGACTTTCTAGTTGTTCATTCCAACTCTGCACTGAGGAGATACTTAAACATAATTCTACGTAAAAGGGCTAACAAAACATTAAACCACAGGATCATTCAACGACTTACCCTTCAATCGAATCACTTATTTTTTGAATTCAGTCGCGCGGAAGAAAGGAAGAAAACCGCATCGCGCACAAAATGTTCCTTACCTTTGCAAAAATAAAAAAATAAAAAGAAGCAGAAATCCGTGGATTCATGCCTTCGGTCGGAAAAATGAGCAGCTTTGTTGCAATGCCCAAGCAGCAAAACAAAGTCGATTTTTCCCTCGCCGCGACCGAGTATTCATTTCCCAAGGTAGAAATGTGTGTAATTGACGAAGCGCGTCCCATTAGAAACTCCCCATGAAAACCAGCGACGCAAGATGCCACAAATGGACGCCTGTATCATTTTGGCTTCGGAATGGATACAAAGTACGATTCTCTCCGGCAGTAAATGCTCATGTGCGACTGGCTGAGCAACCCGTTACGACGTCACTGATTTCAATTTTTTTGATCGGGCCACGTTTTGGGATTTAGTGGAGCTGTAAAACCGGGCAACCAGCGTAAATCTGTTCGCTGAAATATGTTGCGAATTAGTATTGATGAAACATAAAAAGGGATCTTTCTCCAATATCCGGTTTTATGATGGACGTTTTCTTTGTACTGTACCTCGAGCATTGGAAATTTCCGAACTAGAAACAGCGCATTATTTCTGCATTTGTCAGGAAAGCAGAGCCCAACTTTCACATGCATAAATTCCCGCGAACTCGCCGAACAAAACCATCAGCCACAAGTTTGCTGATTTTTCAAAACTCTGGATTGGTGACATTTTGATTCAATCCATGCACCAATTTACCGACCATATCCCAATCCCCTGTACACTAAAATATTTACTCACTTATTTCGGGAAATCAGTCGTGCGGAAGAAATTAAGGAAGACAACCGTATTGTGTACAAAATTCTCCTTGCTTTTGCAAAAAAAGTAGAAATCCAGGGATTCATGCCTGCTCCAGTGCATTTTTCAAACGTAAATTAGACAAAATTAGAATTTTCTGACTTTTGTAAGTTTAGGTGCGCGTCACACATCAGTCACTTGTGAAAAAACTCAATGAATGAATGAATGAACAGAACACTTTATTTGCCGCTTTTCAGCATGCACAAGGTTCAATCAATCGTCCATCATAAAACCGGATATTGGAGAAAGATCCCTTTTTATGTTTCATCAATACTAATTCGCAACATATTTCAGCGAACAGATTTACGCTGGTTGCCCGGTTTTACAGCTCCACTAAATCCCAAATCCACTCAATGACATTTTAAACACTTCAGAACAGGAAAGCACAAATTGATAACAAAAATAAAAGCAAATACTGTACAATACAACATGAAATACAACTGGACATCAGACATGTATGCATACACCCATTCATTCCCTGACATTTATTGAAATCCTCAATAAAAACAATATTAAAAAAAACTAATGCAATTGAATAGCAAACATAGTGGCATCAAAATTCAAATTTTTGTGGATTTAAATTTCAAGAAATCTTTACTGCAAATTTTCAGGCACAAAAAACAGGGTTTATGTCAAGTCCAATGATGTTTGAACATTCTTACCTCAAATTGTTTGGTGAAAGGTTCTTCAGTTGAAGTTTTACAATTGTTTTTGTTTTTCGAATTAATGCTGAATTTCAGAACACCTGTTCGAGAAAAAAAAATTATTATCAAAGCTTATGAACGTTCTTCGGAAATTTTCAATCAACGAAGCTTGCACACAAATCTTAAACATGCGAATTTGCCGCGAAATACAGAAATATCTTTAAAAAAGAAGCGAAACAAAAAATATTTGCTCAGCAAAAACAAAACATACGCAAAAAAACATATATGATGTACCAAAAAAAACACATGCGGCATTTCGCACTTGATTTGTAAACGTGCAAACATTTGATGCATCGCAATCTTCCGCCGTCGACGCAGAAGCATGAACCATGCCTCAGAAAAAATGCAATTTGAGGCCCCATAACATTTGATTGATGAAAACATTGTGTGCCAGCGTTGTAACTATACAGCATGTGCTGCAACATTAACAGACGATTTTTCACGCTTGATTTATCTTCGGCATTCGTTCTTGAATTTTGCAAGGCGCGCTGCTTTGGATCGCGTCATTTCGAGAAACGCGCGCTCGAGTGTCCGGTCACGGCAAAAACAGGCGCCGCTGCCGCCGCCGCCGCCGCCACGGACACGGACTGCATGGGCAAGACCCCGAGAGAATGAATGCATTGTCCTTCAGTGGCCCGACTGCACAATGAGCGTTTGATTCACCACCCTGTCGGCGGGTTTCTGCGTCACTGCGTGACGTACTGCGTATCGGCAATCGCCCATCTGTTCCAGTTTCACGCGCCGCTGAAAGGACCGTCCATCGGGCTGAGTCTCCGGATCCGAATCGGCGGCGTGGCTTTTTTTTTTTGGTCACTGATTAATTTGTATAGCGGGTTCCTCTATCCTCTGGGGAAGGGAAAAGCCAGATCTGGGCCATGATGGGGTTTTTTTTGTTTGTTTTTAAACAGGACAGCTAATGGGTCACAATACTTTATACAGTTGAACCTCTCTAAGTCAAACTTAAAGGGACCAGCAAAGAAATTTCACTTAGGGAGGTTTTGAATTTAGCTACAATAAAAAGCCCTTTTGTGTTGGGAAACATATAAAAATTGCTCAAAATTTTAAATTGTAATCTTCTGAGGCTGAAATTACTTTTGTAATGAGTTGAAAGCATCCTGAACTTGGAGGCAGGGTTCATTTGCTCAATTAAGTTGCTCACCTAATTTTAAAACATATCAATTGATGTTTTATTGCATTTTTTCTTTCTTGTGTCAAGAAAATAAAAGCCAACAGGCCATAGAAAATTGGACTTATGGAGGTTTGAGGGAAAAAGCCTTTGACTTAGGGAGGTTTTAAATGCATTAGTTCTAAGGGGATTCAGACAGGACCTGGAAAACAATTCAACTTAGGGGGGGGGGGTTTGACTTAGGGAGGTTTAAGTTATGGAGCTTCACCTGTATAAATACAGTTGAACCTCCTCAAGTCAAATATCAAGGATAAACCAGGAAAAAAATTGACTTTGAAAGATTTTGACTTGAGGAGCTTTGGAGTTATATAGGATTGAGTTATGGACCCAACAATTTTTGTCAAAGGAAACATAGAAGAATTGCACAAAATTGTAAATGGCGCTATTCAGGGCCTCAAATTGCTTCTTAAATGAGTTGAAAGGATGCTGAACTTGAAGCAAGGGATTAATTTTCCCAATTCAGTCTTTCATTTCCTTTCAAATTACATCAAATTCTGTTTTCTATTGCTTTTCTTTTTCCTGTGTCAAGAAAACAATGGCCAAAGACCTCAGAATATTTAACTTATGGATGTTCAAGAGGAAAAGCCTTGTTTTTTTAAAGATTGGTTTTTTCAGAGGTATTCAGTGCGTTGTTTCTAAGGGAATACAGAAAAGGACTTGAAAAAAGCAACTCAGGCAGGCTTGAGTTATTGAGGTTCAACAGTATAATTAACTTGAGGTAATCTGCAGGGATTGCACCAAAATTCAAAGTAATGATGTGTTTACCTTGGCAATGTCCAACTTTAGCTGATTTCAGTTAGGAACAAATTTCAAAGAAATTCAACAAAATTAATCCTTGATTTTTGGAGGAAAGAAAAATCTGTGTCATTTACTAATCTCATCATGTACAAAGGACATAAAAACCTACTGCATGGAAATTATTCCTGTTGCTAAACCTATGCAAATTAGGCCACATTTTCTGACTCATGTCACTGATTGTTACCGCATATTGATGTGTAATTTTCTAAAAGTTTCATTTGCTTCAGAATCGCTCCATCCAAAGCTGCTTCGACCAGTTGCAAAATTCTCATGATCGCGAGAGTAACAATGAAACATGCACCGCAAGTACTCTTATTTCGAAGCTTGAAAATGTGATGCAACTGAAATTTTTTAGGATTTCTGTCTGTCACGTTCCTGCCTGAACCTTTGACATAAACTATCATCATCAATAATTTATCACGACCGAATTTCACCAGCAGTGAATAATCATCGCGAGATTCACGCTGCGTACCGGTCATTTCCCTCCAAGTGTCGGGTTTTCTCCAATTTCGTCGGCCCGCGCTCCTTTGTGATGCGCTGTTTCCGCATACGCGCCATATTCCTAGAACATTTTCACCAGTCGGCAAATGGTTCCCTCATCCTGACGCGTCACGATTTGTGCGACAGCTCGGAACCCGCTTGCTTCCCCCCTCCCCCCGGGGCACGGCCCTCTTTCCTGGTACGTTTCAATTACTGTAGATCCCAGCGGCAAAAGCGGGCATTGAATGCCTGCCTGTAGCGTCATGTGCTGTTATCGCTCGGGAATATCTCCGACGTCTGCAGTACTCACCAGCAGCCGTGTCGTCCAGCCTTGATTGACTGAGAAAAGGGTCCCTCGCGTATTTTATGCGCCGCGCGTCTGCTTTTTCTCTCCCCACCGTTGGACTCGTCTGAATGCATGGCTTCTTTCGGCGGGGCTTGAATGGAAGATATGTATCGACGATTACAAAGTTCGCCAGGCGGTGACACAGAAAAACCCGGGATGGCAAGCGTGAACCTGCCCCGGGTTCATTATATGCAGCATCGAAGGTACGTGGCCCCCGGTTGTTGACAGTGGTTAGGAGCGGGAATTTGTAACAGACTTGAACAGAAAAGAAATTGAGGGGGGGGGGCAGCTGCAGTGAAATCTGGTTATGACAAAGCCATTGGGACCAGTATAATTGTACAGTTGAAACTTTCTAAGTCGAATTTCAAGGGACAAGCAAAAAAAAGTATTCCACTTAAGAAGGTTTTGGTTTTTTTTGGGGGGGGGGGGGGGGCTTTAATCATAGAGGTTGAGCTACAATAAAAAGCTCTTTTGTGCAGGGAAACATGGAAAAATTGTAAATGGTGGTATTCTGGGGCTTCGATTGTTTCTTAAATAAGTTGAAAGGATGCTGAACTTGTAGGCAGGGGTTCATTTGCCCAATTGAGTCTTTCACTTCCTTTTAAAACATATACAGTACATTTGAACCTAGCTAATGTGCAACATTCCACATCAGGCCTGCGTTGATCAAACATTGGGGCTTTTTCTTCAACAACTTTTGACACCATTTGAAAAAACCTTTTCCAGAAAACCAAGAACCATCTGCAAATTATTTTCTTTGTGCTCTCTATAAGAGATCATACGTCTTCCTGCATGCGGAACAGCAATTATTTATGAATAGTTTTAATAATTTAGGCAGAAAATAATTACCATTCCTTAATCATTCGAAAATGAAGCAAAATGCGTTGGTTCAAAGGCTGGAGAAGGGGAATTTTTCTAGGAGTCATTTCAAGTTTCACTTGACAAGGTTTAATTGTGCCAGTGATCCAACTGTATTCCTAGGGCATCCCAGGGACCTGATCCATGGAACATCCCAATGATCTGATGACAAGACAGGATTTTCAGAGGATGCCACAACAGTGTTTTCATTTCAAGGCTCTGAACCGGAAGTTGGACTTCGTTCGTCTCAGAAAAGCAGTGAGAAATGTCGTGTAATCTGCGATTGTCAGCTGGTGAATTCATTAACGTCTTCCGCACGGCGGAAAGTGAAAATCTTTCGCATTTTACTTTTACTCAATATTATGCACGTGACGATCTTCTTTTGATGTTTCCAACCAGGAAACAGGGTATGGCATGTCTTTGATTGAGTGGATTTTTAAATGCTAAATGTTAGCTCACCTGTTGGTCACATTCTGATGCCGAATTTTTTTTAAATTCATTTTTTTAAATGTCAACCACTGGGTATAGGTTTGAAATACCCCTAATAATCTGAGTTAAACAAGACATCCTACAGTATTTGGTTCAACTAACTGCAAGGAAAAAACTGGCAACTTTTTTTAAAGAATACACTGGGCCCTCCCATGTGGACATAATTACTTCTCAAACTGTGTCCAAATGTTTGAATATCCAAACTTTGAATCAAATTTACTTATGTACTGTGCTTCAAAAGAAACGTTTTAATAACTTCTGATGCTGGGCAAAAAATTGGTAAAAGTTATCTTCCAAAATATTCACTAAAATTATTCTCACCTTGAAACACGCACATGAAAATTGTGCGCATGAAAAACACATTAATCCTCCATTTTGGCATTGAAAGGAGCCAAAAAGGCCAAAAATATGGGTATAATTTTTTTTACTCTGCTGTACATAGTTAATGAAAAAACCTTAAAAATATAAGCACAAAATTAGCCTGTTTTGAAAAAAAATAGGACTAAATTTAAAAAATGGTTTATTCATTGGAACTTTGTCCATTGCAATTGCACACTTTTTTCACAAATTTTCAAAATAACATTCTGGTTATCTGAAAATGCGGGAAGAGGGCAGTCTCCATATTTTGAGGCATTGTCCAGATCTTGTTGCAGTT
This sequence comes from Notodromas monacha, assembly GCA_905338405.1. Lineage (NCBI taxonomy): Eukaryota > Metazoa > Arthropoda > Ostracoda > Podocopida > Cyprididae > Notodromas > Notodromas monacha. The sequence continues at coordinate 120,369 of CAJPEX010000059.1, read as the reverse complement.
TTTCTGAGGTTGAAGTGTACACAAGTCAAATTGTCTGTAAAACAAGGCATTTGTATGTTGGGCCACAAAATACTGTACAGTATTACTTTATTGTAGATCAAGATAACTGTTGGCTTTATATGATTTCTCATCAAAGATTCTCTCTAATTTGTTGATTCAACTAAACCTCATACAGAAACAAGCTGAAGACCATGTGCTTTAAATTAATTTTTACATATATTTAGTTACCAATGTCAGGGAATGAATGGATGTATGCATACATGTTGGATGTCCAGTTGTAATTCATGTTGTATTGTATTTTCTTTTATTTTTGTTATAAATGTGTGCTTTCCTGCTCTGAAGTGATTAAATTTCATTGAGTGGATTTGGGTTGGGTGGGATTTGGTTGTGGAAATCTTGATTGAACCTCAGGAACGCTGAAAAGCGGCAAATAAAGTGTTCTGTTCATTCATTCATTCATTCATTCATTGTGGTGTCACTGTGTTCATAATATTTGCTGGCAAGTTTGATTCCACGTGAAAGAAATACTGTACTTCAATAGTTTCTGAAGGAATTTCTTGCATTCTTTTCAGGGGTTACCATGAAGGAAAAAACCATGAAATATTTTTCTCTGGCATTGAATAGTTTGTGAAGAAAACTGGATAGTGACAGTGTGTCTTGGATTAGCCAGGATTTATTCCCCAGCGAGAGTGGTGGGCAGATTAAGTTGCATACAGTATTCAGAAGCCAAATTTCGTAAGCTATACAGCACAGTATTTGAGAAAATGTGGCATTTCAATTTCCTCCGCCTCGTCATGAACACGATATTCCTTCGATGTACGTCTATGATCGTCGATTCCGAGTTTCCATCTATAAGCAAGTATTCGTGCGCTGCTCGGCTCTAATCATGGTAAATGCATGCGTTCATTTAGGCTAATCAATTCCCGGCCTGACAGATGTGCGTGACCCACACTTGATGAACAAGCCTGAAACGCGTCAAGACTTGAGCCTTACCGCAGTTCAATTATCATCCGGACGAGCAAAACCGGATGTCGGTCGGCAAGAAGGTCATGATTAATTAATTCTCCTCTCCTGGCATTTCCGAATCTGATCAATCAATCCCACTGCTGAGAAACTCGGGACATCACGGCGATGAACATTACTGTACTTCGAAATAACGACTTCGGCTGTCTTTCAGTTTCGGGAATCGTGTTTTATTGTGCGGCGTAAAAACATCGCGTCGTTCAATCCATTAAAAATTTTTGCTTCTTTCTGGCAGTAACGAAAATTAACCCCAGGAAAAGTCAACCAATGTACAGTAAAATCTCGTTACAAAAAACTTGCTGGGACTTGAGAAAAAATATTATACGGCGAAAAAATCGCTGTACGGATTTCAACACAAATTTTGGAGGAAATTGATATTACTGTGAAGTGCTTTCAATTATGGATAACTCAAGACCTTTTCGTAATTTACTTGTCTCTCCCATGAAATTTCGAGAAAAGTTTTGGAATAGACACCATTTCACTCACACAGCAACTGTCTTTAAAATAATTCACAGCTTTTTTTTTTTTAAATAAAACTGAACAAAAGTGCATTTGGAAGAAATGCTTTCTTCTAAATTAACTTGATTCATTCGTGCCAGTTTAAAAAAAAATAATGTTTAACATCATTTTGCTGATTTGAAAGAAAGGTAGACGTTCTCGTACGGAGGCGAAGTACAGCATTTTCAAAAAACGTGGCATGTTGCGTATTCTTTTGAAAACTAAATTTTATAAGCAGAAAAACTTGCCTTTTGATGGATTCTTGATGCTTCAGGAGCAACATTTTTTTAAATTTTCTGTGGAACATGGAATAATCCTCATGACCCATATGCACAGAATCAGGACCGCAAATTCATGATGGAGAATACAGCAGATAAAATTAGTTATACTGTATATTTATATTTATAAATGAATATTATATATTTATATATTTTGCACCATGGGTCCCATGGAAAAATTGCTGGGACCAAGAAAAATGTCATTACAAAAGAAAGGGTGGCAATGAATCAGGGGTATTTCTTCAGAAAAAAAATTCATCTGAAGGATTCTACTACTGTATAGGTGAAATGTGCTTTTTTGCCGAATTTTTGAGCCATTGAGTCTGTTTGATGGAAAAATAATGCCACACAAAATATTTCTGAGAGTCCAATCAACTGTTTTTACTGCATTTAAATGTTTATTACAGTACAGAATATATTAGGTTTTGCCACACATTGGATCAAGTCACAGAGTGGAACTAAATTTTATAAGCAGATAATGTTACTTTTTGATGGATTCTTGATGCTTCAGGAGTTACTTTTTTATTTATTTTTTCTGCGGACCATGGAATAATCCCCATGACCCATATGCACAGAACCAGGGCCGCAAATTCATGATGGAGAATACAGCAGATAAAATTAGTTATACTGTATATTTATATTTATAAATAAATATTATATATTTCGCAACATGGGTCCCACGGAAAAATTGCTGGGACCAAGAAATATTTCTTTACAACAGAAAATCCATTGTAACGGAATTTTACTGTATCCTCCACTTCTTGCGTCGTTGTTCAAGCTTCAAGTCCTTGAGAAAAACACGTACGACGACCTAGATGACCTTTTCTCGGAATGCGTGACATGAGTTGCCACATTTTTCAGCTCCACTTCTCCCTGCAGAAACAGAGCATATTTTTTTTGTAGGACGGACACAGATTTCCTGCGAACCGTACAAAGGCAAAATCGATGAACAGGGGACTCACTGTGTGGAAAACAGAGATCTTTTTCGGAAGTGCTTGACAGCTTTCAACCCTCTGCACTTGTACAGTACTGTCTGGCTTTTCGCCGTCGCGTCGAATGAGCTTCAGACGAAACGGGTACAGCAAAAATAGCAATGCAAGAGACACATCGAGACTTACGAACTTTCCCATGTACTGCACAATATTATTACCGACTCTCGGATTACCTACGCCGTCTCCAAGGTTATATTTTTTTTTCATTTCAACTCTTCAAGTGCGTGGGTAATTCAGAATAGGGAGCATTTAGAAAAAGAACATACTGTACTTGTGTTGCCTGCAAGATGCTTCAGGAGAAAAATGGACCACATATACTGTACAGTACATGAATTACAGTGAGACCCCAAGATGCAGACATAATTGGTGCATCAAGAATGTCCCTAAGTTGAGTCTCATTTTCCCATAGACTTACATTATATAGTTTTTATTTGGTGTTTTATGGACAGAATACTCACCATGATTCCATGTAAATAAAAATTGTATCCCAAATTAAACTGATTCCCATCCATATATTTCAAAACAATGTGGAAATTTGGGGACTTGAATTCTGATAGCTCTGTACAGTACATAGAAATGTTACCATTCTCTGTAAAAATAATGTTAAAGTGAAAAGGAGAGTAGGAAGTCCGTCTATGCTGGAGTTAATTTTTTTAAAAATTAGCTAAATGGATGGTAAATTGCACTCTCTTTACGGGTTCTTGAAAAGAAACATCAATTTTAGGGTTGGAAATATCTGTTTCTTTTAATTTGGCCTGAAATGCATATGCAATTTTATAACACAATGTCCCGATGTTGAGTGAGTGTCCTCATGTTTGGCCTTTTTTATTAATTTTTTAATCAGAAAATAAGTGTCCCTGTGTCAAATTGTCGGCAGTTTGAGGTGTCCACATGTGGGGGTCTCACTGTAATTGTTTTCAAGATTTCAATTAAAGCTACATTGCTGGCAGGAAACGCATCTGGTCAATATTTGTTCCAGGATGTTCCACGTGAACCAGATCAAATCCAAGAATGTTTTCAGAGGCGCTTAATCAAAGATCCAGACAAATCTACAATTTACAATTTTTCAGATGGAAAAGATATCCATGCTCAGGATAATTAAAAGAAATCTATTTCCGAATTTACGTGTAATTGGGTGGAATTATTTGGATGTCCAAAACAGCAGAAAACATCTCAATAACTGGGATAGTCTCTTTATAAAAATGAAAAGTCACTCCACCTGACCTTGGAATTTCGTGCATTCATTGGAATGTTGACACAAAACCGCAAGAAACAATTCCACTCTGTGACTTGACCCAATGTTTTCCAAAACCTAATATATTCTGTACTGTAACATACATTTAAATGCAGTAAAAACAGTTAATTGGACTCTCAGAAATTTTTTGTGTGGCATTATTCTTCCATCAAACAAACTCAATGGCTCAACAATTCTGCAAAAAAGCCCATTTCACCCATAGTAAAATCCCTCAGGTGAATTTTCTTATGATGAAATACCCCTGATTCATTGCCACCCAAAATGGGCCAGAACAAATGACAGCCCTAAATTAGGGTTCGACTGCATTTTTTGTAAGAAGATTATATTTATGCATCCTTGTTTTCAACATTCTCCTGCTGCCTTTGAGTGATGCAAAATATTTGTAGTGTAGTCCTTTTGTTCTGCGGGGACTCACCAATGCTGGCAATGCAGACCAATTTTGAGAAGGAAGAAAAAAACCCCGGAAAGCGCAGAAAATTCTGGAGATTGCTCGGCGCGGGTTCTAGAAAAAAAAAAAAAGGGAGGAGGTCAGTTGTGCGTGTGTGCTCGGATGACACGGACACCCGGGTCGGGAGGCGTGAACCACAGCAGCCTCATTATGCCGGCCCGGGCATTTAAGGGGACACGCTCGCAGCGGGTGCGGCTCGGGAATTAATGCAGCCCGACGCCGGAGAAAAAGAGAGGAACCCGGGCGCGCGTGTGATCACCGGACCCGGGCCCGAGAATGTCCGCTCGCCCGACACCCGCGGCATTCAGGTCCGGAAACTCCATTAAATCCCCGACACAGGCGCCACTTGCCACGTCGCCCGGGCTGGTCCTGCGATCATTCCTCCGCCTCATTGTCCTCGTGATGCATGAAGGAACGGAAAACGCGTCCCGGCAAGAGAGAGAGAGAGAGAGGCAAAGATGGATCGTTGCAGAGCGAACCCGAGCGGGTTCCACTCGACGGCGAGGGAAATATCGCGCGGGTTCCGGAAGATGCGAACAGCTCAGTACCCCGGGAACTCGGGCTCCAGCCGCTTAGCGTCGACGACTCAGTACTTTCCTCTGAATTGCGTAATTACGACCATCCGCAACGCATCCCCAGACTCGCCGGAAACACACCCGGGGCAGCGGAAGGAAACTTAATGGCTCGTAAGGGGTAATCCGTTGAAAAGGGGGGGCCGCTTTTATCCTGAGCCCCTTTTCGGCACGACGGAAAACTGGCCCAGTGAGGAATTATCTCCTTTGTAACTTTTCGAAGCGTTCGGAGCAAATCTCCGCTTCTGTCGCCTCGTGACTTGAAGCAGGTACTTCCTGGTTCGAAGCGGTTTCATTTCCGGGAAGTTGTTCCCGGGCAAAAGTTTTCAATGCGGCAGCATGTGAGAGATGAACATCGTTCGTGACCTGCGAATTATTTGCCAGGCATTTCCACTTCAAAGTTAATTTTTTTTGCCTAATGGTTGCCTCATACACACGCATTCCAGAATCCCAAGTTCCTAACCCATATTTCCTACTGCATGAATTGGCACATCCTGCACAAAATTCATTTCTTCATGGTACGAATTTCTGTTGTAAAGAATGTTTCATCGTGAAAACATTTTTGAAGGTCCCATCAGAAGTCCAAGGACACAATGCAACGTTTACAAAGAGTCCCTGCATAACGGAATTAATCTTTGTGCAGAATTTTCGGTGCAAAAACACCATTTTCCTCGCAGTTGCATTGTTAATTATTTACTCTATACTCCAAACTTTCCCCAAAAGACCATTATCAATTTTAAAAACTACCTCTTTTCTTATAGTTTTCAGCATGAAATTTTGCATTTAAAATTAATCATCAGTACTATATCAAATTGAAGTGTTCATGAAAAAGTTGGTATTCTTTATTTTGTGAATTTGGTGAATTTTGAAGAAAAGAGTCAAAACTGTCCAAATATTTAATACTTTCCTTTAATTTTTGAATAATTGAAAATTTCCAGCTCAAAACTTGATGCATTTTCATACTTGAAACAATTTCATAAGGCTAGTAACTGAATTCCACCTACAATACTTATTTGAGAAAAGAAGCTCAAAGCAGAACAGTATAATGAATTTTTGGGCCCTAAGAAGTTTGTCTTAAGCTTGTAACATAATTAGAAGTGTAAAGGTGGTACCTTGCAAGTTGGCCCTAATCCATTGCTGAACTAGGGTTGAATTGCAAAGTGGTAAAATTGCTAGACAATGTCAAATGGCACGTTTTCTCCATGTCTCTCCACAGGTCAAATTGCAAGGCAGAGGTCAGAGTCAACCTCCCACCAAATTTGACAATTGAATTGCAGGATGGTCAAATTATGGAAGGTTGAATTGTGAGATACCACCTGTACACCCAAACTGCTGCAAATTTTTCTTTGTGTGCTTCTGCCAAAACAATGGCAAGAAGGATAGCTAACAGAATAAATCATAAAAACTGTGCATTAGTGTCACCAAAAATATATGTCCTAAAACAGGTGAATAATATTGCTTCTGTGTTTCACGTTCTGGAATGTGCTGTAAAATTTTGCCTAGCAATTTGCTGCTCCAAAGCAGACAAGGTCATTGAGCATCCTGCTTAAATTTTCTGGCTTGTGGTCATTTGCCTGGTCCCCTTTTGTTTGCCTTGTTTTGGTTGCGCAGTTGTGTCTGGTTTAGCTCATGTCTATAAAGTTACTGCAACACGTATGTACAGGTATTCATTGTTGGTCTGACTCTTGCTGTTGATGCACAAGAAATATACATACTCACAACTCTAAAGCAAGAAGTCTACTTTCACTCAAAACCCCTGCCATAAGAATTACATCTTCTCATCAAAGGATTATCCTGGGAAGTTTGTGTACTTCAGATTAATTGTTCATAGAAGAAAGACGTTTCTTCTTTTAGCAAAAGTGTCTTTTGTTGATTCTTCTGCAAATTCAGGATAACATTAGTTTAACCTAATCTCACATAAATGTTATCTGGTGTAGGAACTATTGAGCCCACAGCATAATGCAGTCAAAAGCAGTCTAATGTACCAAACAATTAATTCAAACTATCCAATCCAAATCCCAGCACATAACTGGCGCAACAGAACCTTTCCTCGCAACCCACGCCCAAAAAAAAAAGTTCACATTTTGTATGTTTCCTGCAGGGTGAATAATTAAATAAGTCTTTAAAAGGCGGCTATACCGAGATTTAAAAATATGCACGTTTCCTTCCGCTGAGGTGTTTCTTCGTGTCCTCGAACCAAACAAATTTTGAATCGAATGCAATATTTCGCGTGATTCGGTAGCTTGTGATGCCGATTTGTCGCAGAGAAAATAAATGCCGACATTCGAGCCGACAGACGCTTTCTTACATCAACGCGGGAACTGAATACGGTACAGTACAAACCCTTCAAAGTTTCCTGGGCATTGTTTCGCAACAAGGCGTTCAAGTGCTTTCGTGCATGTCACACGGTGCGCAGTACTGGAGGAAATCTCGGGTTCTTGCGACTTTAAGCAAACAACGAGGACGGAGCTCAATTTATCGCGTGAAATAAGGCTTTTTCCGCGAGAATGCCGTGGGTTTTATTTCCCCAACTTCTTATTTCCACAGAGCCGCTGGCATTGTCTGCTTGCTATTTACCAGGGGTCTAGCGGAAGTTCTCGGGATATACAGTAAAATTTCATTTCAACAAACTCCTGAAAACCTGATGCAAAATTCCTTATAATCAAAAATTATTTGCATTGATATTCACCGTTTCCAACATATTTCAGACTGAAATTTTGTGGGAAATGGACAATAAATACTTCAAAGTGGTCCCAATTGAGATAATTCAAGACCTATCCTAATTATTAATGGTATTTCTGATGAAATGAAGAGTAACTTTTACAATAAATACAGAATTTTCCTTTCATTAAACCAACCTTTGTACTTGAGTGCTGCTTTTCTTGAAAATTAAACACAAATAAATTTGTTGAAAATACTATGCAGTACTGTAGTTAATTCTGAACGCACTTATTCACTTGTAGCTCTTTGAAATATATGCAATTTTAACATGCTGTTTATTTGAAATAAAAAAATGAATTCTAAAATGGAGCTAAATAATGTCAAAGATTTTCTGTATTTTGTAAGTTTTTTCTGTAGAAGGATTTCTTTTTTGATGAATTTGGTATGCTGTTCCTTTTAATTTTTTCCAAGTTTTTCCCACTTATCAAATAATGCTTACGATCTGTATATGGCCTATAAACAGAATCATGGTCAAGAATTTGTTATTATGAGATTACAGCCTAAATTAAATTTGTTGCAATGCGATTTTTATAATGTTATGCCTATGGGAAACTGACAGGACCAGGGAAAAAATTTTTTAAGATGAAAAATTTGTTGTAGTGAGATTTGTTGCAATGAGATTATACTGTGCATTGAAATTGCATCTGACTAAGCTGAAAGCAATTATTGTTCTAAAAAAAACCATTATTTGGCTCAAGAAGAAACTATTCAGCCCTGCTTGACACATTTTGATGATCTTTTTGCCAAAATCACCCTGGCAGCTTTTTTGCTCTTCGCTCAAAAGATGAGGCGTCCATCTCACAAATTTTTTGCCGTTGCCCAGCTTCTCCTTCAGAATTTTTTAAATTGACATGACATTTATTTCAAGGGTTGCCTCCAGATCTTTCCAGACAATTCCGCCATTTTCATCAACAGCTGCCACATTCTCACCCCAAGTGGCGGCCATGAAGGTGGCTGTTGATGGATATTGCAAAATAAAAATGCAATCAATGGTGGCAATTTGATTTATTTATTTGATTTCTCATCAAAGATTCTCTCTAATTTGTTCATTCAACCAAACCTCATACAGAAACAAGCTGAAGGCTTTGTGCTTTAAATTAATTTTCACATATATTTTGTTACCAATGTCAGGAAATGAATGGGTGTATGCATACATGTTATATGTCCAATTGTAACTCATGTTGTATTGTATTTTCTTTTATTTTTTGTTATCAATTTGTGCTTTCCTGCTCTGAAGTGATCAAATGTCATTGAGTGGATTTGGGTTGGGTGGGAAGGGGGTTNTTTCCTGACATTGGTAACAAAATATATGTGAAAATTAATTTAAAGCACAAAGCCTTCAGCTTGTTTCTGTATGAGGTTTGGTTGAATGAACAAATTAGAGAGAATCTTGTGAATGCTGAAAAGTGGCAAGTGAAGTGTTCTGTAAATTAATTCATGGTGGCAACCATGTGAATTGATTCCATCTTGATTTCAAGCATGCTGAAGGAAAAGCTAATGACTTTTGCAAAATGATTACCAAAAATATGTCAAACAGGGCTGTGATTTTTTTTCTTGTGCCAAAGAATTTTTTTTTCCTGCAGAATACTGTAATTTTTCCCAGCTCATTCGTTTGCCAAATTCGATTCCGAGAACATTCGTTCGACCCCTGGAAACCGATTATTTTATTTTGCAGTCCGGACTCGGCGGAATGCCAGCACGCGAAAACAGACTAGGATTTCGCCGGAATGGACGACGATAAATCAAAAAATGACCACGCCCATTTTTGCTGGCGATCAAATTGCAGCAATTTTTTATTATTGTTATTGCCGGATGCTTCAGTCGGGACACTAATCAGCCGAAAGCGTCAATCGAGGGACAAATTTACGGGAAAATTCCCCTTATTCAGTTTAGTGCACATGACCGCTATAAAATCCCCAGAATGGACTGGTGCACAATTACCAGGCCCTTGGAGTCGATTACATCAGCCCCGAAGTATCGGAGGTCAATGAGATAATGATTCTGTCACGGTGATCTCGAATATTCAAGAGCGGCGGGCGGAAAAGAAAGGCCTCGGAATGTTCGAGACCCGCGGATTTTCCAAATACAATAAATAAAAAAAAGGAAACGCGGAACCCAGGGATCGATTTCCCAACGTTGTTGAATTTATCGATGGATATTTACTTAACGGGGAATTTCACGGAGCCGGTGGCCAAACAGATAATCTAGTTCACCCGGGCTTCGGCGTTAGTTTACCCGAGGATATGACGAAACTCACGATTGCTGTTCCGTGTTTGCGTGAGCGAAAAACAGACACACACCAAAAGGAACGGATTCAGCGGAAAAGTTGTCGGTACGAGGTGAAAAAAAAAAAGAACGTTCGCGCTTTCGTTCCCGGAATTTCATGGGGTTTAAATCGACCAATAATTTTCGCAGTGATTGGAAAGTCTGTAGCTCAGTGACGTATTTCTTTCGATCATGATAAGTACACCGGAGGGATTGTTGGAACCCGGACAAAACCCGTTTCCACAACTCGGATTGAAAGTTCATGATGGAAGTAGAAATCAGGGCGAGACACTTTACTATTCCTGACGAGTTTGCAGCACATGATTTTCTTCTAATCCCAGCCAAAATAAAAAAAAAGAAAAGCGACCCTAGAATAGTTCAACGCCTTCAAAGAATACTTGTATCAGAAAAGAGCATGAAAATACAGGGGGGGAAATAATGAAATCATACAAAAATTCCTTACACAGCTGATACCATTCAATATTGATTTTAAAACATTGTTATAAATGAGCATGCCAAGAAGACACTCCTGTAATGAAGAAAACATTACCAGAAGACACTAAAACATCGTACCCATTGTAAAACGATGACTCGAAATCAAATTGTCCACTAATTTTACAGTAACTCACCTAAACCCAGCCCACCCTGTCCCCAAACCAACACCGAATCTTGATTGAACCTTGTGAATGCTGAAAAGCAGCAAATAAAGTGTTCTGTTCATTCATTCATTCAGGTTTTTCCGCTGGAAATAAAATAACATATGCTGGTTCACAAATGAGTTTCCAGAATTAAATTCAAAAACTAGGAAGCCAAAAACTAAGAATAATTAATTTTGCATTGAAACTGAAATTTTCGGAAATTTGGAGGTGTAGATGGAGGCCATATAAGATTCCTTACCAAGAGTATAGCCTCATATAGTTGCCTATCCACAAAATGGTCCTTGGCTGTTCCCAGTGTTTGTCTCAGATGCAGTTGGACCTCTTTAACTGTAACCTTTATTAGTAAAAACCCCACCAAACTCAGTTTTTTTTCTGGTTCAAGCATCATGAACCCTAGTTTCCAAAACCTTCCTAACTAACAACCTCTCCAAGGAAAATTGGTCCCATCAAATTCAACTTTGAGACATTTGAATGTCACAGTTCCACTTTGACAGCACTTCTTGGAGTGAAAGATTAATTACAGTGTTTACCATAGCACCACTTGCACTTCCTTTCTCAAAATTGAGAGGAAAACTGAGGGTGCTGTGCATGTATTTTTCAAAAACGTTTTAGAAGTTTAGGTATTTGATTCTGATGCGACATTTTGAACCAATCAAAAAGCAGTGTGATGGAGACAATCAGAAGGGACTTGAATACTGTATACAAGTTCAATTAATGTCCAAAGTCAAGTTTTGCTGTTCACATTTTTGAAATATTGCATTTTTATGAACAATAAAAATGAGGTGTTCATCTTACCCAAGGGTAAAATCACAGGTGGACTCTCTCAATGGCAATCTTGTCCACAATGATTTTTCTCTGTGCAACAAACTTGGTTGATTCCATAGGGTACTGTCCACATGTTACAGTGCTCTCTACAACAAAAGTCTCTGTATAATGAATATTTTCCTGGTCCCTTGCATTTTTTGTGACAAGAGTCCACCCAAATAACAATTAAAAACTTACTTTTTGAGGATTAAACTACTGTGTACCATGAGGTCTTTTATCCTGTTATTTTTACTCCACACGTAGAATGGGTTCCCATTTTAATGTCCACCTGAGAGAGTTACCGTTAGAACAGTACAATGATTTTTCTCTGTGCAACAAACTTGGTTGATTCCATAGGGTACTGTGCACATGTTACAGTAATGTCTCTACAACAAAAGTCTCTGTATAATGAATATTTTCCTGGTCCCTTGCATTATTTTGTAACAAGAGTCCAACCAAATAGCAAAATTTTTGACTGAAAAACTCTAACTTGATGACACATGGTACTCCAGAAAAAAGGACAACTGAAAAAAAAAAGATTTTAGTTTCTTAAATGTGGTTCCGAACGCAATTTGCACAGAGGTCAAAGCTGTTTGTTGTTCATTCTTCACATGACATCACCGTTAGCAGCAGAGGGCACCAGCATCACCTTTCTCTGACCGATTTTCGCGCTGATGCTGTCGATCTTTTAAATTCCTCAACCCACTCCGGAAGTGCCATCAATTAAGGAGGAACCTTTTCCTGTTGCTTGGGATAATCCCCTTCATTCCGCACTTCCTTTCCGCGTGACCGCGGGGCCAAAGTCTGATAAGCTCGAGGCCTCGCCAAACCCGGCACGCCCGCGACTGCGTCAGCACGTCTACGTAATAATTTTTGAATGAAAAACTCCTAATTTGATGACACATGGTACTCCAGAAAATAGGACAATAAAAATGAGGTGTGCATCTTACCCAAGGGTAAAATTACAGGTGGACTCTCTCAATGGCAATCTTGTCCACAATGATTTTTCTCTGTGCAACAAACTTGGTTGATTTCATAGGGTACTGTCCACATGTTACAGTGCTCTCTACAACAAAAGTATGTGTATAATGAATATTTTCCTGGTCCCTTACATTGTTTTGTAACAAGAGTCCACCCAAATAGCAAAATTTTTGACTGAAAAACTCTAACTTGATGACACATGGTACTCCAGAAAAAAGGACAGCTGAAACAAAAAGATTTTAGTTTCTTAAATGTGGTTCCGAACGCAATTTGCACAGAGGTCAAAGCTGTTTGTTGTTCATTCTTCACATGACATCACCGTTAGCAGCAGAGGGCACCAGCATCACCTTTCTCTGGCCGATTTTCGCGCTGATGCTGTCGATCTTTTAAATTCCTCAACCCACTCCGGAAGTGCCATCAATTAAGGAGGAATCTTTCCCTGTTGCTTGGGATAATCCCCTTCATTCCGCACTTCCTTTCCGCGTGACCGCGGGGCCAAAGTCTGATAAGCTCGAGGCCTCGCCAAACCCGGCACGCCCGCGACTGCGTCAGCACGTCTACGTAANTCCTGTTGCTTGGGATAATCCCCTTCATTCCGCACTTCCTTTCCGCGTGACCGCGGGGCCAAAGTCTGATAAGCTCGAGGCCTCGCCAAACCCGGCACGCCCGCGACTGCGTCAGCACGTCTACGTAATCTCCTCCGCGCAGCCGGTGATAATATTTAGCGCTTCGAGAATTCCTTCGAAAAGCCCCGGCGTTTTTCGTTTTTTTTTTTTTTCTTTTCTGTTCCGTTCTGCCTGTAGTTCGCCCCCGCGGAATGATTAAGAAAGGCCTCTCATCGACTCGGAAATCACGTTCTTCCCATAACGTCTGTTTGCTGGCGAATGAGACAGCAAATGGGGAGAAGTTTTGGCAACCAGGCAGACTAAGTATGATGTCAAGGGACCAGCAAAAAAAATTTGACTTAGAACAAGATTTTCACTGTGGGAAGTTGACTTGGGGGCAACAAGCAATTTTTTGGGGAAGAGAGAAAAATGGCAGGATATTGTAAATGGGGATATTCTGGGCCTTAAATCCCTGCTCAAATGGTTTGACCTGATGCTGAGCTTGAAGGCAGGGGTTCATTTGCCCAATATAGTCTTTCACTTTCTTTAAAAAAAACCAAGCTACCTGCTTATTGCCTTTTTTCTTTCCTGTGTCAAGAAATAATTGCCGAAGGGCCTCAGATAATTTGACTTACAGAGGTTTAAGAGGAAAAGCCTTTGAGTTAGACAAGTTTCTACACAAATTCAGACATAGACTTGCAAAAAATTTGACTTACAGAGGTTTCAGTTATTGATGTCTTCAACAATACTAGGTTAAACTCAAGTCTGGTAATGGCACCATTTGTTGGGGTGGTAGGTGCAGTGCGGGTATTTCATCCCCAAAAATTCCAACGCTTTTGTGTTATTAAAGTGGGACTAAGAACACCTGTTCCACAAAACAGATTATCTTGATACTTCTTCCAAAAGGCTTGCATGCTTAACATCATTGAATAATGAACAGTCTCAATACATTAGTCCCAAAATTATTTCCAGTGATTAACACACACACACACAAAAGGCTACATTCTATCTGTAATTCAAATACAGTGCTTCTTTACGTTACATTGATGCAGAGACAATTCAAACTGGACCTGCAGAGATTTTACTGTGATTCAAAGGTGTGCATAACTTCCTTTCAAAACACATGACGTTACATTTTTATTGCTTTTCTCTTTCCTGTGTCAATAAATCAATTGCAAAAACACCACCATCAGGAACTATGATCATGGAGGTAAGAGTAGGAAAGCCTTGGAGTTGGAGAGGTTTTTCAAGCATTGTTTCTAAGGGGGACTCACACTTGGACTTCAAACAAATTTCACCTGGGGAGCTATTCCACTCTGGGAAGCTTGAGTTACTGAGGTTCAAGTGTAATATTGGATCATCAGTCTTTACTTTAAAAATGCTCCCATGAGATTCTCATTTCAACATCAAGGTGTTCATTATAACCATGCACCAACCATGAACGGATGGAGTGGAACTCTGCCTCGCATATTCATGAGGTTCGCGAAGCATTCGTCCTGCTGCGCAGGAAAGGCTAATCAGCTTCGAATAAAGCGATCGTGTTAAGGTTTCCAGAACGTTCCGCTTCGATCGAGCAGGGATCGATGAAGATTCTTCCTGGGACTCGGTTAATTCTCGACACACACGGGCCCGAAAAGAGGACGCTTCCAACGACCCGGAATGCCCACGTCTGAGACTCGGGTCGACCCCGTCTGACTGGGAACTTTATCGCAGAATACCAGAACTTGCCCACGATTAGGCTACCGGGAGAAAAACGACGGCACCAGGGTCGTGTCGGGTTTCCACGTCGAGTCCGCGAATTTATTTTTACCCTCAATTTTCCCATTTAATGCTTTTAGATTTTTTTCTTAGACTTTCCCAAGGGTTTAGACACCCAGACATAGCAAAGACCACAATACAGCTGGACCCCAATATGTGGACACAATTGGTGCTTGGATCTTGTCAAGATGGTGGATTGTCCGCATGTTGGATCTTGTTTTCCCATAGACTTCAATGCAAAAACATCCCATGTTGCTCAAACAGAAGTCCCCCAGAATTTGAATAAAAATTATTTCCCTCAACTTCAAGATACATAAAACAACTTTGCAGAGGAAAACCACCTGGAATCTGATGTTTTGCCCTTGAGATGTGCTCAAAAAGCACACAAAAGTCTTGCTGCAATAGGCATAGAATCCATAGATGATAGAAAAACAGTGGAAAAAAAAGCACAAAATCAGCCTGTTTTTGAATATGAATTTGAGTAAATATTTAATAGACGTATTTCAAATTTTTTGACTATAAATTCCTCAATTTTTTCAAGACATTAAAAATTAAAATTAAAAATGTTGATTGTTCTGGAAAATGTAGGCAAAATGTCCCTATCTTGAGCCTTTGTCTGGATGTTGGGTCAGATTTTTTCCAGTTTTGAATGTCCCCAAGTTGAATCAAGTTGAATCATCCATGTGTTTGGGTTTCCACATGTCATGGTCTCAGGGTAATCCTTAACCAAAAGCCAGGGTTATTTGAGATCTTCTTTTCCTTTTGTGGCTTGCATGACTGTCAACCTTTGGTAGTGTTTTGAGCATCTCAACTCATGACAAAGGACTCCCTCCCTATGGCTTTGATTTAAAACATGGGCATGGTTCTTCAATCCTATTTTGCCATTTGTTAGGGAATAACTTGCCTTGGCATAAATTTGGTAGCAGAGCGTGGTTACAAATTATTGATCAGACCTGGCTGGTTTTCCTGATGGTTGTCGCTGTCATTGTTGTGTGGTGTACGGGATGTTTGCCATTTTGTACCGTGACTGCAAACCATTTTTTAAAATGGAAACAAGCAAAAATGGAAAAAAATGGAATGGAATCAATAGGGACTTGTTGGAATTCAAAGGATTGGTGGAAAAATTTGTTGAGTGTTGTAGTTGTGTCTTTTCAAATTTTTTGAAAAATGGAAAGACAAGTTTTTGTGGAAAAATAAAGTTTTTTTAGTTGAGAAAGGGGATGAAAATACTTTACTTTATGTCATACACAGCTCTGCTACCAATTTTATGTTAAGGTAAGTTATTCCCTAACACCATCCAGGAGTACGAAAGCCTTATCTTTTTTTTTTGTGCCGCTATTATATTTCGCATTAAATAACGGGAAGTTAGCAGTCATTCAGGGGCGATTATTTGCCGTCACCCCGCCCTGATTAAACACGCGCCTCGCCGCCTGACAGTTGGCCAACTGCCACAAGGCGTCAGTCAGCCGAGATTCAGCGCGTGATAATTCAATCCCGGGACCCGGGTAACTCCGTAAACACGGCTTTTCCCGAATGTCAGCAATCCGTCGTCGGCGATGGGCTTCGACCCACGACGCTGGGTACTGATCACCGGCGAATAATAAATATCCCCTCCGGGGGGGATGCGGCCCGGGCGGGTTGCGCGAGGCCCGATTTTCCGCTTCGGGAATTCCGGTCGTTTGCCCTGTTGACTTTCGAATAGCTGGGATGGAGTGAAGGGGGGCGATCGAATCGATGTTCCCGATACCGACGTTCACGCACTTGGGCACCAATCTTCCGTTTCCCAATCATCGTCAAGGACGGTCGGTTCTTTGCGAAACCTTTTTCTGTTTGTTTTGTTTTAAAAATAAAAAAAAGGCTAGAGAAAAAGCTAACCCGAGACTTGGGCTGCCATTCTTGAAATAAAACACCACACATCCTATTGAAGGATGGAATGAGCATCTCTATGCTTCTTTCATCAGCCTTCAAAATTTGTTGAATTTAAAAACTTCCAGGGTGCAGGAGAATCTTGTTACTGTACTTCAAAGCCATTTTAACCAGGAAAATAATCTTTTAGTTATGGAAAACTATATGTTTTACAGAAATTCAAATGAGGTTGTGGAAATCAGCAGGGACCTGAACAAAACATTCCATCTCAGCAGTAATTTGTTTTACTGTATATGGTCTCTGATGGATAAATAAGATGACAATGCAGAATTACTTCAGAACAAAGGTAAAATTGCAAAATTACAGTAACTTTTCATTTCATTTGAACAGCCTATGGTTAGATTTGCATTGCTCTTCCAATTTCATTAACTACAAACAAAATGTGTACAAAGAATAAATCAATTCTTTATGTTAATGAGAAAGTTTGATCTTTACACATAATTTGTGTGAAAATGATTCACAGAAAGAACATAATGCTTGCATGAATTATTTTTGGACCCCAAGGAGTGACTGTAATTTTTATGCACCATGTGCTTGAGGAGCCACCTGGTCAGGTTCCACATGTCTGACATGTGCACTTCATTCTTATCCTCCAGGGCTCCATATTTATCTACAATTATGTATCTAAGTACTATCCAGGATATGGCAGTTTATTGTCATTTCATATTCAACCTCAAAATGCTGAATTTCCCCCTAATCCAACCCATTCCCTCCCTCAACTGTGTTTGAGTGTACATTAGTCTATATTTCACATTGGGAACCTAAATTTTTCTTCATACCACAAGGTATGACATACCACAAGGTATGACATACCACAAGGTATGACATACCACAAGGTATGACATACCACAAGGTATGAAGGACCAAGAGATGGAAGGCCATTGGCCAGATAAACGCTGCTCAGTCTCTGAAAAAGATTGATTTCCTGCTCAGAAAGAATGACCTGAACCTCATTGAAGACTATCTTGGAAAATGTGTTTTATATGAGTAATTTTCCATATGTCATGGTAGATACAGGTGAACCTCATAACTCCAACCTCCCTAAGTCAAATACCCCCCTAAGTTGAATTTTTTCAGATCCCCTCTGAATCCCCTTAGAAACAATGCATAAAAACCTCCATAAGTTAGGGCTTTTCCCCTCAAACCTCTGTAAGTCAAATTTTCTTTGGCCTGTTGACCATTATTTTCTTTAAAAAATAAAGAAAAAAGCAATAAGAACAGAAACTTATGTGTTTTAAAGGAATCAAAAGACTTAATTGGGAAAATAAAACCCCGCCTCCAAGTTCAGCAGCCTTTCAACTCATTTATGAAGCCATTTGGGCTTTAGAATATCTCCATTTAAATTGTTACCATTTTTTCCAGAAAAAAGAGCTTTGTATTGCAGTTCCAACCTGTAAAATTCCTGACCTCCCTAAGTCAAATTTTTTGCAGGTCCCTTGAAATTCAACTTAGAGATGTTCCACTGTATTCTTTTAGGTCAAATCAAGTTGCATATTTGGACATCCATATGAAAGAACATAATGGTCATAAAAGCCAGAACACTTTCAAGTTGTAGCATGAAGAAATAAAAAACCCTAATTTTTCGCATACTCAAGCATTCGCATCTATTCACTGATCAAAATTCTTCGGCATACCCATTCAATATGAAAAATACAGCATGCTTTCGTCACTGAGATCGCGCCATTAACCCTGAAGGAAAAAAAAAAAACAATGTCCGCCTCCAGAGAACACCTCGCTTTGGAATCTTCATCTCCGATCCATCCGGAGTTTCAATTAATTCCGCTGCTTGTCGAGAATGTCGGAATGAGGGCGGAACAGTTTCGGAATCCGGCCAACACGAAATGCTCAGCCATCAGCCTTCGGGGATGGGGACATTGTCGGGGAATACGCGGCCAGAAAGGCTATTCGAATGACAACGGGCGGGTTCAACCACCCACACGCGATCCCACTTCTATGGGGCCAAGTTCTGGGCGTTTCGCGCCAGAAACCCGGAGGAAGTGGGAGGAATTCCCTGCTGGACGAGGACTCGCACTTTTGCCTCTCAACAACAGAGCATGTTGGAAAACGCCGCCCAGGTCTCGAGAAATTACTTGTATGCAGAGAAGGGAACCCGCACCCCTCGCCCCGGAAAGGGAACCCGACAACTGACCCGATCAGCTGATGTGTCCGTCACACCTGCTGTCATGTAGCCCATTCCCTTTCTGGCCCCATGGACCCAGCGAACATTTTTTTTTTCTGAATGCCTCTTCATTGACCCGGCGATTGAGACGATTCGGCTCCGCTGCATGACAACGCCAGGGATTTTTCATCTTCCTCCTTCTCATGCGAAACACGAACCCGTTTTTATCCAGAAAACAAAGCTGGTCATTGTTCAATAGAAATTATTCTCCTGTCTGCACATGTCAGGAAAAGTTGCAACAACAAAAAGTCTACCTTCACCCACTGTCCATGGGCTAGATAGGATCAATTTATCACTCACTGAAGCTTAGCTGGCTGAAATGTCTGGAAAATCTCATTCGCAGTGAAACAGCTGGTACCGTAAAATGAGAATCATTGGTACTAAAGCTCAATAATTACAGTGAGACCCCAAGATGTGGACATAATTGGTGCCTGGACCTTGACCCTGAGTTAGAATGTCTGCATGTTGGATCTTTTTTCCCAATATACAGTGGCCCCCCGTCTAACAGACCTCCGGTAAGGGATTTTTGCCAAACAGACCAGCTCTGCAAGCACTTTTTCCTCCTGCCCAACATCAGACAAAATCCGCCAAACAGACTTCTTTTGGTTTAAAATTAATATTGAAAATTGAAATTTTTCATTTTTTATGTAATTGAATTTGTGTAAAGGACTTTTCATCTAACAGACTTGTCCCTTGCACAAATCAAGTCCATTAGATGAGGGTTGACTGTATTTCAATGGGCACTCACTGAATTAATTCTCAATTTCATCAAAAATTATGAATAAATCCACTTAACAATTCAATAAAACGTGTTTCTCAACAAGACCATACACAATATAACTGTACAGAAGAAAAACACACATAATCTTATCTGCCCACATCAATCAGACCCACAAAAACAAAGAAAAACTATTTCTTGTTGTATTGTGCACAGATGATGGAGAATTCTACTGTATAAAAAAAGCAAAAAAGTTGACTGTTTTTCATTAAAAATATGAATGAATTTATAATGAAATTCATTTTTAATTTGTTGAATATACTGTACCATATTTACTTGAGTACCATGCACCTTCAAGTAAGATGTGCACCACAGTTTTGTTGGTCAAAAAATTTGCATCCCCAAAATGCGCACCCAATTTTTCATGACTCTAGAACTGCATATTCAAAAATAATAACACCCAAATTTGGATTTAGACATGATCTAATCCTGAATTAAACCAATTCTCAATCATTTCCATCACAATACGTTTTTCTATTGAAACTGGTCCATAATTTTTCATCATAATAAAATATAATGCACGCCTAAACATCTAAAACCTTTAAAAATGTACACCTGCCTGTGACATGAACCCCCATTTTTCCTCTCAATTTTGAGAGAAAATGTGCATGTGGTGCTTGAGTAAATATGGCAAATAGCTCAATTTGCTCAAAAGTCAAAACATATCCAAATTTGTAAGAATAAAGGTTTTCCATTTTTCTAGAAATATTGGCCAAGTGCTTCTGCATTTTGAGACATGGTCTTGATGACGGTGCAGATTTTTTTTTTTTTGGATTTTCAAGTGTTCCCCAAGTTTTATGATCCAGATACTGCACCAGGGTGTTCGTATGCCCGGGTCTCACTGCAAATCCCAAGAGAATACTTGGGCTGTCCCGACCCCAGCAGCTGCGGGGAATGGGAGTTGTCTGGAAATGGCACTTCGCAACTGCACGGGACTCGGTCCGAGCCATGAAAACTCGTCTGGTGTGCGGACTACACCCATCGTACAGTTGATGGATTCGCCCTGGCTTTTGTGCCGGAGAGGAAGGCGGAAAGATAAGGCGTCGCCAGGAACGAAACAAACCGGAAGCTCTTCACGTCTCGTCATCCAATTGATAAAACAGCTGGGGAATGAGCCGCCGCTGTTCAGCGAGTTCTTTTTGAAAAAGAAAGAAAAAAAAACAACAGTCTCGTCGCCTGATTCCCGACGTGGACCGACGGAACTGAGTGAGAATACAACGGTTCCCAGCAGACAGCGGAACGCAGTTGTCGATTGCGTCAAAGTACTGTACAGTATTTCTTCCACGTCCTGATCAAAAATGCGGCTTCACCTTGACCTGTACCGCGCCGGTGCTGGGCTCAGCGGGGCGGCTGTCAGACGCCGGCGGCGGCGGCGTCGGCGGCCGCGACCAGCAGTTGAAGAACGGAGCTCCCAGCACATCCCTTTCTCAATTTTATTTTTGCGGGACATCCGGCGATCGATGCGCCACTTTTCTAGAGTGCACTTGAGAAGATAACATTCACGCCTTTTCCACAATTTGATGCGATTTACGAGTATAGGGCGAGCAACCAGAAAGGGTTGAAACCATTCGTATGCAAATTAACCCCGGGCAGTCTTTGGAGTGAACCCATTAGCGCTCCATGATGGCTGTGTTCCTGGCCGTTCAGGATTTATTTCTCAGGTTTTCGTCAAGACGGGCCGAATTTCCACCAAGTACAGTCAAACCTCGATAGACCGCCACCATATTCGTTTAAGAGGTTTTTGGCAGATTAAAGGAGTTGCTGGTTTAAAGTGGTTGGCTGTTTAAGAAAAAACTAAAATACTGCAATACAAAAACCAACCACATATGACATAAAACTGAATTCTTATTTTATTAGGAAATCGTCAAAACAACCCTGGGATATGTAAAGTGGATATACAAAGAATCTTCCAAAGATATACAATATGTGTGTGTGTGGGTTTTTTTTTCAACTGGAGACCTTTCACAGGAACTTGTATCATGTTGGTGGGTATGGAAGACAAAATAATTCACAGGCACCTGTTGAAGTATCCAATAATCACGGTGGATGGCATTTTAACTTGCTTTCCAATGTTGATATATTTTGGGAAGATTTGTTTCTCAAAATAAATGGGTGCTTGCCAAGGGTGGCAAATTATCTTGGGGCATCTTAATGTGATTTGACTGAAATTGAACAATGTCTCTATGAGCTGTGAATTCTTATCAAATTGATTCAAAACCTCAATGCATTTTCAATTTTTCTTGCTTTGCTCTGGAAGGGGTAGTGCTGTACCATACAAGTGTATTCACTCAAGTACCACGGACACTCATGTAAAATGCACACCACAATTTGTGAAACAAAATTTTCACGCAGAATCAAACCCCCAAAGCATGACCCAGTGTTGCATGATGCCAAACTTAGTCTATTTTTGGACATACAGTGAGACCCCCAGATGAGGACATAATTGGTGCATCAAGATTGTCACTAAGTTGAATTGTCCCTAAGTCAAATCTTGTTTTCCCATAGACTTACATTTTCTACATTTTTATTGGTGTTTTATGGAAGAAATATTCTTTAGAATTCCATGAAAAAAATTGTGCTTGCAACTTGAATTTGATTCAGTGAATATCTTTTCAGCACAGGAAGAACATTTGGAGCATTGAATAGTATACCACTGTACAGTTCATTGAAATGTTGGCATCTGTAAAAATGACAATTTTTCTGACAAGATGGCAATGAAAATTAGTCACAAAAGGAGAAGGAAGTCCCTCTGTGCTACTGGTAATTTTTAAATCAGCTGAATGGATGGGAAAGTGATGGGAAAAGTACCAAAGAATTTTTCTTACATAGATCTTAGGGTT
The DNA here is from genome assembly GCA_905338405.1 of Notodromas monacha. Taxonomy (NCBI): domain Eukaryota; kingdom Metazoa; phylum Arthropoda; class Ostracoda; order Podocopida; family Cyprididae; genus Notodromas; species Notodromas monacha. The sequence goes on along the minus strand of CAJPEX010000059.1, from coordinate 97,787 downwards.
GGAAATATCTGTTTCTTGCAATTAAGCCTAATGAAAGTCAATTTTCCTAAAATTTACCGGCAATTTTATCTTTTTATCATGCAATGTCCTCATGTTGAGTCAGTGTCCCTATGTTGGGCTTATTTTATGATTTTTCATTGAAAAATAAATGTCCCTATGTCAAATTGTCCCCATGTTGAGGTGTCCGCATGTAGGGGTCTCACGGTATGTGATAAAATTTGAATAAAATTGTGCTTCATTTGACTTTGTTTTAAATTTGTATGAGCTAGTTCAAATAAAAAATTTCCTATTTCTCCATAAATTTTTTTAGTGATGTTCATATCTTTGGAAATCCTCCATGCAGATGTCAGAGCAAATTTTTCTTTTGGCGTTTGAAGTGATGTATCTAAGTAATATCGCCCATATTGCAGGGCGTCCGTATCTCGGGGTTAGTCTGTGCAACTTCAACAATGAAGCTCAGTGCTGAACCAGACACGGGTGATTCCTTTGCTGGTTCCAATACAGGATGTCGACCGGGGGATTCTGGAACGAGGCGTTTCCGGTCCTCCTCCTCCTCCTCCTCCGCGGGAAGCACAAAGGCGTCAGATTTATTCCTTCTCGGCAGCGCCGCAGGGCATTCGCATTGATGACACCCGGCGTGAGTGGGTATCTCTCTCACGCAGGGCCTGAAAGGAAATCGAGCGGCTGCAAGGAATTTTGCAGCCATGCGCGAACGGCGACGCCGTTTGGACGGCGCGGGTATACAACCAGACAGGAATCTCCCCCGGGGCCCGAGAGAGTCGAGATGAGTGCGAGAATTCGCGTTGGTTTCGCAATGAGGAAGGCTCGAGATGCCCGTTGTGGGTGCGAATGGGGAGGCCGGGTTCGTGACGCGGGCAGCAATGAATCGTGCACTTGGCTGGCCGCACGCCCCGGGATCCAGGAGTGCCTTGACTTTCGCGTGCGTGCCTGGGTTCGTTTGTGCATGCGTGCGCCCCCGAGGGCAACCGACGAGTCCCGGAGGGGGGGACACGCTTCTTCCCAGTGCAGTGGAGTAGCGAGACCCAGACACAGGTACCCTGGATTCTGGAGTTGGTACTCCCAGGGAAACGGGTACAGTGGGACCCTGACACGCGGACAATTCGACTTGGAGACACTTGAAATTGAAAAAAGAATATTTCTTCTTTGCCAACATCTGGTCTCTGTCTCGAAACACAAATTTCTGAGAATATTGACAATTTTCACCTTCATTCATTGTGGAAACCTCCTGGACAAATTGAGCAATTTATATTGACAAGGATTTAAAATAAATTTCAAATTACAGGTGAACCTCAATAACTCCAACCTCCCCAAGTCAAAAACCCCCCTAAGTTGAATTTTTTTCAGGTCCCATTTGAATCCCCTTAGAACCAATAGAGTAAAAACCTCCCTAAGTTGAAAGCTTTTCCCGTCAAACCTCCATATGTCAAATTTTCTGTGGCCTGTTGACCATTAATTTCTTGAAAAAAGAAAGAAAAAAAGAAAAAAACTCATAAATTTATGTGTTTTAAAGGAAGCGAAAGACTTAATTGGGCAAATGAACCCCTGCCTTCAAGTTCAGCAGCCTTTTAACTCACTTAAAAGGTCATTTAAGCCCCAGAATACTGTATTACCATTTACATTTTTTTAGGTTTCCAAGGAAATGGGGCCTTTTATTGTACAGTACTTCTAAAATACAAAAGTCTAAACCTCCCTAAGTCAAATTTTTTTCATTTCCCTTGAAATTTGACTTACAGAGGTTTGACTTGCACTCTAACTTCATGATCAAAAACAAGCTAATTTTGTGCTTCTTTTCTCAGGGGTTTTCCTTCATGTGTGCACAATATAGCAAGACTTGCTTTGGTTATTTGCATCTTGAGCTCCTTCTGATGCCAAAAGACCAGATTCTTTGCGATTTCCTTCCACAGTTATTTTCTGTTCTGTATCTTCTAGCTGAGAAACAATTTCAATATTTTAGGGGACTTCAACCAAAATGTTGGCAAAAAAACGATTCAACGAAATGCGTTCCCGTGGAAGTCTATTGGAAAACATGATCTGACATATGGATGCTCTGAAAATATAGGGAAAAGTTTAAAGAGCCAATCATGTCTGCATCTCCGGGCCCCATTGATATGTCATTTTCTGGGATAGGGTTCGCGGAACCACGCCGGTGTTGTGCACTCGGTCATGCAGAGCCTGAGATCTGGAATGGGTTCAGTATACGACTGTACTTTAATGTACAGTACAGTACTGAACTCACGTCTCAGGCGGCAACCAATCATACTGGGTGCACACATGGTCCGTCTTTCGTCTGACAACCCACCTGTCCGCTTTTAGACACGACGTGAAGGATTGTGGGGAAATAGCTGGGGAAAAAAAAACTGGTAATCATTTGTCTTACTTTCTCCGGTATTCCAGGAAAATAATTGAGGGTTTCAGTTCTCGAAATTGCTGGCAAACGATATATTTTTTTATTCTTGATGGATTGACATGTTGGGATTACAGTCTGACCTCTTATTGAAGTCAAACTCAGATGGATGCCAAAAGAATCTGCCCTGTGGAGTTTTCCAATGATGGAAATCAGCCTTTTTTTATGGAGAAACCTTTGGACCATTCATAGAAGATTAAATTGGAAATTATTCAACTGTTAAACTGCTGGATAAATGAGTTGAAAATATGCTCAAGTTCAAGGCACAGTAGTAATTTACTTAATGTGTCAAGCATCCCTTCTATAGTACAAGTGGGATCTTGAGCAACAAAGTTTTTTCAGAGCAAACCTGAATTTGATCACCATTTGGCCTTGAGCTATGAACTTGATTCAAAGAATGAGCCTCATGACAGAAGAAAAAGTAAAAAATTTAAAACATTAAATTATGAAGACTTTACTTTCTCTGGACAGCATATAGCATTCTCAATTATAAATTTTAAGGGAACTTAAACGCTTTCAGAAATTTTAATTTCTTTTTTCATGTTTCTAGGTTTGTTTTTACAAATAGCTTTGAACTAAATATTATCAATAATTACTGTATTTTCTCTATTCTCAAATTTGTCTTATTAATTTCTTGTTGACCTTATTTCACGCAAAGGCCAGTTAAATGCTTCTCCATTTACAGGTGGACTCTCTACAGAAATCCTGTTTGCTACAATTTTCTCTGTACAGTTGAACCTCCATAACTCAAACCTCCCTACGTTGAATACCTCCCTAACTCAAATTTTTGGAGGCCTTTTGGCTTTTTTTCTTGACAAAGGAAAGAAAGAAGCAATGAAAAACATAATTTCATGTGTTTTGAGAGCAGAAAAGGAAAGAACAAATTGGGAAAATTTAGCCTCTGCCTCCAAGTTCAGCATTGTGTCAACTCATTTCAGATGCATTTAAAATATCATCATTTATATTTTTGTGCAATTCTTCTATGTTTTCTGTGACAAAAATGCTTGGTTCTGTTACTCAAGCCTGGAATCATTCAAAACCGTCTCAAGTCAAAACCTCCCTAAGTTGATTTTTTTTGGTCACTTGGAAGTCGACTTGGAGAGGTTCAACTGTACAACAGTTTTTCTGTGGTCCCATAGGGTACTCTCTCCATGTTGAAATGGTCCTCTACAACACATTTTTTCTGATCCCTTGAATGTCATTGAAGAGAAAGAGTCTACCTGTATTAGTATACTACAGGAAATCCAGTCTTAGGTAATAAGTGCCTTGAGCAACAAACTGACTGATGGAACCAATTAGGTCCATTGCTCAAGGCCCCACTGCATAGTAAAATCCGCAGGAATGTACTTGCCAGTCGTTCAGGCATCAATCAAGCACATTCACCAGATTACTAACACATACACCCCCCCCCCCGGCAGAAAAAACTGGCCAATCGCCACACACCTGTCCTGACCAGCTGGCCACAGAGAGGAGCCGTGACAAACAAAAAAGGGCCCAGCAGGAAAGGTCAGAAGGCTGTCGGCTATGTGTGACCAGTCATGTGACCGATTCAACGAACGTGCACTGCAATATAATTATCTGTGCGATAGTTGCATGCATTTTACAACCTGGCTGACGGAAATTACCCATTCCATGGGCAGAGTTGTCCTGAAATCAACAATGATGCCTTTATGAAAATAGAAAATTCGATATTCATCAACAAGCAGTATTACTTAACACGCTCAATCACAACAGCATTTACAGGCTCAGTGACACAACAGAACCCCAGAAATACAGGTGTACTATTTTCCTTGAACCAAAGAAAACACTGGATCCTTGGTATGTGGACATATGTACTTCTTGGACTGTGTATGAATGAATGAATCAATGAACAGAACACTTTATTTGCCACTTTTCAGCATTCACACGGTTCAATCAAGATTTCAACAACCAAACCCCCTTCCCACCCAACCCAAATCCACTCAATGATATTTAATCACTTCAGAGCAGGAAAGCACAAATTGATAACAAAAATAAAAGGAAATACAGTACAATACAACATGAAATAAACTAGAAATCTGACATGTATGCTGCAGAGGACTGTGTATATAAAGTATGTCAGGAGGTCCACCTTCTGAATCAGGTTCTCACATAGGGAACATTTGGGAACATTATGTTCCCAATGGAATAATTGGGAACATTATTCAATATGGGAACATTTTGAATCACCTCTCATGTTTGTCAAAAATTGAGAAAAGTCCTCCAAAAAACTTAAAGAAAAATACAAAAGTAGACTTATCTGGATTGCAAATTAGAGTTAATTTATAACAAGAGTTATTGTGAATTGTCTAAGGGTGTTGTGCATCATACTAAAGCCTTACGAATACATGTGGGATTTAATGTACAGAAAGCCTACTCATGAAAAAAATTGTGACCTGAATGGTGAAGCTTGAATAACATGTGACCCTGCTGAATGAGAAATTGAAACATCCTACAAATTTTAATAATTCTTCATTCTCAAGTGTAGGTGGGCACCCACAGCTTGTTTCTTCAAAAAATAGAAATAGCAACATTTCCGCAGAGGCCCTAAAATAATTTTAAAACTATAAAGTTCCCATTGTCCTGGAGAGGTTGGCAAAGTGTCCACATCTCAATGAATCATCTGGATGCTGCTACAGATTTATCCTGTTCAAACTGAGCCCAAGTCGAATCATCCACATGTCAAAGCCCCAATTCAATTGTTGTGCACTGAGAATACTGGGTAGCCCAGCTGTTCACGCCGTGACTGAAGGTTCAATGAATCCAAATGATCGTCCACTCCTTGCTCTAAGAACACTGCCAAAGGCAAAATGCAATCAGAAACGAAACAAGACAATCAACTTCAGGCGCACACTTTCCGTGCGTTTATTGGCAGTTACCAGAAAACTTCTCGCGTCTTTCACGTCCGTCATCTGCCACAAAAAAAGAAATAAAATGCGCCCGTCCGATGAGGGAAATCAACCACAATACCCTCCATCCAAAAAACAGGTTCTGCTAAAGTCTGTCTGTTTTCCGCTTATCAATGACGTAATCATACCAAGCAAAGGACGAACACTTGGCCGCAGGTGATAGAATCCTGGTTAGCATCCTGGAGGCCTCAATCATGGGTTCCTCAATCCGGTTGCAGGGCTGAAAAATCTCGCAGGGTAAAAAATCCCACAACATGAATTAATGCACCAGAAAAGGCTTACTGTATTTTGGTAAAGGATTTTACCACAGTGCATAGATGGATTCTGAATCACTGTCAAACCTCTGCTGTAAGTCAAATTTCAAAGGAACCAACAAAAAATGTTGACTTAAAAAGGCTTTGATTTCTTGAGGGTTTGAGTACAGGAAACAAGCATTTTTTTGTTGTGGGAAAGAATTTCAGAAATTTGTAAATGGTGATATTCGGGGCATTAAATTGTTTCTTAAATGAGTTAACAGGATGCTGAAGTCGGAGGCAAGGGTTTCATTTTTATTCCACTTCCTCTCAAAACACGTCACTTATTTTATTGTTTTTTTCTTTCCTGTGTCAAGAAAATAATAGCTGAAGGACTCAGAAAATTCAAGTTATGAAGGTTTGAGAGGAAAAGCCTTCAATTTAGGGAGGTTTTCAATGCATTGGTCCTAAGGGAATTCATACATGGGCTTGAAAAAAAAATTAAAAATTGGGAGGTATTTGACTTGGGAAAGTTTGAGTTATTGAGGTTCAACCGCATTAAACAGGTCAATGAAAAAGAAAAATAATAAAACCCACAACAGGAAAAAATATTGAAGATGACCAAATTGTAAAAGTGTGTCTTTGGTGTTTCCTGTGAACCTTTTTCAAAGTTTAGGATTTCAGTGAGACCCCAAGATGCAGACATAATTGGTGCATCAAGAGTGTCCATAAGTTGAGTCTCATTTTCCCTTAGACTTACATTATATAATTTTTAATTGGTGTTCATGTACAAAATACTCACCATAATTCCATGAAAATAAAAATTGTATCCCAATTTAAACTGATTCCCATCCATATATTTCAAAACAATGTGGAAATTTGGGGAATTGAATTCTGATACCTCTGTACAGTACATAGAAATGTTACCATTCTCTGTGAAAATAACGTTAAAGTGAAAAGGAGAGAAGGAAGTCCATCTATGCTGGAGTTAATTTTTTTTAAATTAGCTAAATGGATGGTAAATTGGTGAGAGAAATGCCCAATAACTTTTCCTAAATCAATTTCAGCGTTGGAAATATCTGTTTCTTGTAATTTGGTCTTAAATTTATTTGCTATTTTGTCACAAAATGTCCTCATGTTGCGTCAGTGTCCTCTTCTTGGGCCTTTTTTAATAAATTTTTTTTATGAGAAAATGAGTGTCCCTACGTTGAATTGTCCACAGGTTGAGGTGTCCACATGTGGGGGTCTCACTGTACAGTAATTTTCTCAAGAGCCTGAGAAAGATGCAGACTTCATTGGGAGCTTGAATCTCTGCATGTATAAACTGTGTACATTTTTTTTTCTACTCCATGGGGATTTTGTGCAACTCAGCGAAATTTTTGGGCCTACAGGATTTCCGAGCGTTTCTCTTTGGCATCCTGGTGAACGAAGGCCTCAATCATGGGTTCGCGCATGAAATGCCGGAAAAAGGAAAGCATCGTCAGGGCGGGGTTCCTGGCGAGGAGATAAAGATAACCCAGTCAGGTGAATCTGGTGATTACCGCCAGGGGACTGCGAGAGAAAGAGAGAGAGCGAGCGGTTTCCGCAGTGAGTCGGCGGCCGATTTCCGGCGGCATTAGTGCGCCCTCACGGGCGAAGCGCCGGTTTTCGCACATAATTGCCAGCCTGCGAATCCCCCGCACCCGGACAATGCGTTCCGACAGGTGGAAAAATTTACGCCCGTCGGTGGAAGAGATGCCGTAATGAGTGGACCTTCCGTGCGACTTCCATTCATGTCGGACTTCGCTCGAAAAGAAAAATATAAAAAAGGCGCCGGCGCCGTTGCACAATGTCGCGGTCACGCGCTCGCAGGCCCACCGACTTTGTTCGTCTCTCTCCCCTTTATATATCTTTTTTTTTCTACCCCAGCATAATCAATCAGCTCCATATACAGTACTGTGAATCTATTTTTTTCAGTATTGTACTGTACAGTATTATAAAGATAGGTGGTTTTCCTAAGGGAAAAATAATTCCCTAATTGCATGGGTTCACCCAAGTTTCTCCGTCCCCCCCCCCCCCCCCCCCCCAACATCAAATCCTCGCCGATTTCACAACCCAGGACTTCACAGTTGATGTAACGCGTGGAAAAGGGATTTCTCTCGGCACTAATCGCTGTCGGCCTTCGCCGACACAACGTCCGTACTGTGCCATTTCTTTCCAATCAACTCCGCGCCAATTTCCTGGCCCGGGCAATCTTTTTTTTTTTGTCCGTCTCGAAGCAGAATTCTTAGATCGGCAATCCTTCATAACTCTTCAGACAAGGAGATCTCGGATGTAAAGAACACCAAATCCCCCCCGGAAAGGAAGATATCCATTATCCAGATTCTCATTCAAACCACGTTCTGGAAACTGCATTTTAAACGGAATTGCCGTTCTGAACATGGACGATTTTGAGGATGGAGGGGAGGAACATATGTCCCCCTTGTCTACCACTATGACTTACCCATTCAGGTTGCGGTAAAATATATGCACAGCATTCACAGTCACCCCCCAAAATCAATGGGATGAATATCATACTTGGGTGAAGCCATTTCTTGCAACTAATCCAATATTCTTGAGAGCATAATCCTTGGATAACATTACAGATAAATTATAAAATTAAATTAAAAGATATAATCAACCTTTTATTTTAGTATAAATTAGCAATTCAGCTTTTTTTATTCTTGAATATAAACATTTTCAAGGAATTATGGGAGATCCATTTTCATTAGTTTTATGAATGAATGAATGAGCAGAACACTTTCTTTGCCGCTTTTCAGCATTCACACGGTACAATCAAGATTTCCACATCCAAAACCCCTCCCCACCCAACCCAAATCCCCTCAAAGACATTTGACCACTTCAAAGCAGGAAACAAAGCACAAGTTGATGAAAAAAAAAAAAGAAAATACAATCTACAAAATAAAACTGGACATCTGACATGTCTGCATACACCCACTCATTTCCTGACATTGAAAATAAAATAGCAATAAAAGTTTATTTGAAGCACAAGGTCTTCAGCTTGTTTCTGTATTAGGTTTAGTTGAATGAACAATTTAGAGAGAATCTTTGATGAGAAATTGTATAATTAGTTTTATGGGGGATAAATGTTTGCATATTTTTGCAGCTCAAAAATGAAGAAATCTGTCTCATTCAAGGACACATGCTACTTAAGTAAATTGGGTAATTAATGAGGATGATATCAAATAAAACTTTTGTACAGCTGGTACTTTGTTATTTGACCTCTAGCAACTTGACTGTCCTGTAATTTGCTGGAAGATTGCTTTGCAATTGAAACTCCTTCAGCCACTTTTCTAGTGTTTTTTGCTGCTGCATCTTAATTTTACACAGTGTCTTGCAATTGTACCCTAGTCTAGCAATGGATTAGGGTCAAATTGCAGGGTGCCACCTGTATCAGAATGGAAATACTTTCACTGAATGTGTCCTGCAATGTGCAGTACTTCTTCACAAAAATTCCCATCAAAGTTGCATTGTAAATTTTATAATTTTTTACAGATACAGTATTCACCATAAGACCACAATAAACAAGAATAGCTGAATTTTTCTAGTTCTCAGAAAAACATTGTGGACTTGACATCATCAGTATCAAATTCCAGTGATATATGTACGAATTTTTGCTATAAAATTTTCAAGTTTACAAAATTTACAGATGAAGATGAGTAGAGCATACCCTAATTCTAATTTCATCAAGGTTTCAATTCAAAACTTGCTAAAATTTGGGCATTTATTCAGCAGAAAAAAAATGGTTTCATATGAAACAACTGCATTAGCCCTGAAAAGTTTCCCACAGCTCTTTTGTAAAGCTGGACCAATTGTATAATATTTCACATGATTGCTTGCAGCATGATGAAAAGATTTCAAGTTTGAAACAAGGCTGATAATGTTAAATATACTGTAGTATCACAAACCATTTCATGCTTCAGAACAGATGGAAATCATGTCTTTGCCAAGTTTTCTTATTACAATTGAACTAAGTCAATCATCCCCAAGTCCAATACCTCCATAACTCAAAATTTTTTGAAGTCCCTGTCTGAATTCCCTTAGAAACAATGCATTGAAAACCTCTCTAACTTGAAGTCTTTTTCCCCCAAACCTCTGCAATTCAAATTTTTGGAGGCCTTATGGTTACTATCACCTTGAAATATGAAAGAGAAAATCAATGAAACAAATGATTTTATGCATCTTGAAAAGAAGTGAAAGACACATTGAGCATATGAACCCCTGCATCCAAGTTCAGCAAGCTGTAAACTCATTAAGAAGCAAGTTTAGGCCCAGAATATGCTAATTTACACTTTACTGCAATTATTTAACTTATCCTTGCAGCAAAAATGATTGTTTCCTCAACTAGAAACCTCCAAAAAATTGAAACCTCCCTAATTCAAGACATCCCTGAGTCAAACTTTTTTCCTTGTCCTTAAAATTTGACTCATAGAGGTTCAACTTGTATGTGCATGACTTCTGAAGACAATCTGCTTTTGGTCACCAGGATGTATTTTCAGTCAACCTGCAGTTTTAATGCACCAAGCTGCAGCATCACCAAGAAGAGGCCCACTTTCAGTATCAAAAGAGAAACGGACTTTCCGTGGAAAATACTGTCAAGAAAAACCCATTCAAGTCACAGTGAAGTGACAAGAAATCCAGCCCAAATGATGATTAATAACGACGGGTTCGAATAGCATCGGAATCTGTACACGTCGTTGATGCATCCTGTAGACTTGTAGAGTGTGAAACGAATTACGAGTTCCGGGCCTCGTCAGCAAGGGTTACGGCACCGGAACTCAGGAAAAAATTAAGGCTGAAATTGAGCGTACAGTACGGCATTTCCGGCTCTGTCTACCAGTCAGATCGGAAGCACCATGACCCAGGAAGCTCGTGCGGAAGTTACCCGGATGAAGAGCGCGCAGAGAAGAACAAAAAACGAACCTGTACTCCCAGGACCGACTCGCAGTGCAGCGGGTTCCCAGTCGAACCAAGGACGACATGGCAATATGTAAAGTACTGTACAGCCCCCCCCCCCTCCAAAATTGCCAATTCGGTGAAATGTCATGTAGCGTAGTCTATTTCTCTGCGTTTCCCGTGTCCGCGATACATATACTGTACAGTTGTTTCATTTCCAGGATTCGCTTGGGTGCCAAGCATGCACCAGTTCTTGGGACCCGGCGGAAGCAACGCCCCAACAGAACCCAAGCCTAACGGAATCAACACGTTTTCCAGAAAATAGGATCCCCTGGAATATGAACTAATCCAACAGTTTTGAGCGCCATTCCTAAAATGCACACAGCAAGAGGAAGAAATAATATCCAATGAAACAAAGAGAATACGGGCAATCGAGCCATTTTCCAGCCAAGAATGTGCAATCACGGAAGTACTGTGTACGTACATTCCTTGCCTTGCTGTTCTTTCGTAAGAATAAGAAAAATAATTTGACACACAAAAAATACAAAGCAACGAAATATAAATGCAGAATTTGCGCACTGTGTATTTTTTGCAATGTGAAACAAGTTTTTCCTTATGACTTCGTGAAATGTATAATTTGTTCCAAATGCTCGTCAAAATACCACAATAAATCACACGATTTGTGTACTTTTCAGCACTAAATAAGGAATGTCAAATTCATTAGTTTGAAATTCAAAGAAGCCTGACAAATTCTTGCTCTAATCTTACTGAATTTTATTAATTCCAATGACAAAGACAAGGAAAGCTAAGCCATTATTTTCTAATTTCCTTCCAATTTTAAAACAATTATTATGTGTAAATTTTATTTAGAATGCTTAGCATATCTTGACTGAAAAAGTACATCTACGGTTGGACCCCAAAATAGGAAAAATTTCACTCAGGTGCACTTTATAACTAAGCAATCTGCCCAAATGACTGAAAATATCTCAAGACATGGACACTTTTCCAACAATTCATGAATAATTGATATCTACTTATATTTATAAAATTTCAAAGTTTCTCTAACAAATTGAGCTATTCATAAAAGTGGTACCTCACAACTCGACCTCTTGCAACTTGACCATCCCAAAATTTTATGGTGAAATTTGCTGGGAGGTTGACTTGCAATTTTACCTTTGCTGTGCAATTTGACTTGTGGAGAGACATGAAACATCAAATGCCATGCACAAAACATGTCATTTGATGTCTTCTTGCAATTCAACCACTTTGCAATTCAACCGTAGTCCAGCATTAGATTTGGGTCAAATTGCCAGGTACCACCTATCCTCACAAATATTAAAGATAAATTGCCTCACATAATTACTCTTGTAAACAATCAAAAAACAGACTAATTCTGTGACACTTTTTTCAGTTTTCCCATCATGTGTGCACAGTATAGCTAGACTTGTTCTTTGCAACTTTAGCTCCTTCTGATGCCAAAAGATCAGCTTCTTGGTGGCTTTCTTCTGCAGTTACTTTCTGCATTTCAAAGTTCAGAAAAATGTGAACTTGGTAATTTTTGGCAACAAGGAAAACGAATTGAATATTTCCCCATTGAAGTCTATGAGAAAGCATGATACAACATATGGATGCTCAGACATTGGGACTCAGTCCAAGCACCAATTAAGTCTACATCTGATGGCCCCACTGGATACACTGCACTGTCTCCTCACTTTCATCAACCCTTGGACAGCAGAGGGTTCTTTCTCAGTGTGCAGCGGAGTTAGGATTTTTCCAGGGGGTGGCGCATTTCAGTTTGGCCCAAGGTTACTGAAAGGGACCCAGGTTGAGGAGGTCTAAGTCCGGAAAAATCCGGGAGGCAAATTTTCTTTTGTTTCCAAGATTTTCCATTGCAAATCATATGCCAAGAATGCAAGTAAAAACACCACCCAGCAAGATTTTTTAAAATTTGCATTGAAAATTTTCTCCAGGATTAGAAAAAAAATCTTGGACTTTTCCCAGACTTAGCCCTTGGTAAGAAAGTAGGTTTTCTTTAAATTCCCAGTGCCCAGTGGCACAAAATTTTTCAAAAATATCCCAACTTTGCTGCACAAGGGTTCAGGCAAGTAGGGTTTGGGAGGACCAAGTTGGAATCCTTAACGTCCTGGCGGCCCTGCACCAGAATTTGTGGCTGGGGGAGTGCGCAAATTATTCGAGGCTTTCCTCTCCGAAACGAGGCGATCATTTGCGGGGAAGAACGCGGGCAGTCAGTCGATAACAATCGAGACGTCCAAAACGAAGCCACACCATCATAATGCACGGACATTTCGACCACGCTGACGAGAATGGAACGATTGTGCGAGGCCAGTGCATAAGGGGCAAGCTTTGGACGAAAAACCCACGAAAAAAATAAAGGCAGAAAAACGCAGCCACGCCATTCGACGTGATAATTTGCGAGAAACCGGCAATTCCCGGCTGAATCGTTATCTTCACAATAATAAAGGCGGCCAACCCAAAACGTTCCACCCGGCATTCTAACAAAATCCCAGCCAGGCATATGGACCATGGTGTCAATAACCACCAGATGGCTACTAAATCCCATTAATTTCTGGCCCCTGTTCAATTCATTGTCTTTCCTGGTTGACCCTTTTCAAGCCAGTGTCCGTGCTTTTTGGTGGAACGGGACATCTTCCAATTGAATGGAAATGAAATGAAGAAAGTTGAAATAAGCATGACACTTACAAATTTTAAAATTGATTTTTCAATTCTGCTGAGAAAACCAAACAAATTGATGCCAAATTGAATGTTTTTTTTATAAATTTTGATTATTTGACCAATTCTGGTTGAAATTAGCGAAGGAAAATCCTTGATTTTTGGCATTACATGGGAGCCTCCCATTAATAAACTTACTTAGTTCCAGACCAGTTTGTTAATCAAATTATTTTTTCCATACACTTCAATGGGGAAGCATTTAATCCATTCTGTGAACCCAAAAGATGCTTGAAAAAGTGAATATAAAAAATCCAAGACCATCAACTATGTTCAGAATAAGTTGTTGCTGCATCTGATATGAGCCCAGAATGTTTTTACAGTGTTATATGGAAGTATCACGGATGAAAACAAAGATAAATAAGCTTCACATCCACAGAAACATACACTGTAGGATACATGAAATTCCTTTTTTTAATGCAGCAAAGTAAACATCAAATGGACTTTTCTAAAAAGTGAAAAACTAGAAAAAGCAGCACAAAAAGCAAATAACTGCACAAAATTCTGTCACAGAAAACAAATACTGTAATTCTTTAACAGAAAACAAATACTGTAATTCTGTAACAGAAAACAAATACTGTAATTCTGTCACAAAAAAGCAAATACTGTAATTCTGTCACAGAAAAGCATACATGAATACCGTACCTGAAACAAATTCTAAAGTAAATGCTGAAGTGCCAGAAGGAAAGAATATCATATCAGTACATAGGTGAATTCTTTGCACTTGGATTGTATCATAAATGTCAGCCTTAAAATCAAATTTTGGAAATTTTCCCAGAAAAAAAAAGTTTGTTAGCCAAATTTCGGTTTGATAACCAAGCGATTTATCCTCAGCACCAACACTTCGTCGACCAAAAAGTGTGTCAACGGAGGGTCCTATGCATTTCCAACATTTTTTTTTTCATTTCATAAAAGGCATGCAACTTCAGAGTTCAGAGGGGCTGCAAGTCCTTCTTCTCCTTCTCCTGCCCAGGACGACGACGCACGCCACAAAAAAAGAAAACCCATCTTGACGATCCCCGCGTGAATCAACGGAGAAAGTAACACGCGAGGGAGAGAATCGGATCCGAATCGGAAAACCGAAACGCGTTAATTACAGACTCGGCGGCATCCCGATTTCCCCCGGGAGCGGCGGCAACAGCAGCTCGCTCGCGTTCCTCGCCGCTCTAATAAACCGTAATGACCCTTATCTCGCCGGCGCGTCGCTCGTTACTCCGCAGGCACCATGATTGCACAAAGCGCAGCGGCGGCGACGATGAATGGGTTTCTCCGGGCTCTTGACAAGTGCCGTATTTGGATTAACGAGCCAATAATAGCGATCGCCGTCCCGAGACCGACGTTGAGGAAATCTCGCGTAGCAATCCCCCCCCAGCTTTTGTTGGTAGGGAATTTTTGGAATATATTTCGAAAGCGCGAAGCTCTGTTCAGTGATCGTCATTCGCAAATTGCGGACGCGGGGCCTGGAAGGTTTGAAAAATTCTCACGAGGATTTTTATGAATTAAAATTTATAAAAATGCTGTAGTAAAGTACAGTTGAACCTCTCCAAGTCAAACTTAAAGGGACCAGCAAAAGAATTTGACTTAGGGAGGTTTTGAATTTATCTACAATAAAAAGCCCTTTTGTGTTAGGAAACATATAAAAATTGCTCAAAATTGTAAGTTGTTATCTTATGAGGCTGTAATTACTTCTTAAATGTGTTGAAAGCATCCTGAACTTGGAGGCAGGATTAATTTGCCCAATTAAGTCTTTCACCTCATTTTAAAACAAATCAATTTATGTTTTATTGCATTTTTTCTTTCCTGTGTCAAGAAAATAAAAGCCAACAGGTCACAGAAAATTTGACTTATGGAGGTTTTAGGGAAAAAGCCTTTGACTTGGGGAGGTTTTAAATGCATTAGTTCTAAGGGGATTCAGACAGGACCTGAAAGAAAATTCAACTCAGGGGGGTTTTTGACTTAGGGAGGTTTGAGTTATCCAGGTTCACCTGTATCAGTATTTACTGGAGTACCACAGGCCCTCAAGTAAGACACACAACCAGGTTTGTCTGCAAGGAATTTGTTAGAGCACCTTTTCCTGTGTGCACCCCAGTTTTTGTTGTTGCTGTTGAAGATCAAGGTGGATTTGAATTTTTAAAAAATCCATTTCCCTTCATTGATGCTTTTTTTACTGCCTTCTGATGTCATCAATACATTTCTTTGGGTAGGCATGAGATCTCTAGTCACAGGTATACAAATACAGTTGTAAATTGGGAGTTTTAGATTTTTCAAGAACTTTCAACAACTTAAATTTATCCTGGGGGGAAAACAGAACTGATTTTTCACCACCTTATTTTCTTCTTGAAATTCTTGTTACTGATAATTTTGTTTTCAATGTCAAGAACAGATGGGGGTGTACGTATACACTCCAGTTATGTAGTTTTATATTATGGAATGTATTTTCTTTAATTTTGATACCCATGTACAACATGTGATTGAATGCATTTGCGTTGGGCTGCGTGGGGAGGGGGTTAAATATGGGAATGTTGAGTGAACTTTGTGAATGCTGAAAAGTGGAAAATGAAGCATTCTGTTCTGTTCTATTTTCTTGGGAAGTAGTCGCAAAACCATAACTGTAAAGTGATACTGTAACTTATAAAAATTAAATCATTATTGAGGACCCGGATTTGCAATCAATAAACATCTGTACTACGGAGACTATTGTTACTTACGTGAGGAATTCCCACAACGGACGTGTGAATAATTTTCGTCCCAAATGACTTTACGTGCTGATTTCTTTCGTTTTTTTCCTTTTGGCACCGGGTAAATGGTTGGCCATTATGGGGTGTCTTTAGTCTGCTCTGCTTCTAAAAGCCTTCCCCTCCTTGGAAGCATTCTCATTTCTTTTAAATTTCTAGAAAATGCTTATCCTTGTTCTAAATTTTGAACAATCAGGTGGACATTGGCAATAGAAAGCACACATGAGCACTGGATTTTACACGGTGTAGAAATAAATCCCGTCCCACGTTTTTCAATGCGGAAGATCGCTCAAAGGAATTTCATTGACCGGAAATCCTTTTTTGGATTTGTCTTGGCGAAGGATATCATGGACAGATATGAGGAAAGAATTAAAAGACTTATGGTTAGATTGGAAGTGTTGCTTTACACGGGTGTCCGAAAGAATGATTATTGAATGTTGCCGCATTTACTTGAGTAAAATTTTAGCAAAACCTCAATCCAAAGGTAAGCTGCGCATCACAGTTTTCATGGACTAGAAGTTAAAATATTTTCAAAATATAAATAAAGCATGCAAAACATGATCAACTCAAATATGCCAGGCCAATTTTTTGCAACAGAGAAAACATTTTTTGGAAGACATGGTATTCAGTTATGGTGAACCAAAACTGTGGGGGATTTTAATAGCCTGAGTTAAATTCCAGAGCCTAAATTTATCTTATGTGGAAGGGCAGTTTTGCAGCCCCTGAGCAAATTTTAATTTAAGGAGCTATTGGAACACAGGCAGAGAGGACCACAGCAAAAACATCCCATTTGTTTGAGTTCTGAAGTGAGGCTGTGTATTTTCTGCATGCAACACATCACAGGTAAACTAAAACAGGTTAAAACAAACCAAACAATCATTTATAAAATTGCGCACAGTCACAAAATAAAAACTGGCTCAAAATAAAATTAAATTTGTGAGAATTGCTCACCAATTTTTCCTCCTCCATTCTTTACAGGTGAATATGATAAGCAAGTAAATCAAGTACAATTGTACTTTAATTAACAATCCTAAACAAAAAATGCAAAAAGCTGAATGAGGGCTGGAACTGAAATTATATCCAATTTTTTTTTCAAAAGTACTGGATTTTCATGTGTATCCTTATCTGCCACATTATGGTTGCAGGGCAGTTTTAAAATAAATAAATGCGGATTTTATTTACATTATTCTTGTGATCTTGTCTACAATTATTATTCTTTTGAACAACACAATTCTTCTGGTCCCTTGAATTTTGTTGCAGAGAATATTCACCTGGATATTCACTCAAGTACAATGAACCCTTGATAATGTGGTGGGAACAATTTGCCAAAAAACATGTCCCCCACACCCAGTCTTTGCTGGTCAGAAATAGGAATTATTCTTATTGAAAGACTATTTTTTCTTTTGATGATTATTGCTAACGCACTAGTGACAAAGCTAATTAAACCAAAAATAGTTTGGCTTCTCTTTCTTGCCTCTTCAGTAACTCCTGCAAATTAATGATTTTTTCTTTTCAAAAACTTCATATAACCCTTATTCGTTACAGTACAGTATTTTAAAATCTTCTGTAGTTTGTACCACTTGAACACCCTTCAATTATTTCGGGACTCAGGGTACTTGGGTAAACACGGTGACCGTGAAAAAATTTGGAGATTTAAAAAATTGAAAAAAAAAAACGATGAATGCTGAGATGCTCAAGTAGAACCTTGAAATAAGTTTCATCATTTCTGGAACACACTGGAGTCAAACTCAGATTCTCTGATCAACTTTTCATGCATATACCCTTGCTTTTCTGAATTCCTTGTTTTCCGGAATAAACGTTGCGGGCAGTAAACCTCATTATTTTTATATTGAGCCGCCATGTTTTTTTGGATGACTTCTTGCCTAATCAACTACCCCGAGAAGTTCAGCATGAATGACAATATTGCATAAACGCCAGGTTATCATGGAACATTTTCACGTCATTGGAGTCGGTAAAGCATTTTGTTGAAGGTGACGCTTGTATTTGATGAATTGGGCAACGGCATCAGCCTGATAATTCAGGCTGTATTAAATTAATTTTTCGTATGCAAATGTGTATTTTTTTTTCATTTTGAAACAGGGATGAATGTGCAGTAGAATATTCCTGTATCTCAGTACGAGTGCGTAGGCTCGGTTCGCCTTGAATGAAAATCCCCCAGGAAAAACGACGGCTTCGTTTTTATTGCTATGTCACTCCGTTCGCGACGTTTTCCTCCGCTTCGATATTATACGTGTTCATCGTCATGAATCCGTCTTTATCGCGTCGAGTCATTGTGCAACGTACCGGCGATCAGGAAAGTGCAGGCTGTGCATTTTTCGAGTGAGACTGGGCTCATGAAGGCGGCTTCGGGTTCGCGACCAGGTTTTTTCATCACAACACATGGAATTCTCCCATAGGATATTCATTCATTTCACAAGGAAGATAGTGCATGAGATTAGGTAATACAGTTGCACCTGTCAGACCAGTACTGACAAAGATTTCTCAAAATATGCACACACCCCAGTCAGCCTTTAGGAGGCCGGATCCTCCTTATGGGAGTCCCTCAAAACTCTCTTTACTTCCCAAGTTCACAAGTACATCAGAGGCAATCAGGCACAGAAAATAGTTACCCTACAGACACACAAGAATGATACAAAACATCCAGCACACAAGACAATTCCTCTCAGGGTCCAACCTTGTCAGGCAATGCTAGCAGAGTAGTGAGTAGCTTTGGAGATCTTGGAATTTTTCACCAAGCCTTCTGATTGTATCTTGCCACCTGGTTTACCTCAATGCAGGAAACCGGGTGAGCAGTGGGATTTCTGCTGCACCTGCCACTTGTTGCCATGTGATGCTGGCGTGCCCAAGCAAGGATGCTGCACTCAGGTCATGCCACAAAGTGCAACCCCACAGCACCTCCAATTACAAAAGTACTGTAATTGGTGCAAGCATTGTGTTCTTAGTCAGAATCATTCTTTGTATGAATAAAAAAGTATGTATAAAAGATGCTTGCAGAACAAATCTGTTCTTGTAAAAATTTTGCACTAAAAATGGCACTAAAACAGTTGTTCTAGAAAGGTGTTTTTACTATGAGGAACTAATGTACGGTACAGTCAAATTACATTACGAATCTTTCAATAAAAAATGATGTGATGACAAGTTTTTTAGGTCCTGGCATTTCCTTCAAACAGACAATTTTTGAAAAACATGTTTTCCTCTATGATCTGTGCAACAAATTTTTGCCATTATTATGTTTCCATAAGCCATACCATGTTTCACTAATTTGCACAATACTATATGAGACACCAAACTTGTGCATGATTGAAAAAACTTCAAAAATGCAAATATTTTTGTGCAGAAAATTTTGAATTGCAGTGTGAAGCTCTATTAAACATTTATTTAGCGTTATTTAGAATTTAGGAATGGCTAATTTTTTAAAATAAAAGTATGTGAATGAATGAACAGAACACTTTATTTGCAGCTTTTCAGCATTCACAAGGTACAATCAAGATTTCCACATCCAAACCCCCTCCCCACCCAACCCAAATCCACTCAAAGACATTTAATCACTTCAAAGCAGGAAACAAAGCACAAATTGNATCCACTCAAAGACATTTAATCACTTCAAAGCAGGAAACAAAGCACAAATTGATGACAAAAATAAAAGAAAATACAATCCACAAATACAACTGGACTTTAGGAATGGCTGATAAAAGTATGTTTGGAAGGATGCTAGCTGCTCTGTTTCAGGGAGCATCCAGTTCTTAAAGAACAAATGCTCTTTGCACAGATGCATTTTTTTTTTGTTTCAGCTCATAATTTTGTAAAGATCAGTATAATTTTATAAAATTTGGAAGGGGAAGTTATAAAATTAGAGAACAGCAGTGCATGCACACTTTTCCTTTTTTGTGTTTATTTCATCAGTATGGAAGTTGGAAATGCGGCCAATTCTTGACAAAACTGTTGTGAAAATACTTCAAATTACTTCCAAGACGATATCATCATAATGCTTTCTTTTACAGTGATTTGTTGTAATGAGATTTCTGTTTTTTGTTTATCGAATTGCAGAACTACACGCTCAAAAATCATGCATTTTATGATAAAAAATTATTCATTACTGTGCAACGAATTTGTCCTGAGGTCCCTGGGAGCTTGATGCAATGCGATTTTACTATAATTGGGTTCATTGCTGGCATATCTTGACGCAGAACCGAGAAGCTAACCTTTGGTACACCAGGGTTCTTTGGATGCGAGCAGCTTCACACTTCTGCCGCTAGATGCGACAGGCTCCGATTTCGCGGCAGGCTTTCCCTCCGTATCGCTTTACAAGGATCTCGAATGTGATCCATTCACGATTCGGATGAACACGACGACGAAGGAAGTCGTGCGAGGGCGTCATTATCATTGCCTCGTCCATGCAATTCGTGTCCTTCGCCGCTCCTTCAAGCCCAATAATCAGCGTTACCACCTGCGTGTTCAAACCGCCCCACGCATATCGGCTTCGTTCATCGGTGCAGTAGGGGGAAAAGGAACAGGAAATTAGAGAGAAAGAGAAAAAAGAAAGGAATACTGTGTAAGGGAAAAATTGCCCCGTGACACTCGATTACTCGCGCTTGAATTACATCCCCGGGCCGTGTCGCCAAGCGTTTCCCATCCGCTATTCCTTTCCGGCTCGTTATTCATCACGAAAAACCGTTCGTTCCTTCCTTGGTTCGCTAGTCACTCGGGAATAGAATTACGCGGCTGTTTTTTTTTTTTCGAAGCGAGGGATTAATTAAGCGTCGAGCCGACACGGATCCTTACCCCCATAGCACTTCGACGGCCATCTGACATTCGCGAAGGACGCCGTCGATCGTCATTGAGACGTCAAGGTTTGTTCGTCTGCTTTGTTTATCGAGGGCATGTGTCTGTGTGCATGAAAACCGTCACGAAAGATTCCCTTCATTCCCGCACACAGGTTTCGTAAGCTTGAGAAAGTGGCACCATTCATATGTCTTATTGTCCGCATTCTTATCCAGGTCTGAATAGACTGACTTGTACTTCCGAGGAGACGGAAATAAATGGGTTTTCGCAACATTTTTGGCGTTTTTTTTTTAGTACGCTTGGTTTGCCGGGAATGAAATCTAACCCCGTTGACACGTTGCACGTTAATTCTTGGAACATCAGAAAAACTTTGAATATTATTAAATAGATCATGGCATTTAGTCAGTGTGGTTTGATGCATAGTGCATAGTATCATTTCAGCATGGCTAGAGGCTTTAATCCAGCATTCCCCAACCTTTTTGGTCCCACAGACCAAAACATTTCCAAACAATTTTCTGCCAACCAGCAAACTTCCATGAAATTTTCTGAGGACCAGCAAATTTTCATAAAATTTTTGCATGTTCAAAAAATTTTTGCTTGAAAAAGAGCTTGAATGGCAAGTATATTTGAAAAGCTTCTGCTTTTTTTGTTGCAAATATCAAGTCAAGAACCATTGAAGCAGTTATAGTGGAACGTCTTCAAAAAATGGAAAGGTTGGCTTGAAGAAAGGCTTTTCAGACTCAAAAATTGAAAAACTTTATTAAATCAGGTAAAATTGTGTCTGAAATATTATAGGAGAAAAGCCAAGGTACATTTTTCATGAGATAATTGCAACTGCCCTTGTCTTGCCCAACTTTAAGATAAAGATACTAGCTGTAATGCAGTTCATTGCTACTTTTGGAAAATGCATTAGCCTGAAGACATTTCCCATGGACAAGCAAAAAACTTCTGTAGACTGGCACTGGTCTGTGGATCACCGGTTGGGGAACACTGCTTTAAACTGTTATTGGTAGATTTGTGATAGTTAAATCTTGGCAGCATAATCTAGATCAGGGTTCCCCAGCCCCTGGTCTGTGGATCAGCAATAGTCCACAGAAGTTGTTTGCAGTCCACAGGAAATTTTACAGCATAGTTAGTTTATTGAGAGCCACAATGAAGTCTGTTCAATTATCAGGAAATTTGGAAATATAAAGGTAGTTTAAATTATCTGATGAAAAAATAAAACTTTGCTTTTTTCCTAATATCACCTTAGGCAAATGTT
The DNA here is from genome assembly GCA_905338405.1 of Notodromas monacha. NCBI lineage: Eukaryota > Metazoa > Arthropoda > Ostracoda > Podocopida > Cyprididae > Notodromas > Notodromas monacha. The sequence goes on along the minus strand of CAJPEX010000059.1, from coordinate 75,720 downwards.
CAGATGCTTGAATATGTTTTTTCAATCCAAGAAACCTTTCTTCAAGCCCTTGTACCTTTCTAATACTGCATTTACTCAAGTACCACTTGTATATTTTTTCTCAAATTTCAGAAGAAAAAAAGGGGTGCACATCATAAGCAGTTACACATTTTTCAAGAAGTTATGTGAGCAGTTTACTTAATTATAAGGGAGAAATTTGGAAGAAATGTAAAAAAAAAACTTTTTTGTACTGAAAAAGTTGAAAATTGATCAGATTTTTGTTCAATTCATGTCTAAGGTCCATTTTTTGTTTTTATTTTCAAAATTTTGTGGTTTTAGATTCACTAAAAATTGGGGTGCACATCTTACTTGGGGATACAATTTTAGCCAAATTTCCAACTGAAAAACCCCTGTGCGCACCTTACTTGAGGGTGCGTGGTACTTGAGTAAGAACAGGTATTTTTTCAAGACATTCCACCATAACTGCATCATTGGTTCTTAATTTTTGCAAAAAAAGTATAAAATTTTTACATGCCTTCCTTAAAGTTTTTCAAAAACAACTTCTTTGGGTCTGCAAAAATCCTATGAAACTTTTCCGGTCAGGCAGACAATTTTTTTTGGAAACTTTGCCAGTCAGAAAAAAAAATTCATGGAAATTTGGAATTTGTCGGAAAAGGTTGAGTAACACTGGTATGGATCACATATACACACACATCACATCATGCCTGATGCCACGGGGTTAGGTCACACCTCATGGTACAGTTTACAACCTATATCATTGCCCTGCAAGGGGGGGGACGCATTGCCGGTGGTCTGGTGGAGCGAACGCGGGGATAATCGCTAATCATGCTTACGCATTCCCGTAATCGAGCTGGGAACATCTCTGGTGGCGTGACGCGTTGCTCAGCAGGGCGGAATTCTGCAGACACGGGTGCTGCGGGGAAACAAAACAAAAAAAATAATCGTCGGGAAGCCAGGAGAAGGTCCGTGTTTGAAGCACAAGCAGTTGGCTCCACGTGCTGTGTGCCGAGTCTCACGCGATGGCATCGCATTTCCCGTCGAACGAGCACATGGTGAGTTAACTGCTTTCCTACTCCCGACGAGCGTTTCTGGGCCATTTGGCGAAGCAAATGGATTCCCAGACGAGGATTCGAGGGAAAAATCCAGCCGGGAATGAGCAATCAGGGGTGAGGTAACATCGAACCAGCGTTAATGGAGAAAGTGTCGCTGCTGCTGCTACTGCTGCGGGACTTTTTTTTTTTTTTTCTCACCGGTTTTCCCACGAAAGGCATCAATTTCGCGTAATTTCGGCCACCACGCGCGCGTGTGTGTGGTTCCCCCGCAAAAAAATAAAAGCCCACGTCGGTGACTGGTATTCATCCCGCGTCGCCATCTGCGCCCCGGGAAACGAGGGGCGGCGTCCGATTTCTTGATACCGAGAGTAATCCATTTACAAGCTCTTTCTCGTGTGGCGTCTCTGGCTCAAGCAGGAACCATTAACCTCGGGTGAATCCCCCGCCGCCCGATTTCCAGCGAGGTCCCGGCCTTTTCGGCAGGGAGCGGGAAAGTACCCGGGGCTTATAAGTACTTACGGGATTCGCCTGCCTCGGAATGGGATTCTGTTGATGGACGACCCGCGTGGGTTGTTGGAACTCTGCGGAAAACGGAACGGACTCTGCTCAGTGAGGGAACCCCGGAATAATAACGCACCTTTCGGGTCCTGTACGCCTGTCCTGTCATTGGCAGGTTGGGATGAAAGCATCCTTGGAAGTGAGTTCAATGGAGGTTGTTGATCTGCTGAGGGAGAGTGAGTGAGAGTCTACTGCCTAGTCCAGTGTTCTACAACCTTTCTGGGCCCTTGGACTGGCAAATTCCCAAAAAAATTTCTTAGAACTAGCAAAGGTTAATGCAATTTTTGCAGACTGACAACAAGTCTTGCCTGGAAGACTTTATTCAAGGTATGCTTTTTTATTGCAAAAATCAGTTAAGCACCAATGCTTATGCATTTCATAGAAAATTAGAAAAGTTGGCTTGAAGAATGGTTTTCAGAATGAAAAATTGAAATAATTTATTTCAGCAAGTGCAAATTTGTCTAAAGTGTTATTAGGAGAAAGGCAAACTTTTATGTTCATCGGATACAGTTGAACCTCTCTAAGTCAAATTTCAAGGGAACTGAAAAATTCAACTTGGAGCGGTTTTGAATTTTACATGTTGGAAGTACAATAAAAGACCCCATTTTCTGGGAAACTTAAAAAAATGTAAATGGTAATATTCTGGGGCTTAAATGACCTTTTAAATGAGTTGAAAGGCTGCTTAACTTGAAGGCAGGGGTTCATTTGCCCAATTGAGACTTTCACTTCCTTTAAAACACATAAATTTATGGGTTTTTTTGGTTTTTTCTTTCTTTTTTCAAGAAAATAATGGTCAACAGGTCACAGAAAATTCTACTTATGGAGGTTTGAAGGGAAAAGCTTTTGAATTAGTGAGGTTCTTACTCTATTAGATTCTAAGGGGACTCAAATGGGACCTGAAAAAAATTTTGACTTGGGGAGGTTTGAGTTATTGAGGTTCACCTGTAGTTTCAACTGCAATTGTCCTTCCAAAATTTTAGGTGAAGAGAACAGAAGTCATCCCTACTTCTAATACATCTATTATGCTGAAAATATCCCAAAGACCGGCAACAACTTTTGTAGACCTGCACTGGTCACCCTTTCCTGCACTGAATTTGACATTTCCTCTTGCCCCTAAAAACAAAATATAAGTACTGTACAGTGCTTGTTGGAGCTTTATTGGGGAAAAAATGTGACAGTCAAGAAAGCTATGTGGAGTTCTCCTATCTGGACTAGCTACTGATGACCCAAAATCAAGTTAAGAGGATCACAAAATGTTCAGCCTAGCATGGCCCAACAAGAATATGGAATAACTGACATAGTACAGTACTATATTTACTAAAGTACCAAGCACACCTCTTTTCCAAAAAAAAATTGATCAAGAAATGAGGTGCAAGAGTCAGGTACAAATTTTCAAGTGGAATTTTTGAAGAAAGGAAACTTTTCTCCCCACTTCAATTCTTTTGAGACTTCAATATTTAATTAATACTGTATTAACTGGAGTACCACATGCTCTCAAGTAAGATGGACACCCAGGTTTTTGAGTCTAAAATTTGGATGAAATTATATCCATGAGTAAGATGCACAACCCCTTCTTAGTAACTTTAAAACTACAACATTTCAAAAATAAGAAGACTCTAACTGGAATTTAGACACCAATTGAACCTGAATTCAACTAATTCACAATTTTTTCCATGAAAATACATTTTTTCTGATGAAATTGGTCCAAATTTTATATGATAATCAATTATAATAGACACCTAAACTTCTAAAACTTTTTGAAACTTGTATACCCCCATACAGTATGACGTGCACTGCCATTTCCCATGAATTCGTGAGAAAAAAGGTGCGCGTGGTACTTGAGTAAATAAGGTAATATACAGTATTAATGCTGTAATTGACTTTATTCATTAGTTCCTTTCCTTATTTTTTCCTCGCCCCCTCCTGCAGCAAACTTTCCAGAGTTTTGATGCTGCACCTCCCATGGCTTTGTGCTGCATCCAGCTTTGAAAATGGGTTATTTTTTGAAGGCTGGTACGGGCCCGACGGATGTCATGTCTCTGTCATCTTCAATCTTTTCACATCAAGGGGGTATTTCTCTGCTGTACTCGATCCTTAGCATTTGTTCTGGCTCACTACAGAATGTTTTCCAACAACTGAGGGAACGTTAAGGTCAGCAAAGTGAAAAAACTGCACCATGGATCAACATTGCCACGAGACACGGAATAAGGTAATGAGGGATAAATCCTCGCCAAAATTGATCAACAGTTGCCGGGCTGGAATTCTTTCCAGCTGAGCTCCACCGTCAACCTAATGAAGCCGCGTGAATGCATCACTGTCTGTTTCAAGGAGCACTTGGCTCCGAAAAAGCCTTGACATTGATATAACACGAGAGAATGCCAGTAACAATACAGGCTTCGCCGTCTTGCAAAAGGGGAGGGCTAAAGACGCCTGCCTGGCAGCAACGGGAAGCACGAACCTGACTCGGGTTCTGTCAGGCCCGTGGCAACACACTTCCTGGAAAGCGGTCAGATAATGACTTGACAACATTTCAGATCAACCAGGTGACACGTCATTCAACCCGAGTACCTCCGCTATCTTCGAGTCGGCTGATTCAAGAGCTCCGAAACGCTATTCAACTCTTGATGAGCATATGCTGATGGATTTTTAAATGAGAGCTCCGAGTAGAACTCGGTGGAAAGATCAAGAACAAAGGATTCTTGCTCAAAGAAGGGCGCATTCCTGTGCTTTGCGGCTCGGAAAATTCAACAAAAACTCTGTCTAGAAACTTTGTTTTTGTGCGCGATTACTTCTTCCTTTTGTCATTACACAATGCAGTAAAATTTTGCTACAACATAGTCATTACGTTGCTGTAAAGAATACAGTTCTAATAATGAATCTACTGTATATAACAATTTTCTTCAAATATCACATGCACCCTTTTTCTCAAAATTCAGAGGAAAAGGGGGATGCGCATCACAGGCAGGTGTACATTAAACTTGATTCTAATGGGAAATTTTGGACCAATTTTAGCCAGAAGATGTCAAAGAAGTCAAAGCCACAAAAAGAGTCAATTCATAGCAACCAACATGACTTGAGGAAATTGCCCTTTACTACAGTGAGACCCCCACATGCGGACAACTATACCTGCGGACAATTTGACATAGGGGCACTTATTTTCTAATAACAAATTAATAAAAAAAGCCTGACATGAGGACACTGACTCAACATAGGGATATTCCATGATAAAATTGCAAATACATTTCAGGCCAAATTATTAGAAACACATATTTCAAACCCTAAAATTGATGTAAGAAAAGTTATTGGGCATTTCTCTCACCAATTTACCATCCATTTAGCTAATTTAAAAAAATTACCTTCAGCAGAGAGGGACTTCCTTCTCTCTTTTCCACTTGAATATTATTCTTTCACAGAGAATGCCAAACACTTCTGTGTACTCTATAGATGTATCCAAATATCCATATTGTGTTGAAATACATTGATTGGAATCTGTTTAAATTGGGGGAAAATTTTTATTTTCATGGAATTACGGTGAGTATTTTGTACATGAAACACCAATTAAAATCTATTTAATGTAAGTTTAAGGGAAAATGAGACTCAACTTACGAACCTTTTGACTCAGGGACCCTCTTGATGCACCAATTACACCCCGCATCTTGGAGTCTCATTGTTTACAAGTTCTCCCATGCTGAACTCTTGAAGAAGAGGAAATTGGGTTTTTTGCAGGATCAACCAAGAATTCCTGCAGTTTGAGAACTAAAAAAAAACTGGGTGCACTGCGCTCAAGTAATTACAGTAGATAGATAGAAGGAAAGAGGCTCTTACCGTCCATTCGAAACTGCCAGCCCAGCCGGAATCATCGCCCAACAGCTCCACCACGTTTCAACGGAAGAATGGCAGCAGCTGTCCCCGAAACCCAGTCAGCGTGCCAGGAGACGAGGGCAGGGCCAGTGCATGCTTGTTGACTCTCGAGTTCTCAGCTGCTCAGAGAAGTGACGGGGGGGGGGGAACCCGTTGGCCGATGAGGTGTGCACGAACGACGCAACCCGGGCGTTGATGAACCCGCGGCGTGAAAGGGGAGGGGGACCGACAACGTTGGGTCCACCTGACGACGATGACGACGACAAGGGCGCCTTTGTACAAGCCCACGCCTGATGTACTGCACAGCAGTTAATTCCACTTTCCAAATGCCGTCTGGCTGCCGGGCGGCGGCGGCGACGACGACGACGACGACGACGATGAAAAGTTGATGGCGCGACGCCTCGAATCGAGTTTCTGTCCACGTGGCGGCATTTCAGCAGATGCGTTCGGGAATGCCGACGCAAGTCCCAGAGTCCACTCAATAAGAATTTAAAAAAAAATAAGATATGGAATAACTCTGCTGCAAAGAGCCTCAATTTCGCCATGCCTTGAATACATCGTACACGAGAATTCTGCATTCCACTTGGCTCAGCAATTGCGCGGGATTGGGACGCCATAATTTACTTGAAAAGTAGCTTTTTTTAATCAAATTTGAGAAGGAAAATGGGGCTGCGCATCATAGGTGTGTTAAACAATTTAAAAAAAATGATAGAGGCTTAGGTCCATGTCACACTTGACATCACTCTATATTCATACAGTGATGACAAATTTTTGATGAAACCTTTTTTACAAATCAAAGCGATGGAATCATGTGGAATTCTAGTACAGTATCTTTTCTTTTTTAAATACAGTATTGCAGTTAAACATTAAAAAGGGGGCGCATGTCTGAACTGGGGTTAGGATTTAAACAAAAAGTTAGGCTGAAAAAATTGGGGTGTAGTACTTGAGTAAATATGGTAAATTTTCAGCCAAAAAAATAAAAAATAGATGATTGTCTGGATCACAAAGTCTGTCCAGGCTTCATTAAAAACAATAAATTTTTGGTTCCAAACAACAACAAAAACTTATACTTGACCCACAAAAATATTCAATTTGACAAGTTCTAAATGCTGTGTTGTACTGCAATGTCATTGTTTTAGATGAAACACCTCAGAATTCATATCATTCTTCCATATATGAGGCATGCCACTTTTTCAAGCTGCTGTAATTCTTGTCCAAAAATGCTCCTGGTAAATTTTTCCCCATTTACTTAGGGTTCCTGGCAATCACATGAGCGATTCGGTGACAAATATTACCCGCAAGGTACACGCTGTCATTCTCCCAAATTTAAAGAGATGAATCGCGAGAATTCAAGCACTTTTTGTCTAAAAAAATTTTTGTCATGCGGGAAAATTGGTTTTGTGAGTCGCTTTCTCCTCGTGAAAATTTTTTAATGCGAATTTTTTTCGTAATGATCCCTGATGAATCCAAATTCTCATTAATCGTACAATTGAATTATTCAGTGATCAGTCTGGATAATTGGAATTCCGATCATCGCTGCACTTGTTCAGAACTCAGAAGCAAAGTTTTTTTTTTCATCAGAAAAAAAACGATAAGGACGTTGGAAGTGAAGCTCAAAAGTTTTGGTGAGTGTGTAAATTTTCGTTCATCTTGCTATCGCAACATTTAGTTATCAGTCCGGATATAGTCGGAATTCTACTCATCGCTGCACTTTTTTACGACTCAGAGGCCAAGTTTTTCGTCAAAAATAAAAAACTCTAAAAGTCACGGCGTCGAAAGTGAGGCTCAAAAAGTTATGATCGCTCATCAAGAAAAATGACCGGGCATCTTTCAAGAGTTTCCCTCCAGGACTCCAGAAATCGGTCGGAAATGCAGTCCCCTCTGATCCGGACAGGACACGTCGCAACCCCATCCTCCTCCTCCTCCTTCTTCTTCTGACCGGATCCCGAAAGTTCACCGCATCTCCCGGAAAATGGATTCCTTCTTTCCCCCCGAAGTGGCCAGTGCTGTGTGTGCGGTGCACCGGGCAGGAAATCCGGGCCGAAGTTGGGCAAAGGGAGAAACCCGGCGAGAAGCGGGTCACGGATAAAAAAAAAAAAAAAAAAAAAGACAACGTCTTCGGGCCTCTCTGGTGGGAATTCGCCGCTTCTCAACAGCGGGCGCCAACGGGAAGCTGCTGCAATCCGGCGGAGATCGGAACGCGAGATGCGAAGGCGGCGAGTCACGGCGGTAATTGCGCCGCGCCGCTTCACGAAAAAATAAAAACCAAGAAGAAAGCAGAAAAAAATAACCCGGCCGGGTTTTCCGCGGATTTTTCCCCGACCGCGCCGCTCCGAGGCGTCGTGAAAGCCAAGGACCCGCGATCACGTAGTTAGGGCTAATATTACGAGCATTGTATGGATTCCTAAGCCCAGGGTTTTATGCACCAATCCCGATCCCCGTCATAGTCCATTCATTCATTCTTCCCTTCCTCATCCGCTTTTCCCCCCGCGATTCCTGCTACGTGGCGTGACTCGCGGGAAAATAAAAGGCCGCGAGAGCGACGATATTTCATGCGCTCTCCGAATGGCGTTCTTTTCATCATTCAGCTTGATAAATCGTGACAGGGGGGGAAAAGAAACTCGATTACATATTTCCTCGTTTCTTTCTGTGTGTGGTTCCGGCGTCGGGGATGACTTGAAAACGGCGGCACTGTCAGTCGACGCGTACGCGACGTGATAAATCCGTCATCGGCATCAATCTCTCTCTCTCTCTTTCCGCACCTGCGACTGGTTCCAATTCCACGGCGTTCACGGGTAAATAACCACCATGCCGCCGACGTAACGTCATTCGAAAGAAGAAGATAAAATTCTTGTCAAGTTCAGCCATGGCTTAAATGAGGAGTCGAGAGGATTTCACATCCCGCTGGGCAAATGCAGTAGTGGAGCGGGATTGAAATAGCTATTGCCTTTTTGGGAATGTCGAAAAACAAAATTCACGAATGCATTCCAGGGTTTCTTCCATTCTGTGGATAGCAAAGTTCCTTACTGTTTCATCACTAGAAAAAATTGATTGGGTCCAAACAAATAAACAACAAAATTGTACAGTATAATCTTGTGATAATGAATGAAGTGATTTTGTAGGCTCCTTCCCAATGGCAACAATGTGAAATACTGTACGTTATTTTATTAAACATGCTTTGTAGGAACATCACTATCTTACTGGTCCCAATGGCTTTGTTGTAATGATATTTTATTGTACTGAAGCCACAAAAAAGGGCAATTTGATAAGCTATGCATGCTGAGTGTTGTACTCAAATATAATTGTTCCAGCAAAAATGCCTCTGAATTCATCTCATCCAGGCAGATACAGGTTGGCTCCCATCACATTGAAATTCAAGGGACAGAATTTCTCTGGACAGAAAATCGTTTCTTGCAGAGAGAATTTTGTAGTACAGAACCCCTACACTATGGGAAGAGAACACTATGAGACCCAAAATAAGTTTGTTATATAAAGAAGTTTGTTATATAAGGTGTTTGCATACATGTCAGATGTCCAGTTGTATTTCATGGATTGTATTTTCTTTTATTTTTGTTATCAATTTGTGCTCTGTTTCTTGCTCTGAAGTGATTAAATGTCATTGAGTGGATTTTGGCTGGGCGGGAATCACCTTATATAACAAACTTCTTTATATAACAAACTTATTTTGGATCTCATAGTGTTCTCTTCCCATAGTGTAGGGGTTTCGTTGTGGAAATCTTGATTGAACCTTGTGAATGCTGAAATGTGGCAAATAAAGTGTTCTGTTCATTCATTCATTCATTTAAAGAAGAATGTTATAGACAAGATCATTGTAGCAAGAGTCTACCTGTGAAAGACTTGCCACTTTTTTCAAGCTGCTGCTGCATTTCTTGTCCAAAAAAAATACGTGGTCATTTTTTGTAGTTTCATTTAGGGGTACTTCACAGGTAAATGAACACCATTCTGACATAACATCATTTGAAAAAAAAAAAGATAATTCAACTTAGGGTCACTTGAGCATCAGAAATATGCCCCAACTTGAGACAGTGTCTCAAGATGCAGAAACTTTTTCCAACCTTTCTAGAAAAATGGAAAATTTTCATCTACAAGCATTTGGATATCTTTTGAGTACATTGAGCTATGCAGTATTTACACAAATTGAAAATAAATTCCATTATAAATTTATCAAATTCATAATCAAAACAGATTAATCTGCTTCTTCTTTTTCCCAAGTTTTATTTTATCATTAGTGCACTGTATAGCAAGATATTTTCTTTTTCTTTGCCATTTGAACTCCTTTTAATGCCAGAAGATCAGATTCTGTGTGGTTTCCCTCTGCAGAGTTATCTATATCTGCAAGCTGAGAAAAGTGTTTATTATTTTTTGGGGGAAACTCATGATTAATCTTTGATAAACTTGAGAACCAATTAGATAATTTCCCATTGCAGTCTATGGGAAAACATGCTCCCACATCCCCATGATCCAACTAAGGGACAATGCCCAAGATGCCAAAAAAAGCAAAGTTGTTTCCTGACTCCTCAAATAAGCCCTACTACCCTTTTGGAGCAGGGAATTATAAACTAGGGAGTTTATTGGAGAGGGCGAGACGTGCTAACTCTAAAAAGCGCAGAAATCCGGAAGCACCTGCGCTTCAAAGAACACACAAGAACTCCCACAAGGCTTATTCGGGAGGGGTGCAAGTCACTTGTATTCCTTGGCCCACCAGCAATTTACACAGGCCAGTGAGCGCCGAGTGCCAACAGTTGCACGGCCTGGCATTGTAAGCAGGATGGCGTGCAAATGGGCAAATACCTCTAGACTTACTGAACGGACAAAGAGCCCACGCAACGGCAGAAATCCGCCCATACCACAGGAGAAAAAATATGAAACGATAAACATGAAAAACCAAAGCGTTACAAAAATCACAGAGAATCTTTGAGATATTGCAGTACTGCAGTAAAATTTCCTCCTGAGACACTTGGGGCTGCTGGAGGAAAAGACTTCGGATAAAATACTGCATTGACCCAAGTAGAATGCGCCTCTGAGTAAGACGCCTGCATTCTTAACTAGAATGTTTACAGAGGAAAACCTATCCTTGTGTATGATGCTCACCACAGATTTCAGTCGCAAAAAACTTGCAGCCATCAGGAAACTACAGAAGCAGTCTTTTTGAATTTAGGTGCACTGTGTTTCAAACTTGTTGTGTTCCACATTCCTTCTTTTGATTGGGGTTATTGTGGTTCTCAAAAAGACTAGCTGCCGTTGTGTACCCAATCCTTGAAAAAAAGGTGCATGTTGTACTTGAGTCAATATGCTATACAGGCGGACTCTGTCCCCAACAAACCAGTTCTCAAACCCTTGGACTGCACACCAAGGCCAATTGGCAGAAGTTGCTTGCCAGTCTGTGGGGAATTCCCTATACATTTATAAAAAGCAGCAATGAAGTCTGCAATCTTTATTTAAAACTTTCAAAAGACAATGGCAGTTGAAATTATCTCATGAAAAAATGCAAGTTGGCTTTTCTCCTGATAGCACTTCAGACACATTTTCACTGGCTGAAATACCTTATTTAAATGTTTCATACTGAGAAACCTTTTGTCAAGCCCATCTTGCTGATTTTCATAGACATACAGTTGAACCCCGTTAAGACGCCCCCCAATAAAGCGCAACCCTTGGCAGCTGCCAACATTTTGACTGAAACAAATCTCCTCAATACTAAATGCCATAGAAAACCTTGATAAGATGCCAATTGCCAGCATTAGTGATGAAACAAAAGTGCTGTTTTGTTTTAGTTTTGTCTTTGTTACAACGCCAACATTGGGGTACAATTATATTTTCTGTCCAATATCTTGTATTGGTAAGAAGGAAACAAAATGACAATCTTCATTTTTTAAAAACTTTGAACAATATATAGACCTAATTTTAAAATTTGAATAAAATGATACAGAAAAATTAATTTTCTGAAGGAGTAATGCATAAATCACAGCAATACTCTTTGGAAAATTACTGAAGTTTCTGGAAAACTTGTATTTCTATTACTTTTGAAGGAAAATCAAGTATTTTTGAACAAATGATTTAAAATGAAATATTTGATAAACTAAAAATGAAATATTTGTAATGTCTGCCATAAACTCCCTCAAACAGAACTTTTTTGAATCTTCAAAAGTGTCATGAAACTTTGCCAGTCAGCAGAAAATGTTTGGGAAATTTGCCAGTTGCAAAACGCCTTATGGAAATTTGCTGGTCTGTGAGACCGAAAATTTGTGGAACACTGCAACAGATCATAATTTTTAAGGTTCCGAAGTCCCCCTTTTACTTGAATCACAAGCATGGCCTTACACAAGTTTCAAAGGGTTAGGCATCATTTTGAATTTCTAAATTGATCTTTCAATTTACATTTTGAATACTGCCACCCTGAACATTGCAAGGAATGCGGGACCAATGCCCTGTGGGCCGGATCCGGCCCGCGGCCATATTTTGGACAGCACCCGCTCAGCACATTTGTGCTGAGCCACGACGAACACGTTTTGCGTAGAAATTGCGCCATCCGGACTTCTCCCGAGAATTCCCGTCCTCGACGCCGGATTCAGAATCACACCCAGTTCGCGAAATGGATGAGAAGTGACCTGGAATTGCCACATCAGCTTTCCAGTACTGCGAAGGGGAACGCCTGATTCACTCAGACCGCGGATCCGCATCACCACTGCTTCCGGAAGAACAGAGCGTAATACTTCCGGTGCAAGAACGACTGACTGACTCGGGCCGAGTAAGAGTAAGCTTGGTTGCTTCGAAACTGTACGAGTTTCACTTCCAGGCCCAAAAATCTCACCAAGGAAGAAAATCCAGTCACATGACTTCAAGCATCAGAAAGAGCCTTTCTGGTACAATAACTTGAGCAGGCAATGGCGTGCAGACAAAATTTGATATTACTGTACTTCAGATGTCCAGTTGTATTTCATGTTGTACTCATGTATTGTATTTCTTTTATTTTTGTTATCAATTTGTGCTTTCCTGCTCTNAATTATCTAAAGAAACGATCCTGTGATATTGTCAAATATTCATTTCTTTTTTTTAGTTCTGCAAGAAAGAAGATGAAAAGCGGCAAATAAAGTGTTCTGTTCATTCATTCATTCATATTACTGTATTTACTTAAGTACCACGCGCCTTCATAAAAACTTATGAAATTACTGGAGGGAGCCATAAGTGATTAACTGATAACTTTGTGCATCCAAATAATTGACAGGTGCTTTTTTTTATACCTCAAATTCAGCCAAATTGATGTATTGACCAGCCAAATTGTCATATTTATTTTTTGGATTAATATGTTCAATATTGACTTTTTAAGAAATATTCACTTTTTAACCATGAAAATTGAAAATGGCTTATGCCTCTTTTTCTGGCATGATATTTGCCAAACAAATTATCTCCACATAAGACACTCACCCAAGTTTTACATAATTGAACATTTAATTTGTATTTAAAATTACGGTATTGAACAAAATAATCCAATAAATAAATGTAAGAAGATGCACCCTTTTAGATGAATTTGAGTTGGACAAAATTCCCTGAAAATTATTTGCACATACAAAGCGATCACTTGAGGCTCCACCTCTAATTTGCCAATTTTTTTTTCAGAAAATGTATTCCCTCATACCATGTGCACATTAATTTTCTGCCTTGATTTTGCAGGAAAAGGTACACCTGGTACTTTAGTAAATACAGTATTAAACAAGTATGAATGCAAATCAAAGTGAATGTAAGACCCCATGGCAAAATAAACATTTTTTTAAAATTACAGTACCGAATTTTAAAAGCACTGTATTAGGGTTTCTTTTGAACCAGCACTTTCAAAGTTCAGGATTATTACTGTTCTCAAGAACCTGAGAAAGATGTAGCCTTCTGGGGCTTTAATATCTGCACTGACTCCTCTGACTATAAACGGTGTTATTTTCAAACAAAACCACAAAAAAAAGTGTTCGTACTCCGCGGGATTTCGGTTTCCTGCACCACGTTCGAGGATAGGAACCCAGTCAGATTCCTCGAACAACAAACAAACAAACACCACTGAGTATCCGCGGAGAGTTTCGGAAGCCCAGGTCCGAGTCTGCAACCCAAGTGCCCGTTATTCTCTGCAAGTACCGCATCCCCGCAGCGAGTACGACGTGGGAATAGGAGTACAGCCGCGTTTTTATTTTTTCCCCGGGATATTCCCTCGAGGGGGGAAAGAAATGCGACCATAACGGACGACGACTGATAAGCGTCCGGGTCTCGGCGAATTTGTCGGAATGGCCGGGCATTGAATCGATCCCTTATCAAGTCGGACAATTTATTCAGCGCCACCGGGAACGATGCTCCAGCGTGATTCCCGAAGGAGTTGAATGCGACTTCCCGGGAGGATATGGCTGAGAGAATTTCCGCACATCCGAGCGCGTCCCAAAACAGCGCACGTCACGACAGAAGGGGAAAAAAAAAATTTGCGCGACCGAAGAGTTGGTTAATAAAATGAACCCCTTCGAAATGAAATACTGTACCGTACAGTAGTGCGTTTGCTCCTGCACCGTTTTTGAATTGACTGTGAAATCATGCAAGAGTTTGCAACAGATTCATCCAAAAATTCCAAGACTTGAGCTCTCGTTGACAGAAAGGGCTCCATTTTCCTTCACCTTATTCTCCATTCATTATTCTAAACCTATTTTTCAATTATTCATAGGGTTTCATTTCGAAAATTAAATTTTAAAGGACTCCAAAATATTCTACTTGGAATATTTTGGGTAAGGGAATTCAGCTTTACATAAGTTGTTTAATCAGTTGGAATTATTTTCTGGTCAAATTATTTGAACTGTTTGTTGATTTCATATTACTGTATATCTGCAGGAAGATGCAAAATACCGTATTTACTCAAGTACCATGTGCCCTTGAGTAAGGCGCACACAGGAATTTTTCAGTTGGAAATTTGGCTAAAATCTTCTACCCAAGTAAGACATGCACCCCAATTTTTAGTGAATCTAAAATGACAAAATTAAAAAAAATTCCAAAAATTTGACTGAAGACATGAATTGAACAAAAATTGGATCAATTTTCAACTTTTTCAGTACACGACAGTTTTCTTGTTAAATTTGTTCAAAATTTCTCCATTATTCTTCAGTATAATGCACACATAACTTCCTATAACTTCTTGAAAAATGTGTACCTGCTTATGACGTGCACCCCTTTTTTTCTTCTGAATTTTGAGAAAAAAGGTGCTTGCGGTACTTCAGTAAATACAGTATCTTGTGGAGAGCATAAAGATAATAATTTATATCTGCCCACTTGGTTTTTTAGAACAGGTGTTCTAAAATATAATGGCAAAAAAACCTTTAAATTTCAACTAAGGGAGGCTTGAACCAAATTCTTTCAAGTTAGGGAGTATCCCTCATACATGTTAACATTGCATTGGACTCAGGGGAATTGACCTGGAAATTTAAATTATTTTCACACCCAGTTGAAAAAAAAAAACGAGAGTGAACTAAACACCTCTCCATGTTAAATGCATGGAGTTCTGTGAAAAGAGGTGCAAAAATAGTGCGTATCCAACAAAAAGGTGTTTCAAACTTACAGAAATCATATCACCTAAAACTAATGCATTCCCGATCAGGTAACATGACAGGAAGTTTCTCCAGAATCCAAAAAGTTCCCATTTTTTTATTTTGTCTGAAATCTAATGAAACGCCCTTTGTTCCACTGCTGTGCCGATCATGGAATCAATCATTCAAAATCGGTGAAAAATCTCTCCATCAACTTGATTGCCATGCACCCCTGTGCGAGAGGTGCATCATAATTTGCACCGAGAAAAATCGCGAAATTTTTCTCGCGACCGGGAATAAAATATGCATTTATGTACCCGTATAACGCGCACCTGCTTTGTTCTTGTCCCATTCCAGGGGGAAGGGGGGGGGGGGGATGCGTGCGGTACAGCAATAAATGCTGCACTTCTCAGTACTCATTCCGGTCCTCCTATTCGCAATGATATACCTGTAATGAGTAGCTCGGCGGTCGAAAAGGCAGCACGATGACTAACCCAACAGCAACTTTGCACACTGCCCGGCATTGACAGACTCGTTTATAATAGGAGTTCTGTTTAAGTTTTGCCGATGCTTGGTAAATTCAAGTGCTGTTTTCGGCTCGCGCTCTTTTGGGACGCGCTGACATTTTTCCATTGAAGCAAAAGTAATCCAGTGCGGAGGGATTTGTGGTCAGAGGCTATGTACAGAGATAAAAGGAAAGTAGGTACTGAGATAACAGGAAACTACCCAAAAATGCTTGTTTTTGTAACTGGAAACCTCTTCATCTCACAACCTCCTCAAGTCTTTTTTTGCTGGTCCCTTGAAATTCAGGTATGACTGTAAATATTCAGGGGTTGAAAGAACAGCAAATCAATTGCAAATATCCGTGCATCATTATCTTGCGTTTGGCAGATGGCAAGCACTGTTATCACTCCTGCTATTCTCGTCTTGTGCTCTTTTTGGATGCGCTGAGTTGAGGGAAGAGAATTGTGCCTCCACCCTCCAATAAGTTCAGAATCCTGTCAATTCCTTCAAGAAACCATTCAAGTCCCAGAATATCACCATTTACGATTTCCTGAAATTCTTCTGTTTCCCCACAACAAAAATGCTTGTTTCCCTAACTGGAAACCTCTTCAACTCAAAACCTCCTCAAGTCTTTTTTTTTTTTGCTGGTCCCTTGAAATCCAGGTTTGACTGTGAATATTCAGGGGCTGAAAGAACAGCAAATCAAGCACCAAGATTTGTGTGTCATTATCGCGTCAAGCGCTGTTATCACTCCCGCTGTTTTCGGACGGCGCTCAAATGTCCCAACGATAGGCTTGACACCAGGAGAGATTCGTGCATCATCACCGGCCTTCGGCAGATGCTTTCGGTGCAAGCGCAGTTCCTCGCCCCGCCGCGCTCTTTTCGGACGCGCTCAGATGAAAAGCGGAGATTTGTGCGTCATGATCGCGCTCGGCAGATGCGTGTAATGCCGCCGCCTGCAGGATCGCTTAAAAGGCATGAGTTGCGATCAAAAGCTCCTATTCCGCGCTCGCTCGCCCGAGGCTGGGAATCGCGGCACGAAGTTATCTCCACCGGTATTGAATTATGCAGGCAGCCATGGGGGCTATTAAGCGAGCTCGCAGAGCGGCAGTCCATTTTCCCGCTGATTGATTACGATGTGTCAGACTTCAATTACGGGCCTCGGCGCCGACGGCAGAGGAAAAAAAAAAAAAGGTGAGGCGCTCATCATCGCACACACACACACACACACGAGGACGCAAGTCGGGGCCTGGACGGAAAAACCGGTCACGTCACGTCACTGCCAATTTTTTTTTTTTTTCCTGGTGATGCTTGCTCAGGAGAGAGATTGACTTGAGGTCAACCGCGATGTGGGTCAAGCGTGGGACTCCCGCGGAAAACGCGATGAAAAGACGGCCTGGGAACGGACTCGAGAGTTTCCCATGGTCCCCCGGCCACGTTTTCCTTTTCATTTCGAAGCTCGATTTCCTCGATGTGCTGAAAAGTTCGATTCCCGTTACATTCGGGGCATCCCGGTCGCTGATTTATTCGCTTAATTCCGCCTCCCCGGGATGCGGCCGAGATTTCGTCCGCACGTGTGGTTTACGATCCCCCTTTCCCCGCGGGCTATGAACTACGAAAACCCGTCTTGTGTAACAGCCGCGGGTTTCGCGAGACTGGATGGGGTTCGGACGAGTCATCATCCTCGTCTCCGTCACTACGTGGACCCTTTGTCATGTTAGCGTTTATTCTTCGAATAGCTTCTTGAATTGAAAAGCCTGGAGTCTCTCTCAGGCTCAATCGCCAAATTTCGCATCCGGTATTCAGTAGGAT
This sequence comes from Notodromas monacha, assembly GCA_905338405.1. Taxonomy (NCBI): domain Eukaryota; kingdom Metazoa; phylum Arthropoda; class Ostracoda; order Podocopida; family Cyprididae; genus Notodromas; species Notodromas monacha. Next base: position 58,370 of record CAJPEX010000059.1, on the reverse strand, counting down.
TTACTTTACTTTCGGAGTTCTGAAGACTAACATGTTCTACTGTGACGTGGGTTCTGGCATGGCAAAAGTAATCATATAGGTTCTATGGTGAGTTTCCTTGTGCAAAATATTATTTCCCTTGATGCACAGTGAAGCCCTAACATGTGGGCAATTTGACTGACAGACATTTCAAAGTCAAAAAATCTGCCCAGACATATGGACACATCCACAAGAATGGAGGAGACTTTGACTTTTCAAAATTCAAATGTGCCATCAGCAAATTGAGCTACAGTATTCTATTGACTAAGTTTCAAAATATATGCCCTCAAAAGTTCATTCTCATTTGTGGTTTGAAGCAAGCTAACTTTTGGCAGGGGTCTTCAGAGGGTTCTTTCCACCACCTCTGTAAATTAAAGCTACTGTACTAAGCACGCTGGTTTTTTTAAATTTATTTGGACACCTTTTTATATCACTAAGGCAGATTGGTGATTTTGTCCTAGAAATTTCAAATTTTTGTGCCTAGCAGGAGAAGTTATCAGAAATATTCCCATTGAAGTGCAAGGGAAAATGTGATCTGACGTGCAGATGCTCCAACATTTGGACACAGACCAAGCTGTAATTTTGTCAACATCTGAGGGCCCCACTATGTATAATTAAAAGCATTACACTCCATTCTCAAAGTCACGAAACATCATTCACAGACCATAAAACATTTGGAAAATTATCAATTTAATTTATCTGTTAGAAATGCTTTGGAAACCAAAGCACCATATTCAGTTTAGTACCCCTGCACCAAAGTAAAAAAAAATACACGTTTGTTTCTTTGCAGAAATTATGGGATGAATTATCATCAAGTACACACTGGCTTTTCATAACACAAATTTGCAATACAGCATATACTTGAAAACTTCCAGAAATAGGACTACACATTTTGGAAAAATTAGCAATAAATTGAATTACTTAAAACTTGCACAGGTTGTACCTTGCAATTTGACCCTAATCATTGCCAAAATAAGGTCAAATTGCAAAGTGGTTAAATTGTGAGAAACTTTGTGAAAATCAAAAATATCAATGCAAAAATTCACAAAAAGTGGCCAAATCAGGTCAAATTCCAGGGCAAGGGTTGAATTGAAATTCAACCTCCCTGCAAACTTCACCATCAAGTTGCAGAAGGTTGAATTGTGAAGTACCAACTGTACTGCGTTTTTGTATTAATTTGAGCTGTTGTAGTATGACTGGTATGAAAATTTAGCATTAGTAAATTCCCAAAATGCACTGCGTATGAAGCACAACCCATTTTTGCCAACTTTACAAAAAAAATTGCAGGAGGTGATTGAACAAATACAGCATGTTAACTACAACCCACTATGTATTACAGGTGAACCTGGATAAATCAAACCACCCTAAGTCAAATTCCTCCCTAAGTTGAATTTTCTTCAAGTCCCTGTCTGAATTCCCTTAGTATCAATGCATTAAAAACCTTTCTGATTTAAAGTCTTTTTTTATAAAACCTCTGTAAGTCAAATTTTCTGAGGCCTTCTGGTCATTATTTTCTTGAAATATGAAATATAATATGATTAAAACAAATAATTTGATGTATCTTGAAAGGAATTGACGCCAAATACTGTATAGCAAATGAACCCCTGCCTCCAAGTTCAGCAAGGTGTACCCCAGAATATCCTCATTTATGATTTCCCACATTTTTTCACTTCTCACAACAAAAGTGTTTGTTTTCTCAACTGGAAACCTCAAAAATGAAAACCTCCCCAAGTCGATTTCTGTCATGGTCGCTAGAAATTTGACTTGGAGAGGTTGAACTGCAGTTTCATTTTGGACATAATTGATGAATATATGATTGATCTCTTTCAGTGGTCGTGGAAAAAAATCACTCATTTCAAGTTCTCCGTGATTTTGGATTATCAAGAAGTCGGCGTCCAGTTATCAAACGAGATAATCAAAGTTTCACTATCTCTTTTATCGCAAGTCTTCATTACCCACGGCTAGCCGGTTTTCAGTTTGATTCGAAGTAAGGGGGGTTAGGAATTCGTTGAAGCAGCTCTGGGACTTTCGGAACGCAACCCATTGATCAGTGAGACGGGTCTCCCCCCGACCCGAATTAACGACGCGGTTTCATGCCAGGCACTCGTAAACAGAGAGGCCCAAGACCGCACGTTACACTCGCCCGGGTCGCGAAGGCAAGCAGTTCTAATCAACTTCCGCGAGCCGTTCCGCATTTCCGCCCGCCCGAAAAAAACCAGCCAGCGTCTCCCCGAGGGCCCGGGATCGATATCCGGAGAACCGCTTCCGAATCGAATAAAACTCCGCTTTTCCCGACGCTGCAATTTCGCTTTTTCCGGGGGGGCACCCGCGTAATCAGTGTAACGCTCTCGCTCGCGGCCCCAACGGCTTTCCCGCGTCATCCGGACGAAAAGTGGGGCGCCTGTCATCGCCCCCGCGCCTCAATTTGGGCGCGGGAATCGGGAATATGGCCTCTGGTACCCGTCTCGATAAGGGGGCGCGGAGGGGGTGTCGAGAAAATTGAGCGCGTCCAGAAGCGACGGGCGAGAAACAGCGTGTGCCACACGTGTAACGTACTGTGCAAGGAAGGGCACAAGATGTACATGCGGAGAGAACAATGCAAGCACAGAACTCAACACCAAGGGAGTAAGTACTGTACTGCAAAGTTTGCAAAAATAGAATGCCGTATGTGCTCAAGTACAGCACCACATGCACCATTGTGCTCAAGCCTGACAGGAAAAAAGGGAGCGCTCATCATAGGTGGAGTTCATTAAAAAAAAAAGCACATTCATGTGGGCACTATACTTCATTCTACTGGGGAAAAAGGACTCCTTCAATAGAAAAACATATTATCATTGAAATGATTGAAAATACAGTCAAACCTCTCCAAGTCTAATTTCAAGGGACCTGAAAAAAATTCGACTTCAGGTCAGGAATTTTATAGGTTGGAACTACAGTACAAAGCTCTTTTTTCTGGAAAAAATGGAAAAACTTTAAATGGAGAAATTCTAAAGCTTAAATGGCTTCTTAAATGAGTGCTGAACTTAGAGGTAGGGGTTTATTTTCCCAATTGAGTCTTTCACTTCCTTTAAAACACATAAATTTCTGGTTTTATTGCTTTTTTCAAGAAAAAAATGGCCAACAGGCCAAAGCAAATTTGACTTACAGAGGTTTGAGGGGAAAAGCCTTCCACTTAGGGAGGTTTTTTATGCATTGTTTCTAAGGGGATTCAGAGGGGATCTGAAAAAAATTTGACTTAGGGGGGTATTCAACTTAGGGAGGTTTGAGTTACTGAGGTTCACCTGCAATTTGAATTCAGGATCAATTCATGTCTAAACTCATATTTGGGTGTTCTTATTTTTAAAATATTGCAGATTTAGAGTTGGTAAGAATGGAATGCAGTGCATGTATTACTTGGGCATACAAATTTCAAAAAAATGTTGGCAGAAAAACCCTGGCATGTATCTTACTTGAGGTCATGTGGTACTGAAGCACTGTATATAGATGTCCACTACAGCAAAACCTTCATCATCCAAACTCAACTAAATGATCAATTTCATGAAAATTGATTCCATCTCTGGAGCTGAGAGCCTCAATTCTCAAAGTAGGAGTCACCACCTTGACACAGCATGCCTTTTTGGAATCACTGCCTTTTACTGCACAAAGTTTTTTCTCAAGTATCATGTGCACTTCTTTCTCTTAGAAAAAGAAGAAAAAGTAGAAAACTGGGGCATACATGATATGCAAGAAAACACATTTCAAGAGGAATTGAGAATCACAGAAAAATATGAAATTTACGCAGCTCATGTGAAACCCCATAATTGCTGGTAAAATATAATTGTAGGCTGAAATCAAGACTAACTTGAATTTTATTCAAATATGAAACATGCTCGGATGAAATAAAGTTGCATTAGGCTTTAGAAAAGTGAAAGGAGCCTGATCAATGTACTGTATCATGCCCAACAATAAAAAAATGAATCTATCCAAGTCTGGTCTTGCCTTTGAAAAAGGTTTTTTTTTGAAAATTTCAAAAAAGCACATCTGACTCAGGGATAGATTTCATCCAAATTTGTGGCAGAAGAGTGCAGGTTTGTGCCTTATTCACAGACTCAGGGTAGTCAATTAAATACAGTACAGTAAAGTACAGTAATTCCCTGCTTCATTTCTTTGGAAGAAAAGGGGCAGAGGGTATTCCAGTAAATGGGGCACACTGCATTCCTCATGACCATCTCAACTAATACTTTTTTTTTTTTTCAAATGTCCAGAGACACTTTCACAACACCTAAGCTGGCCAATCTGCCTCATTACCAGACATTGCCATCATTCTTCGAACAAGTGCAATCATTATATGCGCCCGTCTCGGGATTCAGAAGCAAGCGCTCTTTCGGGCCGGCTGGTCAGCATGCCCGGGGGCAAAGTCTCAACTGTCCAGCCAGGACAAGGAGGAATTGTTCCGCTTCCGGCCCCGACGCGACGGCAATTCCCGGCGTCGACAGGCATTCGGGTTGTTTTTTTTCGCACGACGCCGACGACGACGACGGAACTTGCCAACTGCTGGCGTCCGGGGAAACCAGACGCGGAGGAACCCCTTTTCGGAAAAAGCCTCGCGTCTTCTTCGAGGCGGCGGCGGAGAAAGGGGAAAAAATAAAATAAAATAAATAAAAGGGACGCCTGTCTGAAGTCACCGCTTAGCGATTATGCGGAAACGCGCGGAGTCTTAATAATTTCCCCGGGCTGGCGTCGGTCGGCACGAACAATATCGCCGTCTGTCGTTTCATTTTCCCCGTCACGTCACGGCGCCTTTTAACCCCGGCGAATATTTACCGACCTGGAGCTCTCTCGCTCCTTCGGGTTTGCTCGCGCTCATTGTTCGCGGCGACGAGAGATAGGGCGCAGGATTTGCCCGACAGCCGGGTTCGCATCTCATCTCCCTCCCCCCCTATCACAACTTCCGATTCACCTCGCAGGGGAACGTTCAAACATATTCAAGAACACATTCCCGGACAACAAGTCCTCGCTGTCTGAAAGGCCAGATGGGACACATCAAGGCCTATGCTTTGCTTTGCAGCGCTGGGAATCGGGAAAGGTTCTTCCTTCCAGGTCCTGGCTGTCCTGGATTCAAGCTCACAGTGGAATCAATGCAGCTGACTCGTGGAAATTCCCAATAAAAGTTCAACCTCTTGAAGTCGAATTTCTAGGCACCATGAAACAAATTCAACTTGGGGAGGTTTTCATTTTTTGAGGTTTCCAGTTGAGAAAAAAAAACACTTTTGTTGTGAGAAGTGAAAAAAATGTGAGAAATCATAAATGAGGATATTCTGGGGTAAACCATGCTGAACTTGCATTGTCTTCATTTGTCTTTCAATTCCTTTCAAGATGCATCAAATTATTTGTTTTAATCATATTATCTTTCATATTTCAAGAAAATAATGACCAGAAGGCCTCAGAAAATTTGACTTACGGAGGTTTTATAAAAAAAAGACTTTGAGTTAGGGAGGTTTTTAATGCATTGATACTAAGGGAATTCAGACAGGGACTTGAAAAAAATTCAACTTAGGGAGGTTTGGCTTATTGAGGTTCACCTGTATAGTGCTAACACTGATTTAGGTGACTCTGTGACAGGATTGCACCACAAAGCAGTCCTAGTAAGATGGTGCAGGACAATTATATTATGGTACAGTTGAGCCTAAAAACGTGAACCTCCCAAAGTTGAATTTTCTTCAAATGCCTGTCTGAATTCCCTTCAAAAAGTGCATTAAGAACCTTCTTAACTCAAAGGAGGGGAACTCATCTGAAAGCTGAGCATCGCACTCTTCATTGTAACAAGGAAGAGCATTAACCAGATGGAAATTCAAGAAGAAGAAAAAAAATCAAGTTTCCTAATTCATCCAAAAGTTTTTCTTCTTCAATGTTACTTCATCCTTCAAACACGTGCGTTGACCTGTTGCGGTCGAGGGAGTCTTTGAATTCTTCACAGCCGGCTCTTGGCAAAGCTCGGGATTGAAACCATAGCCCAGGAAGAAACTCACTGGGGCACAATTTGTGGAACAGGTTCGCTCGACATACTTGCGCAGTCATCGCGGATTGCCACAATGGTTTCCATCTGGAAAACTGACTAGAAGGCTTCAAATCGATTTTGCCCTTAACTCTAAACGCATCCAGAAATACAGTGAGACCGCAAGATGCGGACATAATCGGTGCATCAAGAGCGTCCCTAAGTTGAATTGTCCCAAAGTCAAGTCTTGTTTTCCCATAGACTTACATTACATAATTTTTAATTGGTGTTTTATAGAAGAAATATTCTTCAGAATTGCATGAAGAAAAATTTTTGCCACTTGAATTTAAATTAGTGAATACATTTTCAACTCAATAAGAACATTTGGGGCATTGAATAGTGTCTCTCTGTTCTGAACATTGTAATGTTGGCATCTACAAAAATAACATTCAAGTTTAAAAAAAGTAAAAGTCCCTCTATGCTGGAGGTAATTTTTTTTGAATTAGCTAAATGGACCGTAATTTGGTGAGAGAAATGCCCAAGAACTTTTCTTACATCAATTTTAGGGTTGGAAATACCTGTTTCTTGTAATTTGGCCTGAAATGTATAAGCAATTTCATCACAAAATGTCCCTACGTTGAGTCAGTGTCCTCATGTTGGGCGTTTTTTAATTAATTTTTTTCTGAGAAAGTAAGTGTCCCTATGTCAAATTGTCTGCAGGTCAAGGTGTCCGCATGTAGGGGTCTCACTGTACTTGTAAGTCTGTTATGGAACAAAATACGCGGTCAGAACAATGGCAAAAACCCGGGAAATGCGTCACAAAATCAAAGTGATCAAAATTTCGCAAATTTTGAGTAACGCAATAAGACCTACAAAGTCGGACAAGTAATCATCGATGAACGACCGTTATTCGCTCAGGATTGCGAGCTGACCAACATTTTGTTTCGGAATCATTTTTTGTTGTTGCCAAATTTGAAATAATTTTTCCATGATGCATCATAGACAGTCAAGTGCATGTAATTTCCCCATCCAAATTCTCGATCGCGCAGCAAATTATAAAACCGGTGAAGTTAAAAATGGGCCACGATCGTCATTCATCATTTGCTCTTTAACTCCGTGCGAATGTAATCAAACTTGAATTTTTTTTTCAATCACCGCCGGCGTGGTTTCGAGAAATCTTTTTCTGCATTGCAGATATGCGCCATTCTTCGCGGCTTCCCGTGACCTCGCAAAAATATTGTTCGTGATTTGATTCAGCGACTGAAAACGTGAGAGACTGGTACAGGAAAACGGGTCGCAATTTCACACAGCACTGGTAAACCGATATCTTGCGCTTTCCACGAAAACCCAGTTTTAACTGCATTGAATGAACTTTCCACTAAGGAAACCTAACGAATCCCGACAACACCGCCCTAGGGAGAATTTCAAGGAACGCGAAATTGGAATTTCCCGTCATGAAGGTACTCGTAGTGGTTCCCAACTTCCACAAACTTCCGAGAAAAATATGGTGCAAGAAGTAAAAACGTTGAACGGACTGAAATACCGGAGCAGGATGAATGTGCTAAAAGACACACGATGAGAGATGGGCTGAAGTACTGAAGAAGCTAGAATCATGTACATGGGGAAAAAAGAAAAATAATATCATGCTCTAAACTCAAGGTAAATGCTGGCACTTCATTTTGAATCCCAGGTTCACAACCTCAGGGCCCCATTCCGCTCTTACCCGAGGCTCTACAAGCGCTCCACACAATAAAAAAAAAGAAAATTGAACAACGTCAAAATTCATGAAACGATGCAGATCCGAAATAGACAAGAGTCAAGATGGAGGCATGACATTTTCATTTTTTTAGACCTGGCTAAGTAGAACCCTCCAAATCCTCCCAAATTTTAATTATGGTACTACTTAATCCTTGGCCAATTATCTGCAGTCCAATGCAATTTGATCTTACCAAAATCAAAGCTTATCTGGTCAAACCTTCCCTGGTCAAATGTGCAAGGACTTTACATCATTAAACAGAGACCAACTTTTAAAACACATATTCCTGAAAACCAAAAATACAGATTTAAATGACTTTTTATGCTCTCCACAACAGATTTGGCATCTTCCTACAGGTTAGATATCAATAACACTTCTAGGAATTTGTCCAGATTTTTTTTTATTGATTAACCTACCCAACTGAAGACAAATTTGTAAACTCAAACGCTGTCTAAGGCAAATTTATTCTGGGCTTCCTTCAAAATTGACACACAGAGATTCAACTTGATTTCATAATCATAACTGTAGGAATTCATTTAAAGAGAGCAATCATTAAAATTCACATCAAGGCCTTCAGCAAGAAATTTATTGCGGGTGTTACCTCCCAATTCAACCACCTTGCAATTCAACAGTCAAATTTGCTGGAAGGTCAACTTGAAGTTCAACCTCTGCCCTATAAGTTGACCCCTTCAGAGATGCAAAATGTCTAATACAATGGAGATACCATTGCATTTGATGTTGCCTTTCAATTGAACTGATTCACAATTCAACCTTAGTCCAGCAACAGAGTAGGATCAAATTGTGGGGCACCACCTGTACTGTACTGACCATTCCAGTAATTGCTCAAAAGATCAATTTTAAGCAATGATAGCATACCCTACATTAATGGGAAATCAATTTTATTTTTCCCAGCCAAATCAAGTACAGTACAGTACTGTAATATGGTGAAATTCAATAAATTCACCAAAAAAGGAAAAAAGGGAGCATATCATTGATAATTTCAACTGATGATAGTTTATTGAATTTTCATTATAAGCAGAAGAGTAATTTTAATTTGCAGTAAAATTAAAATTTTGAAAATTTTTGACTCATTTTTTAAAACTTTTTTTACCTTGAGGTTCATTCCAAAATGGAAGTTGGTCGCTGAAGGCAAACTTGCAGCCACAGGTGGGTTCCTGATGTAAGAATTTTATTGCATAGGGCACTTGTTGCTCATGGTCCCATTGCATTCAAAACATGCTCTACAAGTAGACTCTCTCTCCCTCTACAAAAAATCGTCTCTGCAATAGCTTTCTCCATATTGCATAATACTATTTTTGAGTACCATAAGTCTGTATGGTTTTCTCCCCATGTTATAGGGGTTCTCAACAATATAATTCTCTCTACAACAAATTTTGTCTGGTCACTCGAATTCGAGTCCACCTACATTGCGGACTACGTTTGTATAGGAAGGCAAAGATTCCTTCTACGCCATGAACGAAGACCCAAGAGAAACTCTCGCTCTCTCAAATTCTTTCTTGAAAAAAAAAACGACCTCAAGAAAGGCTGCGTCGAGGGGAAATCATCTCGAGAAGGTCCTCGCCACGCCATGCCACGTCACGTCACGTCACCCCAGGCAAGGCAAGAGAAAAAGGTCGGGGACCTCTCTCAGCATTACAGAGGAACTGCAGCAAGCGAGAACCATCAATGAATGCGGTTTCCGGAAGTCGAACACAGAAAAAAAAAAAAAGCTGAACACACCAAGACAATGATCCCGGTGATCTTCGCAGCAGCAGCAGTGCCAGAGAGATGAGAACAACAGCGGGAACGACGATCGACGCGGACTATTTGCGCTGAGCCTGACGCCGACTCGACTCTGAACTTTTCTCTTCTCTTAGTATTTTTTTTCTTTTCCTTTTTTTTCCACTCCACTCCTGTTAATGGACGCTGTTCTTTCCCGAAGCCCAGCAAACGCCATCAATTACGTCGGACCCGCGTCCGGTTGTCACGCTGCCTTTTTCGTTTCCCCCCCACTCCTGCTCCGCCTCGGTCGGAAAAGTTGCGGTTGATGATTCCAACCATTACTGAAACCTCTCCATTTCTCCGAATCAATCGTGACGGGCTTTTTTCTTTGGCTACCGACACCGCGTCGGCGAGGCGTGATGAGCCGGCGGTCGCGGCGCAAGGAAGTCGTCGAAAACCTCTCGGACATTTTTCTGGGCCATCAAGAAAAATACAGTCAAATCTGGATAGCTTGCGCCTTTTCCAAAGGAATACCATATTTACTGGAGTACCACGCGCCCTCAAGTAAGGCGTGCACAGGGGTTTTTCAGTTGAAAATTTTGCAATAATCTTATCCCTGAGTAAGACGCGCACCCCACTTTTTAGTGAATCTACAACCATAAAATTTCAAAAATAAAAACAAAATTTGACTTTAGGTCTGAATTGAAAAAAATTCTGATCAATTTTCAACTTTTTCAATACAAAAATGCTTTCTTGTTTATGTTTGTTCCAAATTTTTGCATTATAATTAAGTACACTATAACAAATACATAACTTTTAAAACTTCTTGAAAAATTTGTACCCGCTTATGACATGCACCCCTTTTTTTCTTCTGAAACTTGGGAAAAAAGGTGTGCATGGTACTCAAGTAAATACGGTACCTCCCCGAGTGGAATCCTTTTTTACCAACATTTTAGTGTTACAGTTGAACCTCAAACACTCAGACCTCCCAAAGTCAAATGTTTTGCAAATCTCTGTGGTAATTCCTGTTGAAACAATGTTCTTAAGACCTCTCTAACATAAAGGCTTTTCCTCTAAAATTCTCTGAGACCCTTTGGCTATAATTTCTTGACACAGGAAAGAAAAAGCAATGAACAAGTAGCTTGATGTGTTTTGAAAGAAAGTGAAAGACCCCCATCTACCTTTAGAAACAATGTATCAAGTACTCTAAAGTACCTCCCTACCTTTTAGGCTTTCAAGTACCTCCCTAACTTGGAGCCTCCCAAACTGAAACTTTTTGAGGACTTATGGCTTTTATTTGCAAGACATATGGAAATAGAAAAGCAGGAAAATTGGAATTTTATGTGTTTTGAAAGGTGGTGAGAGACAAAATTGAGCAAATGAACTCCTCCCTCCAAGTTCAGCATGTTCTAAACTCATTCAAGAAGCAATTTCAGGCCCAGAACATCACCATTACAACTTCCTGAAATCCTTGTAACAAAATTCTAGTGTTACAGTTGAACCTCAATCACTAAAACCTCTGCAAGTCAAAGTTTTTGCAAGTCTCTGTCTGAATTCCTGTAGGAAGAATGTTTCCAAAACCTCTCTAATTCAAAGGCTTTTCCTCTCAAACCTACATAACTCAAATTCTCTGAGACCCTTTGGCTGTTATTTCTTGACACAGGAAAGGAAAAGCAATAAACAAGTAGCTTGATGTGTTTTGAAAGAAAGTGAAAGACTAAATTGAGTAAATGAACCCCTCCCTCCAAGTTCAGCATCATTTCAGCACATTTAAGAAGCAATTTAAGAATCGTAAAATCACCATTTACAATATCTGGCAACACTTCTATGTTCCCAACAACAAAAATGATTGCTTCCCCATCTTGAAATCTCCTCAAGTTGATTTGTTTGCTTCTATCTTTAAATTTCGACTTCAAGAGGCTCAACTACGTGGAAAGCACAAAATCAAATCCACTTTGATGTGACATGTTCACTAGTCAGCTGGCAAGTGTTCTGTTTTGTAAGGTGATGAGAAATTACGACACAGCTACCGAATGCTACCAGGAATAAATGCAGAGAATGGGTCTTCCACCGAATATCTAAAGCCCCGATGACCTAATTTCCTGAGAAGTGCGTCATTCATAAATCCACCTTTATTCAGGTGGACTCTCTCTCTAAAACAGAATTAGAAAAAATCGTCGCAGCAACAAGATTGTCTGGAAACTTCAACACGGGGAGAAACTCATACGGGACCAAAGAAAAATTCGTTATACACAGGATGCCATTTTAGACAATATTTTTCATTAGGTTCAATTGTGGGACAGACAAATTGCTGGGTGGTTGAATTGTGAGGGACTGTATCACCTGTACTTCCTGTATTATACCCAGTTCAGAACATGGAAAAGAAACCCCCATACTGTACTGCTATTATTGCCCTTTCAAGTCATCCCAACCTAGGTAATGAAACCTTACAACCAACATAACTGACATCATCCCTAACTAATACTGACTAACTGAATTTCCGTCAATTAACCCGCATAAAGAAACCAAACATCATTTCTGAATCATCAAATTGAATCTCCCCTGAATATTGCAAGAGACCATCACCAAACATTGTCCCCAAAATGTCGGTTGACCTGATAACAAATGAATGCAGCAACGTGTTGGGGAAATCTGAGGGTATTTTGAGATCAACAACTGTTCAATAAATTTAGTACAGTCAAACCCCAGTAAGAAGCCACCATTTGTCCAGAGCAATTTTGGCAGTTTAAAGGAGTTGGCAGTTTATCAAAAATTTCATTTTCAATTATTTGATCAAAAATACTCAATTTTACTTTAAAAGTTGTAGAAATACAGGTTTTCTAGAAACTTCAGTAATTTTCCAGAGTATTCCTGTGATCAATGGATTACTTTTTTAGAAAATTCATTTTGCTGCATCAATTTATTCAAATTTTAATATTAGGTCAATTTATTGTTCAAATTTAAAATGGATGATTTTTTCTTTTTACAAATGCCAGATCCTTGACAGAAATTTCAATTCCAAAACAATGTTGGCGTTGTAACACAGACAAAACCAACAGGAAATAGCACTTTTGTTTCATCACTAATACTGGCAGATGGCGTCTTATCGAGGTTTTCTATAGAATTTAACATGAAGCAGATTTGTTTTGTTAAAAATTTTGGTGGTTGCCAAGGATGGCGCTTTATTGGGGGGCGTCTTAACGGGGTTTGACTGTACCATTAAAATTCTCATAGTTTTTTTAATCCCCGGGAAATACGTATTTTTCCTAGCCACAAAAAAAAACGCGAAACGTGTTCAACTCTTCAGATTAGTTCCGCGGAAAGTTTGAAAATGAGACCACTTCATAAAACAACGGTAAACACAGCCCGACATCATGAATAACACGGAATCTAGATGAAGACTAATGAGTCCCATCGTGATACGAATCGACGAAAAAGAATCAGTGTTGCAAGACACGGTACCTGATCTGGCTTCCAGAAGCGAGACGGTGGCGACGACGTCAATGGGTTCCGTTCGGTCGCCTGGGTCCGAAACGAACCCAGAAACCCTCCGGGAAGTCGCACAGGGCTGAGTGAGCAACGAAGCCGTCAGGTTCCAGCGAGATTATAACGTCACTCGGGATAAAAGCAGCCCAACAACAACAAAAAAACCGCAGGGGGGCTGAACTAATCCGAGCTAATAATCCTCAGGAATAGCTAGTCCCTTATCAGCGTCGCTGCGGCGAGTTGCACTCTACTCGCAAGCTGCAATCCAGAAGACGAAGAAGGAAGTGGGTGATGGATCACCCAGGTTCGGGTACCCGGACGTGCATCACCGACCACATCGGTCTCACACGGCGTGTGATATTAAGAAACGGCCCCCCAGGGACCCCCCCGGGTTCTTTGCCGATAAACCCCTCGAGAGAGAGGTTCGTGTTTTGTTGCCGACGAGAGGAAAAGAAACCCCGACGATAGCGGGGCCACGGATTTCAACTTCCCGCCAGCGGGGGTATTCCAAGTTCCGTCCAGCAAAGCCGTCCGTCACGGGTTGCGATGGGTCTCGGCTCAACGCTGCGAGATCCTCGAGATATTTACAACCCGGGCCGCGGGTCGTCGATGCGGGATCCGGGCCCAGTACCCGGCCGAACAAACAAGCAGGTCTAGAGCAGCAGCCTGCAACCCATGTTCCCCGGAAAATTTCCTCCAGTATCATAAATTGATCAATAGTAATGAAGCTATTTTGTTATCTTCATCTTAAAAATAGGAAAGACAATGGCATTTGAAATTATCTCATGAAAAATGAAAGCTGTCTTCTCTCCTGATATCACTTTAGACAAATTTCCACCTGCTGAACAGCATTATTTCAAGTTTTCATTCTGAGAAACCTTTCTTTGAGCCATGTTTTCTGTTTTCTTGAAGATGATTTACCGTATTTACTCAAGTACCACATGCACCTTTTTTCTCAAATTTCAAAAGGAAAAAAGGGGTGCGCACCATAAGAGGGTAAAAAAAATTTCACGAAGTTCTAGGAAGTTATGTGTGCATTATACTTGATTATAATGGAGAAATTTTGAACAAATGTAGCAAGAAAACTTTTTTCTGCTGAAAAAGTTGAAAAATGATCAGATTTTTGTTTAATTCATGCATGAAGTCCAATTTCTTGTTTTTATTTCTGAATTTTGTGGTTTTAGATGCACTAAACATTGGGGTGCGCGTCTTACTTGGGGATAAGATTTTAGCAAAATTTCCAACTGAAAAACCCCTGTGCGCACCTTACTTGAGGGCACATGGTACTTGAGTAAATACAGTTTTAGTTCATTTTTACAATGTCAATTTTTTAGGACATTATGGCAGGTACAGGAGTTATTTTGCAATTTTGTCCCCCTCCCCCTTCAACTCATACATCCCACAATTGGATGGTCAAATTTGCTGGGAGGTCTGCTTGCTATCTGACCACTGCCCCACAATTTGACCCACATAAAGATGCAAAATGACAAATATGATGTAGAAAACATTGCATTTGATGTTGTCTTGCAATTTGACCCTAGTCCAGCAACAGATTAAGGTCAAATTGCAAGGCACTACCTGTATGGTGGTTAGACCACTTCTTCTGGTCTGCAAAAATTGTGTGGAACTTCGCCAGCCATGCAAAACATTTTATGGAAGTAGGCACAAAAAGGTTGGGGAAGAACACTGGTGTACAGAGGAGGAAAGGAATCCCATCTTCGCTTTTTCCGGTCCACATTTCCCCGGTTCTGTCAATACCTCTTCAAGGTGCGACATGATCCGGCTTTGGGTAACTCATCAGTGCTGTGATCCGAAAGCCAGAGAGAATGATCACTGATATGAAAATGTGACTAGGGGAAAAAACCAAGGCCAGCTTCTGACCTAGCGTGTGAGTCAGTGATGCCCAACTCAGATGTGACCAAGGGCCACATTCATCCGTTTTTTTTGTGGCCAAGACCCACACTGCAGATGTGGAGAGCCCTTCAATACAGATAAATTGTAAACGTTCAAATGTTCCCGGATTAAATAAAAAATTTCAAATTTAATGCAGTGCTATGCATTTTGATATTTTTGACAGTGATGGCTGCCACCTTGAAAATTCGTATAATGTTCTCTCCGTATAATTTTAGGTAATTTCCTGTTAACTCAGTACCTACTATCCATGCACCTACCAAAAACTGTGAATTTCATTTCTCTGCATTCTCCTGAAACTGATTTTGGGAGGCAGTTAGGTACAGTTACATTAGGTCAGGTCATGTTAGTTACAAATATCTTTCAATTAACCTAACCTAACAAATACTGAATTCACGAGACAAAGAAAAATTGGTACTGAGATAAGAGGAAAGTACCAAAAATTATATGGAGGGAGTGTTTGAGCTATTCAAGTACAAGTGTATTTATTTAAAAAACGGTATTTCTTAAATTAGCTAATTCAGTACCATTGACATGAATTAAAAGTTGTACATTTAATTTGATTCATTTTATTTCAACCAAGTGTAGTATAGAAAAATTTGCGCTTGACTTTTGCCATTTGAACTCAGAGTCAATCAAAATGACACGATTTTGTTCAGTGTTTTTTGGCACAGTTATTTTCTGCATTTCAAAGCCAAGAAGAAAATGTCATTGATTTTCGGATGACTATTTACAATTTTATGGCGAACCAGAGAAATGATCGAAAATAGCAGCAAATTCAATTTATCGTCCTCAAAGACAGATTCACTTTTTCAAGAATAAACTGATAAATCTCGCAGCGTCAGGAGAGAACTGAATCGACATGTTTTCATCTGTAACGCTCAGGTGAACTAGAGTATTAGGCGTCTGGAATTCAGTACGAGAAATCAACCTTCGTCTCTGAAACCCAGAGAACCGTAGTACTGCACATGAATCCACGAGCGAACAAATTTCTGCAGTTTATGAAATCGTGCAACGTCATGAAAAAAAAAAAAAAAACGAACAGAAACAGCGCGGAAGGAAATAATCCAGACATTTTCCCTGTGACTTCGTCGCTGCTGTTACTTGGAAAATAATCCCGACCGAATTTTACGTCAGGAACGTCGTCTTTTCAATTCGCACACTTTTTTTTCGCATCATTTCCGAAAAAAATATTTATTCCTAGGTGAATGCATTTTTTCCTCGTGATAAGGAACTGCACGCAAAACTAGTCGACGCAAATAATCACCATCCCCGATAGGTTAGTTGTCGACACGGAAAGGTTCCTGCTCGATTTCGGCAAAATAATTTCACGGTTGAGAGCATGTATGCAATCACCGGTGCAATTAATTGTATTCGCTCTTCTGACTTAATTTGCGTATCGCAGAGCACCAACAATTAGCCGCGGTGGGATTTTTACTATTTGTGCGATTCAAGTAGAATTTTATTAGAATTAAGGTCCGTGAAGTGTAGCTATCTTGATATTTGGACGATCATGTAAAGGTACAGTAGAACTCATTCATACCGAACTTTGGACTTCAAAACATTTTAATACTCGAAATTTGCTGAATCGAGATTCTCTGAGAAAACTGCCCGCAAAATATGCCTTTTATCCAAAAAAAGGCTCTTAATTCAAATCAAACTTTGTCCCCCCACAAAAGAGAAAAATTCCTCCGGCAAAATTAGAGCTGTAAACATTGTTTATCGGCTTTCCGCCTTTCAATATTAACATTCTTGAGACAATGTGTAATTTTTCTGTTCCTTGACAGTACACGAAAGCATGCATTTCAACTTCGATAAGCCAAGACCTGTGTTAGAAAGACATTTTCAACATTTCATGCACATAGGAGCACTTTGAAGAAATGACATTTTTTATGACAGCAACAATATTTGTTTCCTTTACCGAAAACCTCCATAAGTCAAATTATTTCCCTGGTCCCTAGCAATTCAACTTCAATAGGTTCAACTGTACCAAGATTTCAGTTTCCCATTTTTCTCCCATGGACCCGATTTCTCTGCCCCTTTCTACCATAGGAACTCACCCACCTCTTTCTTTTCTTTTCCTCCCCGGGAAAAACGACCAGCTTCAGTGAAAAATCACGACTTTCGAGAAAGTCACCTTCGATGCGGCCGCTTGAAGGACGAGTTTCCTTCCGTTCTCGGTCGAGCAGTTGCAGCAGTTCGCTCCGATTCCAGCGTCGTTACGCAAGCAGGAAAACAAAGCGAGTATACACGTCGACTCATTGTATCCCGAGCCAGGAAATCGTTTCGCTGCATTCCCCCCACCGACCCGTCTCCGGGAACAAAGACGAAACGGGGAAACCGAGCGGGTGCAGCAGCGCCCCATTCCTACCCGTCGTCACTTACGCATGCGGGATCCCGAAATCCGGGTGTCGCGTTTCCTTCCTAGGTTCCTTTCCAGACGGAGAATTCAAGCCGTGGAACAACCAGTTTCAGTAGTACAGTTGAAGCTCTCCAAGTTGAGATTCAAGGGACAAGCAAAAATAAATAAAATAAAAAATAGATATGAGAGTTATGGGCCACCAAGACTTGGTTGTAGTGGGAAACATGATACTGTATTCTAGGATATTGTAAAACGGTGATATTCTGGGTGTAAATTGCTTCTCCAATGAGTTTGGAACAGTGTTCCCCCAACCTTTTAGGGCCTGCCAACTGGCAAATTTCTGTAAATTTTTTTTGCAGATTGGCACACTTTCAAAAATTTTCTTCGGACAGGCTTAGTTTAAAGCAATTTTTGCAGACTCAAATAGGTTTTGCTTGAAAGACTTTATGGCAGCTATTTAGAAAGTTTCTGCTTTTTTTAATCAAGTTGAGAACTGATGTAGCAGCTAACTTGGAATGTCTTCAAAAATTGGAAAGGTTTCTCTGAATGGAAAATTAAAATAATTCATTCCAGCAGGAAAAAATCTTGTGTTTGTAAGAGTAAAGCCAACATTTAGTGCCACCAGACAATTTCAGCTGACATTTTCTTTCCAAAATTTCAGCTGAAGATTGACTTCATTGCTCATTTTGATTTATTATGCTGAAGAAAATTTCATGTGGACTGGCAAAAGAAATACCATAGGTTTGGAAACACTGGTTTAGAACCTGCTGAACTTGGATGGAGGGGTTCATCTGCCTAGTTTAGTCTTTCACTTCAAAACACATCCTCAATTTTTATTGCGTTTCTCTTTGCCGTGTCAAGAAAATAAGAGGCCTCGGAAAATTTCAGTTACAGCGGTTTGAGAGGAGAAGCCATTGAGCTCTGGAGTTTAGGGTAATTCAGATGGGGATTTTTTTTTAATCTGACTAGGAGAGGTTTGAGTTATCTGAGTTCAAAGTACATTTGGTTGAAGACAGGTTGAAATTCTGGCATTTTGTTCTTCTGGACAGGAAAGGAGGATATCGGAATTTTTCAGGGGTGCAGCGGAAATGCTTCTTAGAGTCGGGAACATCCGCGTCGACTTCCGGGCTCAGTCACTTGCTGACAGATGTTTTAATATAATCGAGATACTGTACTGCTAACCCTCTTCTACCCCAAGACAGCTTCATCTTCTGCTGATATTTACTTCTCACGAAGGAACCCCCTTCATTTCGTGTCCGGGGCCCGACTGCCCATCATGTGATGCGATGCTTGTCCGGTATTCGCCGGGGCCGTTCCTTTAACGCGTGTACCCAAGTTCTTAAAGTACGTAGCGAGGGCTTTTTATCGAAAGTGCGTAAGTCCTTATTGACGTCCGCTATAACTACTGAAAGCATCGTGTACCTGGAGCCTTCTTTTTTGGTTGGAATTCGCGTACCGCACGTCAGGCACGAATCGAGAGAGAGCGAGAGAAGGACCCAGTACTGAGTTCCGTGGTACCTGTACTGAAATATTTGGACGGAAAAAGGAACGAAATGTCTTCCTGCTCCTTGTGATCATCCAGAAACCTAGTTGTCCGAAGCATTATTTGCTCCGCGAAGGAGTAAGATGGTCACTTTCCATTCAACAATGGTAAAATTAATCCACCTTCTCGGATTTTCGCGTTGCGGGTGAATCTTTCATGCAATACTACGTACGAAAATCATGTAACTGGCTTGAATATATTTTCTCAGCCACCAGGACGAATTTCAAGCACCATTCAACTTCCTGGCTGCGTGAGGAACTAGATTTCGGTTCATGCACATGCTTTTTCCGTGTGAGCTATGTCGGAGATACGCAAATGAAGCAGAAACAAAATCGAGGGTTTTCATTCCGTTTTAATGTCAAGGTTTGGGCATTTTTCAGGCGTTGCGAATGCCTCACAGCAGTTCCACGTTCCGTAACCGGGATTATGCATATCCCCATCTTCGAATCACAAAAAGTATCACTGGATTGCAACATTTCTGAAATCCATCAAATTGACTGACAGAACATGAAACCTACCACCGTATTTACTCAAGTACCACACACCTTTGCAAAAGGCAGGCACAGGGGTTTTTTAGTTGGAAATTTTGCTAAAATCTTATCCCCAAGTAAGACGCGCACCCCAATTTTTAGTGAATCTGAAACCACAACATTTTGAAAATAAAAACAAAAAATTGACTTCAGACATGAATTGAACAAAAATCTGACCAATTTTCAACCGCTTCAGTACAAACAAGTTTTCTTGTTACATTTGTTCCAAATTTCTCCATTANAATTTTGAAAATAATTAGACTTTAGACATGAATTGAACAAAAATCTGGTCAATTTTGAACTGTTTCAGTACAAAAAAAAGTTCTCTTGTTACATTTGTTCCAAATTTCTCCATTATAATCAAGTATAATGCACACATAACTTCCTAAAACTTCTTGGAAACTTTGTACCTGCTTATGATGCACACACCTTTTTTTTCTGAAATCAGAGAAAAAAGGTGCTTGTGGTACTCCAGTAGATACCGTATATTGCACAAGCTATGAAATTGGATAATTCAGGATACAGCAGGGCACCAACATGGGGATGTTTTAACTCATGAACACTTGGAACTCAAAGAAATGTACACAATGTTCACACAGATATGGACACAACCAAAATTTTCAGAAAACTGGCAAAATATTCGTCAACATTTTCATTTATCTTGAACAAATTGAGCTAAACCAATGAACATGAAGCATAAAAAATTCTCATCAGAACGGTAAACGAATTAATTTTCTAAAGTGGGACAATTTTGGGCTTCTCTTATTCAACGTTTCAGAGCATAGCAAACATGTGCTCATTTTTTTTTGCATTTCGGACTCTGCATCAAAAAGAGAAACATTTTCTAAATGTTTGAAGGACTGCCGAACATGACATAAGTGATGAAAATCGGAAAACGGGATAAAACATGCTCAATTTGATGCTACGCTTCAAAAAGTAATTACAGGTGGACTCTCTCCAATTTTCTCCGTAAAATGAATTTATCTATTACAAATGAATTTTCAAGTACCAATGGGCGCTCTCCCCGCATTACTGTAAATTTCCGTCACAAAATTCTCCACACAACGAATTTTTCTGATCCCTTGAGTTGCGTTGCAGAGCATGTCCGCATATCGGGGCCCCACTGCATTTATCTTCACAGAAGACATGACACGACCACACTGAACGACACATTCTCAATGAAATTCAAATCTATAAATTATACGACATCCTGGAAACGCTGCTCTTCAAATACCTGGATGAAAAGTCAATACTGCACACGTCTCTTCAAGAGAGAACAAATTTGAAGCTGATACGAAAATGATTTCAGTCCGCAAACCGGCAAGACCATAATTCTGCGTCAGTAAAAATTTCCTCCGACGCTTCAAAAAAAAAAATGAAAACCCCCCCCCCCAACAGCATTTCCGCAACATTCCGGCACGAAGGTCCGGAAATTTCCTCAACGCGGTACACGAGAAAAATAAAATAAAATCCCCCATCGCGCCTCGGGATCTATGGAGAGAGCACATGCAGATGAGCGGCGGGTTCGTACTCCATGCATCATCATCCCGCTCCCAGGGCCCCGCAATTCCGTTGATCGACGGCCCGCAACGAATCCCAACTTCCCTCCACGCTTCCGGACTCTCGCCTGCGATCGCCGCTTCCCATAACAAGCACTTCCGACGCGCTACACACACACACTAAGCTTGAAGTATTCCCGAAGAGTCGAATGCACTCGCTGTCTGACGTCACCAGCATTCCCGAACTCGACGCGTCTGTCGACTCGAGGGGGGGAAGGGCCTGCAGGTTGGAAAGCATTCTCGGGGCACACGCGAGCGAACGCTTCACTGTTGCACAAGAAATGGTGGAGATGAAACTTGACAGAGATGAACGGGATCCCGGGGCTTCGTGTAATGCACCTTCAATCTCTGCTCATGACGAAGGGATTTCAATCCTAAATTCGACATGCACGGATACCAGACACGAGGATATGACGACATCATCGAGCCGTTTCGATTGGGTAGCTCCTTCGCCGAAAAAAAAGAGGAATATTCCCCATCGATTTCCGGGGTCAATCGAAAATCACACAACAAAATTTAGATACAGTGAGACCCCCACATGCAGACGCCTCGACCTGCGGACAACTTGACATAGGGACACTTATTTTCCCAGAAAAAATCAATAAATAAGGCCCACCATGAGGACACTGACTCAACATAGGGACATTCTGTGATAAAATTGCAAATACATTTCAGGCCAAATTACAAGAAAAAGATATTTCCAACTCAAATACAAGTGGCAAACAATTTTTTTCAGGGAATTCTAAAGAATATTTCTTCCACAAAACACCAATTAAAAATTATATAATGTAAGTCTAAGGGAAAACAAGACTCAACTAAGGGACATTTTGACTTGGGGACAATCTTGATGCACCAATTACGTCTGCATCTTGGGGTCTCACTGTACAGTAGCTTGAATGATCTCGAAAAGACATAATTTTTCATGTACAGTACCATATTTACCCAAGTACAACGCACCCTTGAGTAAGAGATACACCACGGTTTTTCAAACACTTTTATGAAACGGTATCCCGAACTAAAACGTACGCACCATTTTGGGTGACTCTAGAGCAGCAAAATTTCAAAACTGAGTGATTTCATGAACTGTACGCCGTACTTTTAATTTATTTAATAATTGATCCTAAATTCATCCAATTTTCAATTTTTTCCAATACTTGAAAATGTTTTTTTCAATTGGTCCACCAAAGTTTCTCATCAGAATTGAACATGATCACATCAACTTTAAAACTTTTTGAAAATGTATCACCTTCTGATAATCGACCAGTTTCAATCGGGTACCTTCTTTGCCGGAGAACAACGTTGTTCTCCGTCCATTTGCAGGATTAATAAAACATTAATACGCACGAAAAAAGCTTCAAGCATCGCGATCAGACATAAATTTCCCTAAATAGTAAGAAATATTCGAGGGAAATCAAGAATTTATGCCTGCGGTTACGTTTCTTTTCAAGCGATGGCATTTTAGGCACGGTTAGTCGAAGCCTGTAAAAATCGAAAATTCCGCAAAAAATTAAATACTGTTGCTTGATGCACCTCAATAAGACATAATTTTACATTTACCGTATTTACACAACCACGCAAAGGGGTTTTTGTCAAAAATGTTCATGATATGGTTTCCAGTAAAACACGCACCTCATTTTCGCGACTCTGAAACAGCAAAATTTCAAAAACAAGATCACACAAAATTGAATTTAGACATGAACTGATCCAGAGTTCAACTAATTCTCAATTTTTTATAATCCAATATGCTTTTCTGTTTCTAAAACGTCCCATCCGAATCAAACATAATGGACCCATTAACTTCTGTAATGTTCAATATTTGATGGCGTGCGCCCACTTTTTTTCCTCTGAATTTTCGGAGGAAAATGCGCCTGGTACACAAGTAAATAGGTAAACTTCAATTTCTCATGGGAAGAATTTCCATCCTAAATTCTTCATGCTACGAATAAAAAACAGGAGGACATGACGACATAATCAAGCCGTTTCCCTTGGGTACCTTCTTCACCGAAAATAACAACGTTCTCGTTCATTTGCAGGATTAATAAAAAAAATTACGCACGAGAAAAGCTTCAAGCATCGCAATCAGACATAAATTTCCAAAAACAGTACGAATTGATCCGAGGGAAATCAAGCGTTTGGAATCAAAATTATGCCTTCGGTTTCGTTTCTTTTTGAAGCGATAGCTTTTCACGCACGGTTAGTCGAAGCCTGCGAAAGTTATAAATTCGAATTTATCATCAATGGGGAAACATTTTTGTGACGAAAAGGAATCGCCAACACACAAGTACTCGGAAAAGGCACTACAGTACCTTTTTTTCCGTGACGACGCAGCTTGAATTTCCGGGGAACTGCGAAGGCCGACGTCGACGACTTAATTTTCCCGCAAGTCGGACGAGGAATTTAGATCACGAAGAAAACGCCCAGAGGGCTTGTGATGAACGCAGGAAGATTTACGGCCCCAGGCCCGGGCTCGGAATGGTTCACAACAAACGCTGGCAATCCGGAAAAAGGGGGGCTTCCTCGGGTTTCGGATTGGAGACACGTAAGAAAAATTCCGCGAGAAACCCCAGAAGTTGAATCCGAAGCAGAAAAACTCCGAAGGAATCGCGTGAATCCCCCGAGGGGCATTCACCCATCCTTTTCGGGCCTTCAACAAATAATTTCAACAAAATCTCACATTCACATGAATGAAAGATGAAATCAAGTTGCTTGAACTAGTGAGACCCCCACATGCAGATGTCTAGACCTGTGGACAATTTGACATAGGAACACTTATTTTCCCAGGAAAAAGTCAATAAATAAGGCCTGACATGAGGACACTGACTCAACATCGGGACATTTTGAGATAAAATTGCAAGTACATTTCTGGCCAAATTACAAAAAACGGATATTTCCAACCCTAAAATTGATGTAAGAAAAGTTCTTGGGCACTTCTCTCACCAATTTACCATCCATTTAGCTAATTTAAAAAATATTCAAGTGGCAAACAATTATTTTCAGGGGATTCTGAAGAATATTTCTTCCACAAAACACCAATTAAAAATCATACAATGTAAGTCTATGGGAAAACAAGACTCGACTTAGGGACACTCTTGATGCATCAATTACGTCCGCATCTTGGGGTCTTACTGCAAATTATGGTGGAAGCCCGCAGCTAAATCATGGTTATAAGTTAAGTTGCTGACTTGGCTAAGCCTACCCCAATAGATGGGAAATCGGACAGATTATTCTGGTGCTTTCGCGGTATTTTTCGTTAGATCGTGGATCCAAGTTAATTCCAACGAAAGTCAAACCCCATTAAGCCGTCACCATTGGAAATAGCCAATTCATTTTGAAAATACTCCCTTAAGGATCCGAAAATTGGAAACCCGGTTGAAACGCCACCCATCAAAATCATTGACAGCTCGAATATGCCCGTGCCATTTAATTTTGTCTTCGATTCCCCACCAACACGATTCAAGTTCCTGCGAGAAATCTAAAATAAGAAAAAACGCGGTACATAAAAATGCACTTCTCGGGAACATGAGTAATACAAAATTCACTACATATCCCAGGCTTATTTCAATATTTTCATCTCATTTTCTACCGTCATACTACATTAATGTGCCATCAAAAAAAGCCGCCATTCTTGGGAACCAACAATCTACAGTACAGTATTTTGAAAAACCTAGTGATAATAATATTGAAAACCTGATAAAACACCATCCGCAAAAATTATTAGCAACTCAGTAATCCGGCCAATTCATAGTCTCCCATAGCCCACCAACAAGATTCAGGTTTCTGTGAAATGTCTCCAGTTCAAAAAAAAAAACCAAGATGACATGATGTACCACTCGGTAACTGCAGGTAGATATACTGTACTTCACGCATACCTAGGGTTCTTTTGATTGCTTTCTGGAACTGGAGTAGTTATTCTAATTCGCAATATCCTTGACTTTCATGTTATTTTAGCTTTTTTCATAAACCACCAACACCCTTTCAAACAGACACAAACAACAAGGGGCGGCTTATCAAGGCTAAACTGCATTTCACTTGATTTCTAAGTTATTTACTGTATTTATGAACAGGCCAAAAATTTGGTGGGGGCTAATCCAGGTTCGACTGCAGTCCGCAATTCATTAGTGAGTTAGAAATCCGCTCAATTTCGACGCATGATGCGCATGCAAATCTCGCAAGCTCGTCAAAAATCCAACAGGGGTCTCCCAAAAAAAAAATAAGACAAGCATGCTTCGGCGTCCATCTTGAAGAAAAAGTCCTCCTCTAAAATCAAAGTCGGTCAGCTCTCAAATCCCGGACGGGGAAGGGCAGCAAGGTCGGCAACCTTGGGCGACGAGCAGCCGCAGACGTACAGTACTTGCGTACAGCACAGTACTCACAGCCGCCACGAACGCACCTGGGGGGCTGTCGTCTCGAGGCCGTGACCCAAGCCAAACGCGCATCCGAACCATCAGAAGCGCCTTTTCCCCTCCGCTCGCCGAGATTCACGCCAACGAATCGCACACATCGTCGTGACAACACAACCACCACCACCACCTGGGCCCTCCATTAATTCAGCCCGTCAGCAGCACGACGTCCCGTGCTGCCACGTCACGATCCACGAGGATTTATCATCCATTCGAGTGTTGCGAGCGAATCCTCCGATTGCCGGGGAGCTACTCGAACTTGTCCCCAGTAAAACAACAAGACGGGGGAAAAAATGCATTCTTATCTGTCGAGAACCGAAGTCCCCGGCCTCGCACGCGGTGACAACGTGGACGACCACGGATCCAGTCCAAACGATCCCGAGTATGGCGTCCTTTCGGCTCCCGATCTGTCACTTCTTGAAAAAAAAAAACGAAACCCCCCACGGAGTATCTTTCCATCAACTACAATATTTTGGTACGTGCAGAAGTGAAAATTCTTTGGTACGGCAAACTAAATCTTTGAGGAAGACGGACCTTGTTGAAAAGAACACGCATGACCTCGTCCAACAATGAAGCAATACTTGAATAAACTTTTTACAGAAAATAAATGACGATAATGATTATTTTAAAAGGTATAATATATTATGATAATATTTTTTAGTATTTTCTTGGTTCTTTTTTTTTCTAAGAGCTTTTGAAATATTTTATAATTAGCATCAACAATCAAAAGAGGAAAAAATACCGAGCGGCTTAAAATCCCCGCCAATAAAATTGCCAACTAAATCTTCGGGGAGAAAACCTTCGGATTTCTCAGACAAGACCGGATTTGCCCTCACCTAGCCGAATGTACACGCATGACTTGGTCCAAATATATCGCGATCAACTCGTTTTCAGTCGAACTTTTAATACTCAGCTTCTTGCAGAAAAGTGATGGATGAAATTAGCGTCCTACGCAGAGAAAAAAAACATAAATGGAAAAATACCCAACATCCAGCAGCTCCTGATCCCCGCTTATGAAAGTGCATCTAAATCTGCCACCTAAAGCTTTTGGAGAAACTTCGTACTCCGCTAAAGAGCCGTTATTTCCCCTCAACTTGTTGAACAAACATTTCGCAATCAACATCAAATTTTGAAGACTCAACTTCTTACAGGAGAGTGACCATGCCGAACATGGAGCAACTACTTTTCGGTAATTGTGGTAACGAAATGATGCGAACCGGAAAAAAATTCGTTGTGCAGAGAATTTCGTTGTGTAGATTATAGGTGAAAACAAAAGTCTCAATGCAAGACGGAGCCAACCGGTAGTAAAAGAAAAGTCGAGGTCAATTTCACTGCATCGAAAAGCATCAAGTGCACCATTAGGTGGTTTATCGGCAGGGAAAAAAACCTCCGACCTTCACTGAACCAGGATAATAAAAACGTAACACATTTTCTCACTAGGGTGACAAGTGCTGAAGTCAAAGCCAAACGAATGACAATTTCCCAGTTGATTCGTCAAAATGATGCGGACTCATCTCCGAGTTGAACACGCTGGATAAGAATCACGATTCCTGTGCAGAAACGTGCGCATTCTATGCAGAAAAAAAATATATATACAGCACACCCTAGAGCCAGAAAGCTTCTAATCCCCCGCTTATAAAAAGTGCATCGCAATAAAGCCCTTCACCACCACCAAAATCCCGGAGTAACGGGCAGGCGTAAATCCGCAAAGCTCACGCACACAAAAAGGTCAAATGAAAACAGCCAGTGTTTGTTTTTTCTCCGATTCCGATCACAACAGAAAATTTTATTTCGCCCCCAAAAACGACGGGTCGGTCGCCATCAGCATCAACGAAAAGGGGAAATAAAAACGCACCTGAGATCTAAGAATTATCACATTCTCCTAGCCGGCTCAGGCCTTCTCAGCGACGACAACATCATCATTCGCGCCGAGGCTGCGAGCCAAGAAAAAGACCGGGCGCTGCACCGACATGCAACCCCCCCAAAAAAAAAATTTACTCAAGTGCGATTACCCACGAGAACCCCACCCCCATGGATGACCACGACTTACATTTCTTCTTCATCACAGTAAACTACTCCAGCAGAACGTCATTCACTGAGAGGTGAACGCACTTAAAGCAAAATCTTAACACACCTTATGAACTCTCGATCGCTCCATGGAGAAGAAGAGGTGAACGGTCTGCGGAAACGAGGAAATTCGCAAGCTTTTCATGAGAAGAAGACAGAAAGGATAGAACAGTTCAGTACAGTAATCGCAGCCTCAGTGAGAGAAAAAATTATGGCGCAACGCCGCCAGTCGCACATCAGCGCAGCTTCCAGTAACTCACAGTGGGGAAGTGTATCAAAATACGGTCATAAGCGTATTCGCCCCTTTTTTTCTAGGTTCGGGGATAGAAACAAAAATTTGACTTTGCCGGTGTCACACCCTTTTCCGAAAGAGTCAAAAATACGAGCGCAGACGGACGCTCGACCCCGAACTCGACGCGGCTACGAAAATCCCTCAGGCGAGATACCCAAAAATATTACACGTAATCGAGATGCCCAAAATTATTCTTTTACCTCTGTCTTTTCTTCCGTCTTCGCGACCAAGAACATGAAAAGAACACCAGAGAGAAGCCCAAAAATCACAGTTACCCTTTCCTCGTATGCAAATCTACAGAACAACACGTCCTCTCATTTCTGTGGCTAAATCGCAGGGCGTTCGCCAAAAACTCGAAGTGCTCTTTTCCACATCAGGAGTTCGTTCGAAATTCATTTAAATTCAGTTGAAGCATCGCCAAGACGATCGAATCACGGCCACAAAAGGCCCCTCTATCCTATTTACGCCACAATTTCCACGAAAAACATTAATCTTCCAGAACTTGCGATGAAATCCATAAATCTCGCAACAGATTTAGCTATCGATTTCACTTTCCGTACACTAAAAAATACTCGAAAGAAACAGTTACACATTCGAAAAAAAAAGGTACTTCCTAGCTGTATTTTTTTCATCATTATTCAGTAAATCCTGACCTCTTAAGAGCTTACTGGAATCGAACTCATGGCATAGGGAAAAAAGAATTCTTTGCGAGCCACGGAATCGAGCTTTTTTCTTCGTCTTCGTGAAGACGAGAGAGAGAGATGCACACAACGTAAGTGCATCATACAGCCTATAATCAACCACCGATCGAACCCAGGACTAGGCACTTCGAAACCCTCAAATTCACCACAGAAGAGGACACGTCGTCATCACTCGCACGAAAATTTCATCTCGGAATTGTCTGACACACCGACTGGGCATCTCGAGAACATAAAACGCTCCAGCGCGTCGGGGGAAACAGAACACACTTCTCGAAATATAGCGTGGTCGCGACTGCAAAAAGACTCTTCCCCTCTTCGTTGAACCCGGTTCAAAAAGTCCCCCCCACATCCACCGAAGGCTTTCACATGATACAAAAGTATGGAAAAACATCAGGACATGATTCAACATGACGAGTAAAAAATCTGACCCTCATGGCAAAACCGAACCACTTCCAGAACAAGCAATTTCTCATCGCACTCAGGTGCGCGTTTTCAAACAGGAAAAAAAACCGCCGACGACGACGACGACATCGCCTACACATAAATTAAACCGATAACTCGAATGACCCACCACGAAAGGACTGCCTTTTTTTTAAACCAAGACACTGAATTCACACGCATCGCAGCGGCGATCCATCATCACCTTAAGCATTTACGACTCCCGATCTCCGTGGAACGAGTGGAATCTCATGGCCCTCGTTTTGCCTGACTTTGGCATCCGCCTGGTGTTTTGCATCGCCGATTCTGAAGCAAAAACGAACATAACCACACCATCAAGCCAACAACGCTTCAAAAACACATCACCGTCCCTCGTCGAATTTCCGCCACACAATCGCGACAAGTTGAATTATTGACATGAAAACGATTCTCACCTGCAGAGTTGTTGTTGTTGTTGCTGCTGTTGTTGTTGCTATTGGTGAAATTCGCCATGGAAGCCATGAGCATCTCAGTGGACATCATCTGCTGGTTGCAATTATTGGCATCGAATTCTCGCGGCACTTGCAACGACACATCCTGCATGCCAGTCCTGTTCACAGCAGTCATCATCGCGTGTTGTTGCTGTTGTTGTTGTTGCTGCTGCTGCTGCTGCGGGTGCATCGAATACTGGGTCGCTGACGAAGTTGGCACCCGGTCAGCCATGCTCACGAACGGCGTATACGACGCGGTCCCACCAGTCATCTCCACCGGCATCATTTGCGGCGCCTGTTGCCCAAACTTGACGCCTTCGTAATACGGCGGCGGGGGCATGTGCTGATGCTGGTGGTGATGCTGCTGTTGTTGTTGTTGTTGTTGCTGCTGCTGTTGTTGATGCACAGCCTGTTGGAACCCCTGCGGGGTCTGGTACTGCGGCAACGGCGGCATCGGGAACCGATCCTGACTCTGCGACGCGTAACTCATCGTCATGAGATTCATACCGGCCGTCGACGTCGCCGACGTCATCCCGCCGCCGTAATCCAGACTCTGCGTCGACGAGTAGCAACTCGTCGGCATCTTCATCATCGCCGTCGTGGCCTCAGCCTGCGACTGCTGGAACATCATGTCACGCGCATTCAGTTGGTCCAAAGACGCCACAGACGTCGAGGCCTGGGCATAGAACGGCTGCATGCCGCCGCCATTCTCTTTGATGGACGCCCAGTACGGCGGCGGCGGGGCCTGCGAGTACACAGGCTGGTACTGTTGCGTCAACGGGAAGTCCTGCTTGGCCCGTTTGGACGCGGTCGGCACACTGGGCTGCTTGAACAACTGCGGCTGCGACACCGGGATGCCCAAGTCCGCGCACGAGGGAATGAACGTTTTGTGACTGTTCGCGCTCGACGTGCACAAATGCGCCGACTTGTTTTGCGCGTGCGAATTCCGCGCCAAGTCCATCGACACGGGGAGACTCGACTGACGCGCGTGCACCTGCGGCAACTGATGCTGCTGCTGCTGCTGTTGTTGTTGTTGGTGGAGGTGGTGGTGGTGCTGCATCACAGATTTGGGGAACTGGGGTGGGGGCGGTGGTTGCGGCGGCGCGACGACGGGGACTTGTTGCTGCTGTTGCAGAGCAGGCGTCGTCACGACAAACGTCGGCTGCTGCTGCTGCTGTTGTTGCACACTGTCCTGCTGGCACGGCTGACGCTGCGCAGTGCCACACCGCTTCACGTCACTCCACTGGAAATTGGCATTGGCCATGACGGACGTGCACGGGGCCGGGAAGCATTGCTTGATGCCCAAGTAACGCTTGTAACTCGGATGGATCATGAGGATGGGATCACTGCGCATCGGCGGGTACAAGTGCTTGGGCAACTCGTACTCGGTGCCAGTGTCGACCGAAAGGGGCTTGAGAAACCGCGAGTCCACGTGGATGTTGCCGTACTCGCACATGCGACGCGAAAGCTGCGTGGGAAGACCGTGCATGCGACGCACGTGGCGCACGTAGCCGTACGATTTGGACTTGAGCACCTGGCACTTGCAGCTCGGATTCCGACACACTTCACTGCCAAACTGACCCAGGTCCTGGGGCATGAACACTCGGTCCGACACCACCTGGCCGGGGCCAAGATTCGTGTCCATCTTCACCACGCTTTTCACGCCGATTCGGCCGGGAGGGGCTCTGCAGTTCTGATCCGCCATCATCCACGGCTGCGGATTCATCGGCCCGTAACCACACACTACGGCCATGTTCACTTATGCAAAATATATCCGCGCAAAAGTACTTGGGGGAAACAGGCACCGTCGAAGGTGCACTCGCCTAGATGGCAGAGACAAGGAAACAAATGTCAGTCAGTCAGTCAACTCGAACAACACAAGATGCAATCCGGCAGCGAGATAACGGCTCCCATGACGCACATCACTCAACTTCGCCCAGGAAAAAGTCACACGCGACCGAACTTACAAAATTCTGAGACCAGAAACTTCCATCTCCGAGAACAGTAACCGAACTTGAAGAATTCTGAGACAAGTAACTTCCATCTCCGAAAAAAGACGCATAAACAACGCTCGCGTCACAGCCGTTTTCCACCAGAAGGCCATTCCGTGTCTCACTCGGACCAACGAACATCGAAGTGCCGAAATATCGCAAGTCCGAAAATGAAAAAAAAAAATTCACAACAGCGGAACCACCTGTCGACCGATCCGACGGTTGACCGATAATTAATACTGTAATGCTGGAAGTTAACGATCATTTGATCGAATATCTCGGAAATATAACTGAGTTGCGAATTCTCGCGACGGGAGACACACCTGGTCATCACTAAAAAATGGCGCACTATTCCCAGGGCACGGCTCAACCGACGCACACCCACCGACCGACAGTCACAGACTGGCGGGCCAACGTAGCCGCGCGCTCTGGTATACACCCGATCATATGGCCTCTCGCAGAGCTCCATCTCCAAAATCTTCCCGCCAAAAAGCCACCAAGCGACAAAATTTTTTGAGGCAGTTACACGCATTTTTCGATTTAAAATCGTGTTCAGGAGTTCCCACTGCTTCGAACACCTAGTCTAAATAGTTCTTCACAAGTTCAAACGTTGTTATAAAAATTACTTTTTTATATTGATCCACACGAAATATCACGCGATCAGGAGAAAAAATGCGTAAAAAATAGGATGATCGTAGATTAGTAAAATATGAATTATTTTCTTGGTTTTCTTTCACATAGCAAGGCTGAAACACGATTCTAAAACAATGACGTTTTACGTCGGTGCTCTTTCAGTGCCTGAATAAAGTTGGAACCTCCGGAAGTTCCACGAGCAGATCGGAGTGAGCAGCAGACAGACAATATACGCACTGACTCCCTTTGTTGTGGAACGATTCCTCCGTTCCACATGTTCTTTGATCGAATGTTAGAAGAGTTTTGCATCTGTTCACATAATTCTAGGCAAGTTCACTCCAATTCAGTAAGGACACATCCTTTCTACAACGGGCGACATCTAAGGAAAGGAGTCAGAGAAACTGCACAGCACTCCCACCCAGGACAAGACTGGTTATCTCACATTCATGACACCCCTAGGTCAGGTCCAGCACACATTTTTACTTCAGAGGCTGAAGATGGGACCAGCTTTGTTTCTAAGAAACATCACCACCAGTGGTGCCCAACTCATAGGTGGGCAAAATGCTGCAAATAAATCAACTCCTATAAAACATTTTCACATAGTAGACTCCTTTGAATTAAACAAAAGTCAACAAGTCCCTTTTATTTTTTTAAGCAAGCTTGGCAATTTTTACCTTCAAACTTTGGTAAAATCGGTTGGGAATTTAAATCGAATGACATGTCGGCTGAAAATTAAATCTTCCGCCTGTTTTTTCTCGTTATTTTCACTTCGCGACACGTATTATTTTCTTTGCTCAACCCAAACGGAAATAATAGTATCTGCCTCATTCAAGATTTTCCAATTTCTTCGGAGGATCCAAAACAGAAAGCTACAAAACGCCTGACTCAAGAGCTTTTCTGATGGTTGTTCGGGCAGCCGTTTTCCACAAGAAGGCCATTCCATGTCTTAATCGCACCAACGAACATCAAAGCGCCGTAAGATCACAAGTCCAAAAATGAACCCAAAAATTCACAACAGCGAAACTACCCGTCGAACGATGAGTAATACTGGACGTTGACACTTCAGGCCATCATTTGACAGAATTATCTCAGAAATATTAACGACTGGGACTTGTGTATTCTCGCAGCTGGACACCATGGACAACACTCACACATGGGAGCACTGCACCACGTCTCCGATCTGACGCACACCCACCGACCGACAGTCACTGACTGGCAAGCCCGGGCAGCCGCGCGCTTTGGTGTACTGTACATTCGGTGTGGCAGGCGGGGCATACTCCCCAGGCGCAGAACTCCCCCTGAAGGAGGATTAATCTACATCGGCCGGCGGAGTGAATTCTGCAAAGGCTTTCCTGCAGTGAGCACTTATGAAGTGGTTCCTTACACAGAATTCAGAGGAAAGTTGATTACACTTTGATTCTTTAAGCATCATTTACTTGGGCAAGAATAATGATGACTTCTGCGGAAATCTATATTCACAGAAGCCCTTGTACAGACCATGATGCCTCACAATGTCTGCAAAGTTTATTATGAGGAGTTGAAGCATGGTAATACATTGTAAAATGATGAATGCAACTAGAAAATACAACAAGAACAATATTTTACCATGCTTTAACTGGTAACAAAGGCCACCAAGATATAATTTTTTTGTGAGGCAGATACTCTTGTTTTTTTCATTAGTGTGTAGGAGTTCCCATTGCTTTGAGCCAACTCTGGTTCAACTCACTGCACTTACACTTACTGCATCTGTGCTTGCCAACCAAAAGTTATTGCTGGCACAGCTTGCAACTGTCATCACTCCATCTGTGCACAACTCTTGGCAGAAATAACTTGCTGCTGATACAAGTTGATGCAATTGAATGTGAAAGAATGAAATGGATGGGAAAAGTTTAATATAGCAACATATTTGAGAGTTTGCAAAACATAAGAGCATCCATACTTGTACTGCCTTATCCTACAGCTGCACTAGTCACATTTTTCAGTTGGACAGTCTGTAAATCACCCTCATGAGTATGGGGTTGTGTGATATCCAAAGGCTCTCCCAGATGGTCTTGGTAATTTACACCAGTTTTTGCTTGCCTGTTAATATTTTTATTTATTTTTTTCTACAACCAGAAATGTAATCCCCCTTTGCAGTTCTGGTTCTCACACCTCCATGTGATGTGGGTGTCCCACACCTTATCCCTCACATAGATGAAGCCATCACATGAAATTTTATCATGCCCTTGTTGGCTGATTAGAATCTCCATCCTTTATAAATGAATAATATAGATAAAATAGGAATAAAGCTTGTATAATGTTACATTTACTCATGCAAGATGGTCATTATTCATGTGAGCTTGGCAAGTTATTGCAGTGGCAAGTTGTCTGTGTGGCACACTGTGTGCCACAACTTTACTTGCCACAGTTATTCAGGCAAGTTGTACCAGGTTGTCTGTGCAGCAAGCAATGACAGCAGCAAGTCAGTAGAGTGGCAAATTATGACATCAGCAAGTCATAAGGGGTGCAGTTAGTTATGAGTGTGGCAAGTTCCAGAGTGGTGAAGTTGTGTTGACAGGCTTTGAGCCCCTAGTCTAAATAGTTCTTCACAAGTTTAAACATTATTATAAAAATGACTTTTTATATTGATGCACACGAAATATAACAAGATCAGGAGAAAAAATGCGCAAGAAATAGGATGAATGTAAATTAGTAAAATATGAATTATTTTATAGGTTTCCTTTCACATAGCAAGGCTGAAACACGATTCTAGAACAATGACGTGTTACGTCGGTGCTCTTTTGGTGCCTAAGCAAAGTTGGAACCTCCGGATGTTCCAAGAGCGGACAGGTGTGAGCAGCAGACAGACGGAATACTCACTGACTCCCTTTGTTGTGGATGATTCCTCCTTTCCACATGTTCTTTGATTGAACCTTAAAAGAGCTCGCTTCTGTTGATGTTTTCTGGGTAAGTTCACTCCCATTCTGGCTTCATGGAAGAATACCGTAGTGCAGAAACGGTGCATCTCAGGAATTATCTCATGGAATACCCAATTGAGAATCTACTGACCATACCTCAAGAAGTGTATCATAAGGGAATCAGGAAGTGTGTTATAATAAGATTGTTTCAACATTTACTCTCCAGGCTTTTTGTTGAGACTTGAGAACAAGGTTGTTGCATTATGAAAATGTATGTCATAAAGTTGATTTTCTGTACAGTAATGCAATTTAACTGAATTTTAGAAATTCCACCATGCATTCATTCTAATGTAGCCATGTAAATTAAACTGGAGGCGTCCCATTGTGAAATTGAAATAGTATTGCAACTGCCGGTGCATTACATATATTCAAATGTACAGTCAACCCCCGTCTAATGGACTTGATTCGTGCAAGGGACAAGTCTGTAAGACAAAAAGTCCTTTACACAAATTCAATTGCATAAAAAATTTAAAATTTCAATTTTCAACACTAATTTTAAACCAAAAGAAGTCTGTTTGGCAGATTTTGTCTGTTGGGTGGGAGGAAAAACTGCTTGCAGAGCTGGCCTGTTCGGCGAAAATCCCTTACACAGGAGGTCTGTTAGGCGGGGGGCCACTGTATTACATTTTCCTTTTTCATACAGATCAGGGAAATATCATTGTAGTTTCCCATGCCAGGATGCAATAGTTGATGTTGAAACTTGAGGTAGACAGACAGACTCTCTCTGTATAAAGGTTCTCTAGAACAAAACTCTCTCTCTGATGAATTTTTTCTGGTCCCCTGGATTTTGTTGTAGAGAGAATCCACCTATAT
Organism: Notodromas monacha; assembly: GCA_905338405.1. Taxonomy (NCBI): domain Eukaryota; kingdom Metazoa; phylum Arthropoda; class Ostracoda; order Podocopida; family Cyprididae; genus Notodromas; species Notodromas monacha. The sequence continues at coordinate 22,747 of CAJPEX010000059.1, read as the reverse complement.
CACAAATACTTGCAAGGGCAACCTCAACAAGGAAGAACCCAAGCTTTTGATTAGCAGGCTCGCAAATCTCCAGGCGTGATATTTCTGTCGCCAAACCCGTGGAATTAATGGAATCTGACAGCTGAAGACCATCTCCAGGAAAGCTAGGCGACAGAAACTGCTTTAGTGACGCAATTCCATGAATAGGTCGCCAGCGGTGAACGCGACGGGAGGCGAAATTATCTACAAACATCTCACCAATTCCCCCTGAGCCCCTCATTATTTCCCTCGGATCCCGTTCCTTTCTCACCTAAATCCCCGCGATTTTCAATTTCAATAGATTAGGATATTTCTGCGTTCGAACTCGTTAAGTGGACGATTGATTGTTCTGAAATCGCAGATGTTATTAAAACCAGAGTCGCGTCGGTCCAAAGGCGGTCTTGGCCGCGATTATCCGGCGCCTCGCCGGTCTCGAGGCGCCGGAGGATTTGCATTCCGGATTTACGAAAACGTCGCACGGACAAAAGGTACCATGGCTCATTGCTGAGACTTTTAAATTCGCCTCCACGGGGGGTATGACGAATGTCAATCGTGCTTGGGACATTTTGTACTCTTCCTAAAAAGAATAAACCATTAGCATTGTCCCGGTGAAGCTTTAAGCCGCGCGATAAGGATTTAATGATACTCACGACTTCGTCATCAGTGGCTTTTTTTTTGTCACTCCGTTGGTCGCCTGAAATGGAAATTAAATCGGTTAGACGTCTACGAACAACTCGAGAATGAAGTACAGGACGGTATCTCCTGAAGTACAGTACTTGAACTACGTGAAGCAAAAAATGAATAAATTCTTCCCATTGCAAATCGAGACGAGTTGACGCTCGTACGTGATTGAAACATAAAAACGGTCCTTGTTCCTGGGCTTTCCTCGCAGTAATGTTCATTCGCTCTTCATTATTTATTGTTTTTTTTACGCTCAAGCTAGAAAAATCTCTTCCTCGTAAGCATTTTAAATATTTTAGCAATCAATTTCTGGTCTTCCACTTCAATTAAAAATGCATATACCCGCCTGGAAAAGAAAGGAAAAAACGCATCGAATTCGAAAATCTGGAAAAAAGATCGGAACATAAGTAATGTGCGTGCAAAATGTGACCGGAAATGACACATTTACTTCCATAAAACGTTCACTCAAATGCCACATTCAGTTTTTTTTTTCTAAAATTGGAAATGAAAAATTGATTGGGCAGCTTACTTGGGTACAAAAATCTTTTTGTGCGCAATGTCAACATTTTAAATTTTTAAATAGAAGCAGTCCTAATATAAATTAGTAATAAAACACAGTTAAAAAAACAATTGAGACAGAGTTTATTTGAGCCAAAATTCACACATTCTGCTTTCATACCTTCCTTATTCTGGCACAGTACAGTAAAATCTTGTTACAACAGACTTGTGGGGACTTCCGAAAAAGTTTGTTGTAAGAAATGATTTGTTATAATGAGATTTTGCAAATTATTGACTGAATTGAAGATTTTCTTCAAGTTAGACCTGCATATATTCAACATCTTCCTTTTGTGGCCTTTTCAGATGTTTTTCAATGGTTAAAAAATTGTGATCTTCCAAAAGAAATTCAATTGTTTATAAAAAACAGATACTCTGAATAAGAGGTAAATACAGTACTAGCACACTTTCTTGACTAGGTTTTTTTGAGCAATTCATGCAAAGATTTGTAAGGGTGAATGTTCCAAAATTGCTGACAAATTTTGCATCACTAGCATTTCTCAAGCATACAAACCCTTTTCAATATGAGTATTGCTGGGCTCATTTTTTCCATCTAACTGCCCCCCCCCCGCCCTTCCAACATAATTCTCAACATCAGAATAATTTTTGGAAGATGATTTTCAGGTGAACATTGAAGAATTTTTGTGCTTGATTCCACCTTATGTCCCAAGAACCAGTTACCACTTACCAGTCAAATTTGAAATGGGAAATGTGAGACTGTGCCTGCCTTCATCACAGATGTTTCATGAAGAAATCATAGAATGTTCCTCAAAAAAGTTTGATCTACTGGAATTGACAGTTTGTTGTAGTGAGATTTCTATAACACATACCCTAAATGGGGGTTCGCATCTCACACAGAGAAAATTCGTTGATTTTTAAATTTGAAATTTAAAAATCAGGTGCGCATGTAAAAAAAAAAAAAAAAAAAAAAAAACGCCCGTAGTGTTCATGTAAATATGGCAACGCTTTCGAGCTCTGTTTTGATGTGAGGAATGAGTTATTTTTTATTAGCCGCAGAGGAACTTCAAAAGCGAAACAACTAAGTAAATTTCTGAATTATTTCTCCATTCGTTTATCTTCTCTTCAAAGTAAGATCTGCGGCAGGAGAAACATGAAATGGTCGTAGGTCGCAATTTCCTTTTCATCGCACGAAGTATTCATGTGCGAAGGCCACAAATGTAATTCCTTCGTCATAAACGCTTTCGAAGCATAATACAGTACTGGATTCCTGAATTACGGCACCGTAGCCATAAAATTAATCTTTCCGCAATTATCCCTCGAGCAGGACTAAATTATAAGACACATTTCATAGGCGTGTGAGGAGAACTCATATGATGAGTTTGATCTTTGAAAATCGAGTTTGAAGGCTTCGCCTTTTCCTTCTGGAAAGAAATACACGGGCATTGGAGAAGAAACTTCGCAAAAGTTGCGTGTCATTGAACCCATTATTCATGCAAGGAGAGGAACACGTTTTAAAATTTCAATTTTTTCTCCCACCATTCCATTCGGCTACGGAATATCCACCCAGAGGTTCGTGGAACGTTGTCAGAATCCATAAGCTTAACTTGTTTCTCATAATTTCTATTTTATTCCTTCATCCTCAATAGCAGTATATTTCCCTTTGGAGACCTGCTCACGGAGAATGGAAAGTTCTCAGAGGAAGTGTTTCGCATGTGCCAAGGAAAGATCACGCACAGTACAGTACTGTACCTGCTTAACCTTGCGAAAACAAGTCCAAGAAAAAAATAAGAAAGAAAGCGTCACAAGCTGGGTAGAGTGTCAGCACAATGGTTTTCAAGATGTTGTGTTTCCCAGTTCCTTTCATTTTTGGACATTGTTTATGAAAGGGCCTCCTGGCCTAATGAGGGAAAAGTAGGATGCATGTCTGAGGCATGATTAGGTAAATTTTCTCTTGAAATGGTGTGAATCTTACTTAGTGTCATGTGGGAGGCCAGAAAATATTAAATGCTCAGTGGAAGGCCTTTCCTACACTTGAGTCAAACTTGTCAACTTTAAATTTTAACAACAGCTGTTTCCCAAAATACCTTCTTGTCTGATTGACTTGAAATTTTATGACAGATATACTGTACTACAATTGGACTTCCTCGACCCAAACCTCCCTACCCAGTGAGCACAAAGTTTCTCCAAAACTTGTCCAACACTCATCCAAATGAGTGGACATGTCCTCATACAGTATTATCAATCTTTGGAGAACTTGTCCAACAAAATTTTGCTCTCAGGGATGAGTGTGGAGAACTTTTCCACCAGACACTGGTTGTGCCAAATTTTGTTTAAGGGAAAAAAAATTGTCCCAGTTTCCTTCAAAACTGTCCATTTTGGATCCAAAATTCATTCAAAAGCAGTTGTCTTTTGGGTTACTTATGAATTAAAATAAGACAATTTGTCCAATTTTTATACAAAACCCATCCAAACAAACTTGTCCAAAATATGTTCATTTTTGGAAGATTCTTGGATACGTTTGCTTGGATGAGTTTTGGGCCAGAAATGGACAATATCTTGCTCACTGGGTAAGTAAGAAACATCGTTACATGTCCAATTTTTTACACTCTAATTGAAATCCCTAAAGAACAATTTCAATCTCTGGAAAAAATATGCATGTGGGGCTTGAGTAAATATAATATGATATTTAGCAGTTCCAGATCCAGAAGATTGCCATTTTTAATTTTTATAATTTTTTCTTTTTACCATGAGCAAAAATTGTACCTTCCCAAACAGGAAACCTCCCTTAGTTAAATTTTTCTTCATGACCCTTGAAGTTAAACTCAAAGAGACTCACTTGTACAGGTGAACCTTGCTAAGTCAAACCTCCCTAAGTTTAATGCCTCCAGAACTCAAAATTTTTTCAAGTCCCTGTCTGAATTCCCATAGAAACAATGTACTAAAAACCTCCCAAACTCAAAATATTTTTCTCTCAAACCTCTGTAAGTCAAAATTTATAATGCTGTTTGGTTATTATTTCTTTGAAATATGAAAGATAAAATCAGAAAAATAAACTATTTTATGCATTTTGATATAAAGTGAAGGACTAATTGAACAAATGAACCCCTGCCTACAAGTTCAGCAAGCTTTAAACTCATTATGAAGCAAGTTTAGGCCTGGAATATCCTCATCTACAATTTCCCATTTTCCTTGGAGCAAAAATACTTGTTTCCTTTGCCCCATTTTTTTCTGGTCCCAGAAATTCGACTTAGAGAGGTAATATAATGTAGTGGCAAATATGACCACCAAGAAACCCAATTGTTTTCTCTCTTCAAAATCACCTGTCAGCGCACCACCATCACCCTGGAGGAGCAAATGCCCCAAATGACCACCAGTGGTTCCGCGTATGAACCAGCCCGCACTGGACTAAATACTGTACCGCGAAACCCGGTCCGTGCAGGAGCCGGGCCCCGCATTCCGGAAGCAGATTCCGCGGTGCCCGGGAAACGGTGTCCCGTCGCTTTCCCGATCGACGCCCGGAAAAAAAACTCCGGGTGAGTGACCCGAACGTGATGAGGGTGACGCGAGTACGTGCGACACTGATCCCGAGCAGAAAGTGGGATTAGTCCATGGGGGTTTTATTATAAGGGAGCTCGTTAACGAAAATCCAATCGCACTCGCCGACGAGAACGTCGTAACACGCGGCACGACTTCCTCCACACTCAAAAAAAGAACTCCAACGAAAAACAAATAGGGAAAAACAACGTACTTTTAACCTAACAAACCAGGTGCTCTGATGAGAAAAAATAGAGCAGCAAAAGGAATTGCCGCGTAATTGATCACGAGAAATCCCGTAGCTATTTTTAACGACTCTTGAATCACCTTCATGAAATACGAAATGGTTCGCAACTGTTTTTTGTGAGGCAAGCATATGAGATCGCATTTTTTAAATGTTGTAATGAATGTTAATCGACTTGTCTTCCGGAATGTCAGTGGAACGAGGGTAAAAGTTAGTTACTGTACCACGCAGCACCATGAAAATACGTTTCCAAAAATTCAAACCGGATCGTGAAACATCCCATGGTTATTGGCTGGAAAGTTTCGCCCACTTTTTCTAGTTCTGAGAGATGAAAGATATTTGATTAACGATTGAACGCTTTCTTAAGATGAAAATGTTGATCACAAATCTGGACAAATGTTACGGGAACATCATGAGTAAAATATTTTTCCTGAATATGATATGTTATGTGGATTTTTTTTCTCGAGCAAAAGCATTGGAGGCATTTTATGAAATGGCATTTGCATGTTCCTTCCAATACCGTAATTGATCGACACTAGAACAATGAAATTGAAACCTTTTTTTTGCCTGGGTATTTCTTAAAAATGCTTTGTTCTTTCCTGAAAGAACGTGTAGATACTGGTGGAAAAAATTTCTAAAACTGAAATTCTTCAAGCTTCATAATATGCAAGAAGCCATGAAGCGAAAACATTACAGTTATTGCATGCCAAAATTTTCTTCAGTTTGTTTTACTGTATACAGGTAGAGTCTCTCTAAACAATGATCTTTTCTAAAAATATTTTCTCTGGGTATTTCTGGGTACAGTGGTGCCCCAAAATTCAACCCAAATATATTGCCAGGCTAGGGTCAAATTTTGAAGCAGTCAAATTGAGAGACAATGTCAAATTCAATGTTTTATGCATCAAATTTGATGTTTTGGGTCTCCCTTCAGGTTGAATTGTAGGCCAGAGGTCAAATTGCAATTCAATGTCCAAGCAAATTTGGCCATCAAATTGCAGGATGATTAAGTTGTGGAGCATTAAATTGTGAGGTACCACCTGTAATGAGTTTTTCTGTCTCCTTGGGGTCTTTACCCTCCTCATATTGGTTCTTCACTAAAGCAAAAGGATTTTTCTGGTCCCCTGAATTTTGTTGCATAGAAAACCCCTTGCAATGATACCGTATTTTCCTCAGTACCATGGGCCCTCAAGTAAGGCGTGCACAGCGGTTTTTCAGTAGGAAATTTTGCTAAAATCTTATCCCCAAGTAAGACACACACCCCAATTTTTAGTGAATCTGAAACCACAACATTTCAAAAATAAAAACAATAAATTGACTTTAGACATGAATTGAACAAAAATCTGATCAATTTTCAACTGTTTCAGTACAAAAAAGTTATCTTGTTACACTTGTTCCAAATTTCTCAATTATAATTAAGTATAATGCCAACATGACTTCCTAAAACTTCTTGCAAAATTTGTACCCACTTATGACACGCACTCCTTTTTTTTCTTCTGAAATTTGAGAAAAAAGGTGTACTTGGTACTCAAGTAAATATGGTATTTCCCTGTACATGGGAAATTTGATCCAAAATTCAGACATTCCAACATAAAAGCAAACGGCCTCAAGACACACAATAATTAGGTCAAGATCTTGGGGGTCGGAATGCATAAAATGTACGTTTTAGATCACCTCTCTGGTATCCCAACCCAGAAAACCCCTCACGTGCCGCGAGTCCTGCCAGCTGGAAAAAAAAACAAACCCTGGACTACGGTTGAAGTGAATCCGATTTGGACCAACGTTCTCATGCTCCGAATATCGAATGAAGGGCCGACTGTCTAAGCACGCGAGCCGGGCATTCGTGCTTACACTGGGGCCCGACGCGGGAACCCCTCAAGAACCCGTGTATACACGGCGGAAAGTACTTTTCCTGGCTGCCAAACGTGACGAGCGGAACCAGCGGGATTCATCAGCTGTCGCGCAAGACCCGGCTGACGAAAATAGCGATCCAGAGATCCTGTTTGGTAGAACGGAAACAAGCTCCAGGAACTTTTTTCCCGACCCGACCCGACGGAACTCGAGCCCGGGATCGGAACACCCGCCACACGGAATCCGATGCTCGAAAAGAGTTCTGGCTCTTTTTTTTTATACTTCGCAAACGCGCCCGGCATTTTTAAACGGACTGGAAACGGTCGCTCAGTTTCCGGTTTATCGACGGGAAAAACGACGGAAAGCACCGCAACTGTGAACGAACTTTCGACAGGAATGTGATCCGAAAACCCAGAATTGTTGCGAAACGGGTCTAAAAAATCCAGCATCCATTATACAGTATAAGTGAGATTCCGATCTGCGGACGCCCCAAAATTCGGATGATTCACATAGAGACATTTCTGACTGAGAAAATCTGTAGCGACATCTGGACAATGCCTTGACACTCAGATCCTTTTCCAACATTTCTCAAAAAATTTAAAATTTCTACTTCCAAACATCTCTTGAAAAAATTGAGCTCCCATATTTACTTCAGCGCCACCTGCACCTTTTTTTTCTCAGATTCCCGGAAGGGGATGGGGGTATACATCACATGCCAGTTTACATTCTTCAAGAGGTTTTATGAATTTATGTGCATGTTATTCTCACTTCTAATAAGAAATTTTGGACCAAGTTCATCCACAGAAAAACGTATTCAAAGGAAAATGATTGAAAATTAGTCAAAATCACTCTACATCTATGTATAAATTCAAATTTGCATGTTCTTATTTTTGAAATACTGTACTGGAGCTGTAGAGTCATAAAAAATGGGGTATGTCTTACTTGGGGATAGGATTTCATCGAAATTTAAAGCTGAAAAACTCCAGTCTGTGTCTTACCCAAGGGTGCATGGTACTCAAGCTAATACAGTCTTTATATTCAAAAAAATTAAAAATGAATTTAATTGTACAGTAAATTTGCTGAAATTTATAACAAAAAAAAATTTGATGCCAGGCCTCTTTTTTTGGAGAGTTCTTCATCATTGGTGCTCAGTATGGCAAGACTTGTACTTTTTCTTTGCTTTTTGGGGTCTTTTTAATGACAAAAGATCAGATTCTCTATGGGTTTATTCTGTAGCATTGTTTTCTGTGTCTTGAAGTTGATAAATACTTTTTTAAATAATTTTGGGGACTAATTCTTAATTCTTGATAAACTGGAGAACCAATTAAATGAGTTTCCTTGAAAGTCTATGAGGAAACGTGGGCATACGGATGCTCCAACATAAAGACAAGGTCCAAGCACCAATTCCATGGACATCTTGGGGTTTCACTGCACAGTGAGACCCCCAGATGCAGACATAACTGGCGCATCAAGAGTGTCCCTAAGTTGAATTGTCCCTAAGTCAAGTCATGTTTTCCCATAGACTTACTTTATATAATTTTTAATTGGTGTTTTATGGAAGAAATTTTCTCCAGAATTACATAAAAAAAGTGTTGCCACTCGAATTTGATTCAGTGAATAATTTTTCAACCCAATAAGAACATTTGGAGCATTGAATAGTATAGCTGTACAGTTCATTGAAATGTTGGCATCTGCACAAATAACATCCAAGTCACAAAGAGAGAAGGAAGTCCCACTGTGCTTTGGATAATTTTTTAAATCAGCTGAATGGATGGGAAAGTGATGGGAAAAGTACAAAAGAATTTTTCTTGCATAGATCTTAGGGTTGGAAATATCTGTTTCTTGCAATTAAGCCTAATAAAAGTCAATTTTCCTATTGCCAATGTTATCATGCGTTGTCTTCATGTTGAGTCAGTGTCCCTATGTTGGGCCTTTTTTATGATTTTGTTTATTGAAAAATAAGTGTCCCTATGTTGAATTGTTCCCATGTCAAGGTGTCCGCATGTGGGGGTCTCACTGTATTTTTCTTTAGAATTGCATGTTGTTCCTCTAGTGAAATCTTGCCAGATTTATGTGAGCATTCACTGGGCGTAAATCAGTGTCTTGCCACGTTTTCTGAGACACGCTCGCGAATCGCAGAAACATCTTACATCACATTTTTCTTGAATCACTTTTCCCAGTATTTATTTTTACGTTTTTTGCGATCCAAATGCACACGTTTTTCGGGCATTCAGCAAATTTTTGAGGGAAAAAGGCGTAATATGTCCCGATAACGAACGCAGAGACGTCTGCTCGGTTGTATCCCTCACGTGCCACCAACATTAATTCTCCACACTCCTAGTCCAGATAATTAATTATGTCGTGAGACCGGCCTTTCCTTCCACCACATGAACTCCAAGAAAAAGCACTTCGAGCATTACAGATTCCAGTTCTGGAAGACATAATGACATTGTCCATTAAAAGTTACTTGAAAGTAGTCTTTTTTATTTGGGACCAGCTCTGATACAGGTACCCCGAGATTTGCAGAAATCTGATTTTTTTTTTACGACGGAAGACTGGGGATAATGCCGTATCTCAGACTATTGTGCCGAGAAAAACGAATAGAGTACACAGTACGGTATAGTACCACGGCCACACAAGGTTCTCCCCTCAGTAGAAAAAAAGGAAATTCTGGATCGTTTTCCTGATGAATACAATGCCATTGGCCTTCGAGAATTTTTCGCACATTTCGTGGTTTACTGGCGACCACAAGACAAGAAAGGACTCGGGAATGTTGAAGAAAAGAGCAGGGCTGTTCAGTGCAGTAGTTAGTCTCACATGAAGGCACATGGACACATGGTACTTGAGTGAATACACTGATAAATATACAGTGCACTGTACAGTGGGTCCTCACTTCACAAAAGACCAGTGCGAGGCATGTTTTCCAATGGAAAATTTCTCAAGAGGGAAAAAGCATGACAAAAATTTTCACGCCAAAATATTTCAGTCAAAAATTGTTTCAATTCGAAAAAATTGAAGTATAAAGCATCCTTGAGTGAGAAGCAAATTAAAGTTTTATTGCTCCTAGTTACAAACATTTCATGAAGTTCAGAAGTCAAGATCATCAGAATTATTACAATTTCATACTAATCAATATTTTTCAACATTGAAGCTTAATAACTCACTAAAATGCTAAATTTTTCAAAGTTTGTCACAATTATTTGAATCAGGTTCCATTGTTGTATATTACAGTAGAACTCTCTACAACAAAGTCAACAGTTCTAGGAAAAATTGCTTTTTCAAAAATTTTTTTGCAAAGAACCCTTATATAAAGAAAATTTGATTAGACTAAATATTGTGTTATGCAGAGACAATTGATTTAGAGGGAGTCCACCTGCATAAACAAGGAAGATTTAGGGTTTCACAAAACAATTTTGCAAAGCAGAATACATCTTGGAATGTATACTTTGCATCTTGTTGAGACTCACTACTACAAGAAATAAATGTGAGAGCAAAGAAGAAACTACAACACAGCATTCCTCCCATGATGTTCTGAGCATTGGAACTCTTGCCCAGTCTTTTTTTCTTTTATCATGTAAACCCAATCATCTCAAAGTCAACCTTCTCAAATTTCAAGGAGAATAAACTTTGAATTTGTGAGGTTTTGACTAGCGATGTTTTAGGTTAGCGTGGTTATGAGTTAGGGAAACAAGCATTTTTCTTGTAGGAAACATAAAATAATTGCAAGGTGTTGTAAATGGTGATATTCTGGGCCTTAAATGGCCTCTTGAATGCATTGCCAAGATGCTGAACTAGGAGGCAGGGGTTCATTTGCCCAATTTGTCTTCAAATTATTTTCAAAACCCATCAAGCTACTTTTTTTCATTGCTTTTCTCTTTCTTGGGTGAATCAATAGTAATCACAATGCCTCAGAAAATTCAAGTTGTTGAGATTTGAGAGCTAGGAAAAGCCTTCAAATTGGGGATGTTTTCAATGCATTGTTTCTAAGGGAATTCAGGTAGGGACTTGAAGGTATTTGACTTTGGGAGGCTTGCGCTATCAAGGTTCAGCTGCAGTAGAAACCCATTAAAACAAATATCATTATAACAAACAATCAATTATGGCAAAGTAGAATTTTTAGGTCTCTGCCCAATGGTTGCAATACTAGTCAATTGATTTCTCTTTAACAAAAATGTTCATCACACCAAAGCTATTTCACTGCTCCCAATAACTTAATTGTAATGAGCCTTTATGGTTGTTGAAGTCTCCTGATTCTTGAGCATGGTCCACTTGGTAGACATTTCATTGACTTGGACTCTTAATCAATAACTTAATTTTAATGAGCCTTTATTGTTGTTGAAGTCTCCTGATTCTTGAACATGGTCCACTTGATAGACATTTCATTGACTTGGACTCTTAATCAATAACTTAATTGTAATGAGCCTTTATTGTTGTTGAAGTCTCCTGATTCTTGAACATGGTCCACTTGATAGACATTTCATTGTTTTGGACTCTTAATCAATAATTTAATTGTAATGAGCCTTTATTGTTGTTGAAGTCTCCTGATTCTTGAACATGGTCCACTTGATGGACATTTCATTGACTTGGACTCTTAATCACATCTTCTTTTATGGGTAGGCGAAGCTCTGGAAATTTGCAGAGATTCACTCACATCGCATGAGTGAAGAATCATTATTATTTCATGTCAAGTCTGAAGTCTTCCGGGCAAAAGAATTACTGTACTGGCCCAGATAAAATGTGCGATAAGGTTTTATCAGCAAACGTCCAATGCGAAATGCTTCGACTGGTCGGATGACTCGACTCCACGCAAATGAACCATTCCGTGACGCCTGATCAACCAATTCGAAGCCCGTTTGAGCTCGTTAACAACGACTCCAATACAACGCATATTAGGCCATAAAAAAAAAAAGAAGAAACCCTGCCCCCGACCGCGTGGAAGCAAACGTCGGGAAACAACTGCCCCGCGGAAGTAAATAATTCATTCAAACGCCCCGACCAGGAACCCATGGGAAATAAAACAGGCAAATAATATCCAGGAGTCGGCGGCGGCGGCGGCGAAGAATCGGCGGCCGAACCGCCTCGTAAAAATAAATAAACCAAACAAACGAACCAAGTACGTCGGGCGAATTACTTCGATTGCCGCGCCGCGGAACTCGTGCGTCGGGAATTTTGATGGCCCGGATAATTAGTTTCTTTTATAGGAGGAAAAATGTCGTTTTCCATTAGCCATGACATGAGATTATTATCGGGAGGCTGTGGCGTTATCGGCTTATTGCAGCGCCATGCCGGAGGAGGTGCTTTCACGCCACTCGGAAAACGTTGGCGTGCGAAAGGAATAACAGGGCAGACGTTGGATGGACAAGCTTCGGATTATTAACGAGACTTCAGTACTTAACTGTTACTTTCCAATGTTTCTCCCAATATGAAAGCAAGGCGGTTTTCAAGAACTGTAAATATTTTACTGTATACAGGTGGACTCTTTTTCTCCACAAGGATCTTGTCTACAACAAATTTCTCTGCCTAACAATTGTTTTTTGGTTCCATAGTGGTTTCTACCCATCTTAAAATGCTTCTCTACAATGAAATTCTTTCTACAGTCAAACCTCTCTAATAAGTTGATTTTTGAACAACCAGCACAGACATTTGGTTTAAAGAGGTTTTGAGCTGGGGAGATTTAGAGTTAGGGAAAGAAGCATTTTTGTTGTGAGAAAGATAGAAGAATTGCAGGAAATTGTAAATGATGATAATCCGTGCCTTGAATTGCTTCTTAAATGAGTTTATAGCACACTTGATTTGGAAGCAGGGTTTAATTTGCCAAATTTAGTCTCTCACTTACTTTCAAGATGCATCAAGTTGATTGTTTTTTATTGCTTTTCTTTTTCCTGTGTCAAGAAAATAGTAGCCGAATGGGCTCAAAACATTTGAGTCACAGAAGATTGAGAGGAAAAGCCTTTAAGTTAGGCAGGTTTTTATTGCATTGTTTCTAAGGGATTCCAGACAGGGACTCAAAAACATTTTGACTTGGGGAGGTATTCAACTTAGGAAGGAACATGCAAGTTGTAAAGGTTCAACTGAATATTTTTTTCACACTGGAGAGTCCAGGTTTAGTAGAAACTTGATCATCCGTGTTTCCAGCAACCATGCAAAGAGTCCAACAAACTTTCTTAGAATAGAAATAAAAGCAGCTTTGGATTGTGCTGGAAAGGCACTACTCTTCAAAAATATTAAAGAAAAACAAATTCAGCCAAGTTTAACAAAATTCTTTTTTTAATTTTGCTTAATTCACCTGGGCAGCTTTCTGTTTTTTGTCTTGTTTTCATTTTTTTCTCAAAAAGATGAGGCACCTATCTTGAAGCTTTTTTAGTGTAGCCCAGTTTGCATCCCAGAATTCTTAAAAAAAGACATGGCATCAATTTTATGTGTTGCCTCCAGAACAGCCAACTTCATGGAAGCCACATTCTCATCCAAAGTGGTGGCTGTGAAGGCAGCTGTTGATGAAAATGGTGGAATTAATAATCAATCAATGACAGCAGCCATTGGAATGTATATCAGGTATATGTGAAGAATGCGAAAGGGAAAGCTTGGGTTTACCAAAAACTCTGCAAGATGGATGCCTCATCTTTTGAGCAAAGAGCAGAAAACTGATGGGGTGACTTTTGAAACAAAGCAAAAAATTGCAAAAAGCGTGCCAAACAGGGCTGGATTTTTTTTCCTTGTGCAAAGGAACCTTTATCTGAACAATAATTGTTTTTCAACTCAATCCTGTGTCATTTCAATTTGAGCAAAGATCAGAAAGCTGCCAGGATGACTTTTGCAACAAAACAAAAATTGCATAAGACATGCCAAACAATAAAGGCTCAATTTATTTTTCTTGTGCCAAGGCATGTTTTTCTGAAAAAAAAAAGTTTTACAGCTCAATCCTATGCCATTTCAATTTGTATCCCCAGAACTTTTGTTAGTCCCCTAGTATGTCTGTGAGGGACTGACACCAGACATCACAGAGCTCAGTGCCTGAGTAGAACACAATGCCGCGGTTACATCCTAGGATGGGCGTCGCTTTGATTGTCCCTTCTTCACTGCCAGTCACATGGTTGAAGGGTGAGTGAGTGAACAAAATGACGTAGATTGATGATCGGGATTATTATTTATTTTTATATGATTTTATCGTCTCGAACAAAACCTTGAGAATCTTCTGCCCAGGAATTCTTCTCGTGAGTCTCAGTACTCGGTTGAAAGCGGAAAGCGTCATATCTACTTAATGCTCCGATGGCCTACAAACTCGCTATCTTCAAGTACCTGTTGGCAATTCTCGTTTTTCTGCGCCCATTGTGTGATTAGAAGTGGATTTCCGTTCCGCCTGGAAGTTCCACGGAGTTCCCTGTTGGTATAACGGCTTTCCTTTGATCTTCTAAACTTTCCTCGATGAGCATCCGAATCGGATTCGGAGTCGTGATAAGTTCGTGAGTGAAGTTGGAAGGAATTTCCGACTTGATGAGAACATGCTTTGCGCTCGATGATGCAAAACGTATCGCCATTGACCCACGCGAATGCCAGCAATCCATTACATAACATTGTTGACATTTTTGGGTCGCAGGTTTCTTTTCTCTTTCCAATTTAAGACGATACGAACAACGAAGGAAACATGAGTGTTCGCAACATGAGACTTCAGAAGTCGGGACAATTGAGCGGATTCCAGAAATAGAATTTAGTCACTAAATAAAGGAAGGGAAACTTGAGATAACTCTGGATGAAGTTAAAAGAACACAGTCATCAATTAAAGCTACTAACTAAGCTGTTATTAACTTCATAACTGCTGAACTGCTATTTTGATCAAACAGAGATGCCTCAAGCAGCAAATGTTTGTGTTGAATGAATGAATGAACAAACAGAAAGCTTTATTTTCTGCTTTTCAGCATTCACAAGGTTCAATCTTTCAGAATTCAACCCCCTCCCCACCCTACCCAGATCCATTCAAAGGCATTCAATCACTTCAGAATGTTTGTTTTTATTTTAATTTTGTAAAGTATTGCAAAGTGAGCTACTTCTATAGAGGACATTCAAAATATCTTGCGTTATAAATATGCAATAATTCATAATCCAAAACTGGCTAATTTGTACTTTTCTATTCATTTATTTAGAGTTTTTTAATAAAATGCTTACAGTATAGTACTGCATTCACTCAAGCACAATCAAGCACTCACAAACTGCACATGTTTTTCTAGTGTGGTAAACAAATATTTTCTGCATCTTGAAGCTAAGAAAGACATTTGCAGTGAATCTTTTGAGAAGCTTCTCCGAAGGTTTTTTTTCTTCCTGAGCAGAAAAAGAGATTTAAAATGTTCCTGTGGAAGTCTATGGAAAAATTATCCAACATACAGTCAAATTCTGAAAGACTTGATTATGTCTGCATCTTGGGGTCATGGATCCCCACAAAATCTGTCCCAATTGGCTGTTATGAAAAGTAACAACCATTTTTGCAAAAGAGCAGCTCTTGACCCCAAGCTGCAGGTTTTTTTCTTAAATCCAGCCATTTGTTTGAGTTTTACACTGTACAGTAATGTTGTATTTTCTTCTTCTTATTTTGTGCTTGAGGGACAGTAAAAATGAACCTTGATAACTGTTTGGAGGGATTCAGTTTTTGGGCGGGTTCAACGTAAAAAGAAGACCAGGACAGACTTAGGGAAATCTTGATTACGTAAATTTTGGAGGGATACAGTTGCCGAAAAAGGGAGTTTGGAACTATTCACAAATTTTCTGTGGCCTGTTGGCTTTTATTTCCTTGACACAGGAAAGAAAAAATGCAATAAAACGTAAATTGATTTGTTTTAAAATGAGGTTAGAGACTTAATTGGACAAATGAACCCTGCCTCCAAGTTCAGGATGCTTTCAACTAATTTAAGAAGTAAGTTCAGCCACAGAAGATTACAATTCACAATTTTGAGCAATTCTTCTATGTTTCCCAACACTTTGTATTCTAGCTAAATTAAAAACCACCCCAAGTGGAATTTTTTTGCTGGTCCCTTGAAGTTCAACTTTGTGAGGTTCAACTGTATTCTGGGAATGTTTGTTGAGAGCACTCATTCTGCTCATCCTCCTGCAGTCACCATTTCCTTCCTTCCCAACTGACCTGCGTCCAAAATGGGCAAAGCTCTGCCGAGACCCGCAAGTTCGGAGCAGGTTGAGGGATGAGTCGCAGCGAGCAAGGGCTGCAATTGCGCCCGCCTCGTCCTTAATTCCCGTAATGAGTCCGCGGCAATATAATCAGGCGAGATGAAGATCCCAGCGCCGCAATCTCGCCGCCTCGAAAAAAAAAAAAAAAGAAGACCAGTGGCTGGCTGCGTTTCCCCGGACCGAGCCCGGGATCTATTTTTAATTCCCGGCCGCCGTTCGTTCGCACGAAGCGTCCGCCGCGCGTTCGGGGGAGAGAGAGAAGCGCTCCGTCGTTACCCTTTTGCATGATTTATCCGCCAACAATGACGCGTATTCCCCCCGCTTTACCGCGCTTTGATGGATCGGCCGGGGCTGAGTTGTGCGTGCCAGAGGAGCCCGAGCCAAACGGCGCCGTCATGGATAATCGCCGCAGCCCTTGGGCTGGAAAAGGCACGCAGCCGCCGCCAGCCAGCCAGGCTTGAGCGGGGCGAGGAGGAGGCCCAGGGCTGCCTTACAAAGCTCGCCGCTGAGGAAGTCAAGGTCTCTTCAGGACCCTCCCCTCTTGTGAGGTACTGTACAGCACTGCACTATAGTACCATATACAGATGGACTTCTCTCTGGGCAACATTTTTGTCTACAATGATTTTCTTGGTACAGTACAGTCAAACCCTGATAAGATGCCACCATTTGTCCAGAGCAATTTTGGTGGTTTAAAGAGGTTGGCGGTTTATAGAATATTTAATTTTAATTATTTGATCAAAAATACTCAATTTTCCTCCAAAAGTCATAGAGATACAGGTTATGTAAGAAACTTCAGTAATTTTCCAAAGAGTGTTGCTGTGATCAATGGATTACTCTTTCAGAAAATAAATTTTGCTGCATCAATTTAGTCAAATTTCAAGATTCAGTCAATATAATTTTCAACAAAATGATCATTATCATTATTTTCCTTACAAATGCGAGATCCTTGGCAGAAATTATAATTCTACCCCAATGTTGGCAGTATAATGAAGACAAAGCTAATTGGAAACAGCACTTTTGTTTCTTCACTAATGCTGGCGGATGGCAGTTGGCATCTTATCGAGGTTTTCTATAGAATTTTAATAGAGGAGATTTGTTTCATTTGAAATTTTGGCAGTTGCTGAGGGTGGTGCTTTATTGGGGGGTGTCTTACCGGGGTTTGACTGTATACAGATTTTTTTTGGTCCCCTGGGGTCATCTCCACCTGTTACAGGTAATACCTTGCAATTCAACCACCCTTTAACCAATTTGATGGTCAATTTTGCTGGGAGGTTGATTCGCAATTCAACTCTTGCCCCACAATTTGACATGCTTTTCCTATTTTTCTTCACGTTTTTGTATTTGTATTTTAAATTTTATGGAGTGTCTTGCAATTTGACTGATTCAGAATTTGACCCTGGTTTGGCAATGGATTAGGGTCAAATTGTAAGGTACCACCTGTATACACATTCTCCACAATAAAAATATTTCTAATGCAATTTTTATTGGTTTTTTGCATTTTCCTGTGGAAAGAGTCCACCAGTCAAATCCACATTTTATGCCATCATCTGTTGGGGCACATTTTCTAAAACAAACGGTGTTGGACTAGTTGGCCCTGCAAAGTGCGAACTGATCAAGTCAAATAACTGATCAGTCAAATAAAATAATAGAAAAGTGGGAAAGCTGAATCAGGACTCAGATGAAAGCAAAATTCAATTTCTTTAAAACATGCATATGTTGTGAATAATGGCTGGCCAAGAATAAAATTCAGTCCCTGTTAAACACCAGGAGAAAAATAATTTTTGCATAAATTCCAGGAGTCATTTTTGAAAAATATGCAGCATTTGCCGGATAGATTGCGTTAATCAGGTCAAGTCAAGTTTGTCTCGTGCTTAGAATACATCAGTTGCAATCCTATAGTACTACAGTACAGTAGTTAGCATGCATCAGATGAAGCACGCGCCGCTGTAACAATGAAGTACTGTGCGCAGGAATAATGGATTAATTTTGATTCTCACATTCCTGCTCACTCGCACTTGATAAAACCATAATTCACGTGTTCCCTTTAACGTTCTCTCGTTTATTCTTCGCATCCCGAGAAGATGGACTAGGAATCACTTTCGCCGAAGTACTGTTGAGCATTTTAAAACTCGGCAATGAACCGAGTTAAAGGTGAGAACCCGTGGTGGCGGAAAAATATTCCAAAAGCAGTGCGTCTCACGCTTCGAAACCGCGCATTTTCGAATCGGAGAATCCGGCGCCCTATTTATTCATTTATTTTTAGTTTTTTGGTCGCCTCCACGACCGCCAACGACCTGGTGACGAGGTGCCATCGCGTATAATTAGGCGCCCGGGAAAACGCAGGCTTTCGGAAGTTGAACGAAACCATAAAACGAAGGAATGGTCCTTGGTGTTCTTTGTAGTTTCTCCTCGGGGCGGACAAACTTTTAATTACTCCTCGGTTGGGTTGAAACCATCGCTCCGAGAGAATTTTGGGACAGAATTTCTTCGTGGAGCATTTTTGAAAAGCCTTCACTAACTTTTTTTTTCGAAGTGGAACCCCAATGTATGTATGATCCAACTTTGGGGCACAAGAAACTCAAAAAACCTACCCCATCATCCAGGCAATCTTTAAAGACACACACACTTTTCCAACATTTCTAGAAAAAAATTCTACACCTGGATTCTCTGTATAACTAGCTTGTCTACAACAAATTTATCTGTACAACAAACTTGTATTTGGTCCCATGGGTTATATTGGTTCTCTACAACAAAATGCAGGGGACCGGAAAAAATGCGTTGTAGAGAGCATTTTGTTGTAGAGTTTTTTGCAAATAACTAGCTTAATTTTTCAAACAGATATCCAAATTTTACAAAATACAGATGGACTCTCTCGACAACAAAATGCAGGGGACCGGAAAAAATGCATTGTAGAGAGCATTTTGTTGTAGAGAGAGTCCACCTGTATTTTCTAAAATTTGCATATCTGTTCGAAAAAGTAAGCTATTTATTTGCAAAAAAATTTAAAAAATACCATGATAAATTCACCCAAATTCTCAATTGAAACAGTCAAATGTTGTGCTTCCTTGTACAGATTTTTTTTCATTATCTGTGCAGAGTTTGGCAAGAGTTGTGTTTTTTTTTCTTGAGCTCCTTTTGATGGCAAAAGATCAGATTCTTCAGCAGTTATTTTCTGCACATGTCCTTCAGTTGAGAAGAAATCATTTTAATCATATTTAGTGGGTAAGGGGTGGCTATTCCAAATTTCTGTAAGCTGGAGAACTAATTAAACCTGTATTTTGTAAAATTTGGACATCTGTTCAAAAAAGTAAGCTATTTACTTGCACAAAATGTAAAAAATACCATGATAAATTTACCCAAATCCTCCATTGAAACAGTCCAACTTTGTGTTTCCTTGTACACATTTTTTGATTATCTGTGCAGAGTAAGGCAAGGATTGTTTCTGTTTTTCTTGAGCTCCTTTTGATGCCAAAAGACCAGATTCTTCAGCAATTATTTTCTGCATATATCCTTGAGTTGAGAAGAAATCATTTTATTTATATTTAGTGGGCAGGGGTGGCTATTCCTCATTTTCATAAGCTGGAGAACTAATTAAACCTGTATTTTGTAAAATTTGGATATCTGTTTGAAAAAGTAAGCTATTTATTTGCAAAATATTTAAAAAAATACCATGATAAATTTACCCAAATTCTCCATTGAAACAGTCCAATTTTATGTTTCCTTGTACTGTACACATTTTTTGATTAGCTGTGCAGAGTATGGCAAGACTTTTTTTGTTTTTCTTGAGCTCCTTTTGATGCCAAAAGACCAGATTCTTCAGCAGTTATTTTCTGCATATGTCCTTGAGTTGAGAAGAAAGCATTTTAATCATATTTAGTGGGCGGGAATGGCTAATCCAAATTTTAATAAGCTGTAGAACTAATTAAACCTGTATTTTGTAAAATTTTGATATCTGTTCAAAAAAGTAAGCTTTTTATTTGCAAAAAACTTACAAAATACCATGATAAATTTACCCAAATTCTCAATTGAAACAGACAAATGTTGTGCTTCCTTGTAAAGATTTTTTTTCATGATCTGTGCAGAGTATGGCAAGACTTTTTTTCTTGAGCTCCGTTTGATGCCAAAAGATCAGATTCTTCAGCAATTATTTTCTGCATATATCCTTGAGTTGAGAAGAAATTATTTTATGAATATTTAGTGGGCAGGGGTGGCTAATTTTCAAAACCTGGAGAACTAATTAAATAAGTTTAATTGAAGTCTACAGGAAAATGTGACCTGGCATGCAGACATTTCAACACATGGACATGGTCCAAGCACCAATAACGTTCACATCTCAGGGCCCCCAGCACTTATAAAGCTCTTTGCCGCGCAGAAAAAGGCCCTGCAAAATTTAAATACCGGGACAGATCTGAATTTTTCACGTTTCCCGCTTTTTCGTGCCGAGAACCGAGGAATGATGAATGTTTGAAGCGATGAGTGGCGAAGCGTCGGGAAAAGAATCTGCATTTTAATGGCTTTTCCGGGGAAGACACGTCATGGAAAGCACGGATTACTTCGAGATCCGCTCGAACCAGAAATGCCGCGACTCCCAACAGAAAATCCTACGCGAAAATTCGAAGAATGCCCTGCGGAATGGGTTACTTTACCCAGGAGCGTGTTTTTCTCGCGCGAGTTCATCCGCTGGAACGGAACAGAAGCAAACAAAGCGATAAGGCAGGGTGGTCCCTTATTCTCAAGTCGACTTGGCCATTACTGCTTGAAAAGTAGGGAAGGAAAAAAAAAAGAAGAGTGCAGTAATTTTTCCTTTCCGTCTCGATTTTTCCGAGGAAGTACGAGAGTACTTACGCACCTTCGCGTGGTTTGATTAATGAAGATTGCGTTAGGGGAGCGATTATGCGAACTTTGACCGCGGCGGAGCGATTTTACTAAGCGTATGCAGGGTTCAGGTGCCCCGAATTTCCACCGGGTGTCTCCAGTTTGAGCCTTGGAATAATTTGATTTGAATAGACCCAAAAAAGGTTCCCAACCTTTCTCGCATATTGTGGAGCCATTCTTGAAAGGAATTCATGCAGCAGTGCCCCTCGGGCCAACCCCTCTGACTGGAAATGTCACGAGATTTCGGGGTAGAATGATCACTGCTTGCTGTAGTTATTGATAACACAGTCATAGCCTACTGTATTTCACTCAAGTTCCAATGTGCCATTGAGTAATATGGGCATCCAAATTTTTCTTTGGAAATTTGGCAAAAAGCAGTCCTCAAGTACTACATGCATGAATCTTTTCATCAACTTCAAATTGGGAAATCTGAAAAAGCAAAGCATTTACAGTAGCTAAAAAAAGGAATTTTTATTGTTTTATGCATGATCTTTTCTGAACTTTAGATAATGCTTAAAAGAACAAGATACTGTATTTACTCAAGTACCATGCACACCTTTTTTCTCAAATTTCAGAAGAAAAAAAGGGGTGCGCGTTGTAGGCAGGTACAATTTTTTCAGTTTTAGGAAGTTACGTGTGCATTATACTTTATTATAATGGAGAAATTTGGAACAAATGTAACAAGAAACTTTTGTTTACTGAAAAAGTTGAAAATTGATCAGATTTATGTTCAATTCATGTCTAAAGTCAGATTTTTTGTTTTTATTTTCAAAATGTTGTGGTTTAAGAGTCACTGAAAATTGCGGTGCACATCTTACTCAGGTATAAGATTTTAGCAAAATTTCCAACTGAAAAACCCTTGTGCACGCCTTTCTCATGGGTGCATGGTACTTGAGTCAATATGGTACTTTTTTACAGCTAGACTGACCAATTTTTAGCAGTGTGTGTGTGTAACATATTTAGGGTTGAAGAGCTTTGGCTGTAACTGGAAAAATTTTCACTCATCTACATACAGTAAATTGAAAACTTTTTTCATCTGGAAAAATCCCTACACCTTAGCAAATCATGGGTTAGTCATGATTTATTTTACAATTACACTTACCTTTAAAATATGGGAAGTTGCGTCCAATGGGGACAACCCTTGTACTTTTCTTTGCACAGGATGCTTGTCAAGTACTGTATTTCCTTGTCCAATTCCGAAGCTGAAGGTGCATGTTCTGTCGCCTGAGTAAATACCATATTCAATCTCGTTTGTAAAACTTGTCCGGGTGAATGGCTGCAGAGCTTATATGGGGGGAGAGCAGGGAAAGCCCCTGGGGGCTCTTCCAAGCGCAGCTTATAGGAACCATTGGACGCCAGGCTCTCGGTCTTTCTTCCCAGATTGAGTTTTATTTTTTCGTGTGCGTGTGATGTGATGCCCCGGGTATTAGATGACGAGGCCCGGGCCGGAAAGATCAGCTGTTGGTGCGAGGGAGGTTTCCAGTGTCGAGCGCAGGTGGCAGGCAACTCCAAGGGCGGCAATGAGGCGCCACTTTCGCATGTTCAGGGGGTGCTGGAGAAAATCCCACTGCAGAGAAAATACCCCTGAAAATCTTGCACAGTAGGAAAACCTGTTTGAAAAGTACACTGATTATACCCAGAGCCAAAGCAGAGATTTAAGATTCAAGGTTACATCTTTCTCAGGCTCTCAACTTTCAAAAGAAAGCCCAAACTCACACTTTCAAAATGTGGTAAATTACAAGATTGTTTTTAGGTGTTTGTACTATATATGTATTGTCACCAAAATATTATGAGTGTCCTACGACAGGTTAACAATGATGCCTCTCTTATTTTCCGTACGTAGCGTTCCGAAACGCAGAC
>CAJPEX010000058.1:0-227013 GCA_905338405.1 Notodromas monacha | reverse complement strand
CAAACTAAATCTCTTTTTTTTTCTCTCTCTGTATTCACCTATGCAATTAGGTCGAGCACCGGGTGGAGCCCTGGTGCCGGCCAGCTCCTTCCCAGTCATGGTGTCGACGCACCAGCAAATCTTGGACCTGGGATCGCATTGCACGGGTTCGAAAAGCCCGTCGATGTCGCAGCGTGGCAGGTACGCGTGACTCTGCGGAAGCCCCTTTTCGCGGTTCCCGTGCTCAAGAACAGCCCGTTGGTGTTGACAGGCTGTCATGATGAGTGGGGGCACACACTGAGTCCCACAACCGTTCGAGCAGCACTTGTGCATTTCTTCGCAGTCCCTATCGTGGGAGCAATTGAACTCGCAGTTCCCGTTCTCGTGAGGAACCAGGTAAGGGCATTGACCGGGCTTTTCTGCGGATATACCGAAGCCCGGGAATCAGTGGAAAAATATCCAAGTGTCGCAAAATTGCAGCGACTTAAATTATACAGTCGCTGTCTCGGAACGGAAAATTTTATCACGAATGAAATATTTCAATTAATCCACGCTTGGTTAATTTATGTCGTCAATCGTTCCAGTTGGACACGTTTTCGATCGTAAAAAGGTTCGCTGCACACGCAGAAAGAAAAAGAGCGAATAAATACTTACGAGTCTTCTCTTCAGCACGGGATGATTCCTCGCCAACGTCTTCCCCTGAAAATCCGACACGAATTTAAACAAAATATGCATATACCTAAATTTTGTCAAATTACATACATTCCGTCGACTTGTTGGATGATTTCACGCAATATTCCTGACAAGTTTTTTGGTCCGCGAAGTTGTTCAGGTTACCCCCACATCCAGTGTACATGAGTTTGCTGCAAGTATTTTCTTTCGGATTGTAGCTCCAACGTTCGACTTCGACGTCGTTTTCGGCACAGTCTCCTTCGCTCGCAGGCATTTGGCACATGTCATCCGCTGTTATAAATTTCAAAGATAAGTAGCTTTTTGAAAATCGATTTTTCAACTGAAAATGCGCCGAGCACATCGCGTCTTATGGCCAGCAAAGCACTCCTTCTTATTTATCGACGCGCATTACACTTGACGAAGTGTAAGTCGAAGGTATGCAGGTACAGTAGTTTGTTATGCATCTAGTCACTTTCAAATCCTGTTCCTGAATTTGCACCCTTAATCATCCAATCGAACTGATGACGATTAATATATAAATACGGTATCTACAGTATGGCAATTCCATATACAGTAACCACATTTTATGCAATTTTAAGAATTACAGTATAAGCATCAATACATAGAATGATGATCAGAAAATTGTAAAAAAAAACCTTTGACACTTTGAATTTCTCGTGATTTTCAACATGAAATTATTTCGAAGGTGTAAAAAAGAAATAAAAATTACACACTTTTACTTGTGAAAGGTAGTACTTTACCATCACACTTCTACATTCACGTAAAAACGGGGTCGGCCCTTTACATTAGGTTTGAACAACATATTCAATCTTACTTTTCAGTCAAAGCTTTTTGTTTCATATACTGTATTTCAAAAACTCTTGTGCTTTTGAACTTCGCCTTATTGTCTTCACACGCTTTAAAAAAATCGAATTCACACAAAAATTTATTACGGTAAAACTTTTGACGAAAAAAAAGAGGAGCAAACACGGGGGAAATTTCTGCGGCATTAATTTTCATTTCTCTTGCCCAAAAATTTGAATATAGACAAAAAAGATGGTTTCTAAATTGCGCTTACAGTTAAAAATTCGAAAGAATTAAAAGCTGAGGATATAACGATCCATTCTCTCTAAAAAGTTCTAGTCATGCACGGCACGAAAATTAAATAGTCCGAGTATGATTGTATATGTGCTGCTTATACACCTATAAACGGTTTCCTGGGACCAGGAAAACGTGCATCGTTGTAAAGAGAATACCGCTGGAGAAAACATTCTTGTGGAGAAAGTCGATCTGTATTAATGCATAGAAATACAGTACAGTACTGTCAAAAATGAGCATTCTCAATAGGCCGTCTTCTCTGATAATTTTAAAATCGAAGGGAGACGGCTTCAAGATTTTCAGAATAGTGAAATATCGTTACAAATGAGCTGGTTTCGTCAATGATGAATTGGAATTGTACACATTAATTCGCGAGGCGAACTACAGCAAATTGTAATGCTTCAGATGAGGCTGACGCTATGCAACGAGCAGCTGTTTTGCATGACTATAAAGCTATAACCCACTCGTTTGAACCCAAGATTACTGCATGGGGTGGGGTTGAGTTTGGAAAGTTGTTGTTTTTTTGCCTATGGATATTAGCGTGCCACTTACTTGGCTTCGGACAGCAGACTCCCTTGCCATCTGATTCAGGGTGTGTGAGGCACATGTAGTCAGAAGGACACCCGAATGTGGAGTTCCCCTCAACTTTGCACTCCACAGTAGCGTTTATTATTGGCGCCACGTAAGCATCCCCGAAAGGACACGTGGGTGGGAACCGAACTTCGTCGTAAACAGTGGCATCAGCTATGCACAAAGGCACAGGCGGACAACCACCGGATTCCACGTCACACCTGACAGATGTCATCTCGCAATGCGTGCCTTCAGCGCAAGACGCAGTTTCGCACAAGTCCATGCATTCGCATAACGGACAACCCTCTTCGTCGAACCGGAACCCGTAGTCGCAACCCAGTCGACATCGAAGCCCCAAGCAGTCTCGCTGCTTCCGGAACTCGACACAGTCCCGAACGTCGGCACTCGTGTTCCTGGTGCCCGGGATTTCAATGCCGAAAGTGTCCACGCACCAACATTCCCCTTTGTTGCATTGGGTTTCTTTGAAAGCCCCGGATGCTGAGCAGACTGGTGTAGGGATTGCCATGCGGACTTCGTCGGCCTGAGCGATGGATCGCAGGTACTGGCAGATCGAGATTTGCGCGGGTTCCGATGAGGCGGAAACGCGGACGGGTTCAGGAGGCGGGCTCATTTCTGCGGACTCCTTGGCATTTCCCACGTTGCTTATAATGGGCTCCACTGGGTTCCCGAAGTCCACTTCGCTGTGTGGGTGAGCGAACAAGTCGGAGTTCCAGCCTTCGAGCAGAGGACCAGCGCACACGTTTCCGCATTCGTCGCCTAAACTGCAGCACTTGAGTTTGCCACCACAGTCCGAGTCTGATTCGCATTCGGATTCTGTTTTGCACTCCATTCGGGACTTACGGAATGTAGACAGGAATGGACACGTGCCAGGCTTGGTTTCCGCTAAAAATAAAAAATGAAATGCGACGTCAATCTCAAAAAGTGGTCCCCAACATAAAGCCGCTTCAGAAAAATGAAATAAAGAAAATTCGTTGATGGCGTAAAATTTGGCTACAACTTCCTCACTGTTACTCCTAAATTTATTTCAAGCCGCATGGAAATATTCGTAGACACGACTCTCGAGCATAAGTTTTGTCATAAAAGGCTGCCCTTCAAGAAAAAATTCATTAAATTTAATCTCTCTGATGACCGTCCTTGAATTTTCAAAATAATTTTCCTTCTGGTCATTCCATTCTCACTCGAGCCATTCTCTTAATGATCTGCAGTTGCCTCAAGGGTATCCCGCTGCTGTGCATCTCAATTCATGAATATTTACACAAAAAATGAGTTCATGAGTTGCTTTCTCTGAATATTTGCCAGAGCATGAATAAAGTCTCGATTCTCTTAAGGGAAATGTACCATGAAATGAGACGGGGAAACTTTGTACTTCGTCAGAGACTCAAGTATGAAAATGCTTGTCTACACGACTAACTTTCAGGGACTCAGAAATAAAACTTGATTTTTTAAGTGCTCCTCGAAAAAAAAATTCAAACAAAAACAAAAAACGGGGAGAACCTCTGATTCGAAGAATTTAGAAAAATATCCGCCGTAGAAGGAAAACAAGAACCTCGGAAAATCGGAGGAGTCGGAATAGATATTCAAAACGAGGCCCGGAGTGATTTCGAATTGCATATTGCTGCGTTTTCGAGGATTCAGTGATTCTACGCCGCGAAAATATATTTTAAAAATATGGCAGAAGCATTTTGGAGTTCTTCATGCTCTCCATTAAATTCAAGGCGAGCCTCGCAGTGAAAAGGCCGCAATTTTCTGCAGCAATGCCGAATGACTCCACGAACTGATGATCACAGATGCGTTCCAGTACGAAACTCCAAATTTTGCATCAGCTAATTCAAAAGCGTGGCTCGTTCACTCTGGAAATGTGCCACGAATCGCTTACCATTAATGACCGTTGCGTTCCCAACTCCGAGAGCATCGCGCACATATCATTATTTTCTTACCAAACTTCTCTTGGGGAAACAGGAAAGGAACCCCGCCACGACAAGGAGATCGTGAAACTCACCGATTTGGTCGGACGCTGGGCAACAAACGGCGTCACGCGTTTCGTGATCCAAGGTGCAAGTCGATCCACTGGGACAGCCCATGACACCCGGGAAACACGTGACCAATCCACCGGTTGCCTCATGCATGATCGGCGTGCCGAACTCGCACGGGTTCCTCAAGCGCAGCACCGGACGACCTGAATAAAAATACATTTCACATTGAAATCTTCTTTAGAAAGAACGCTCATTCACATGACGAATGGTATTCAACGCTGAGTAATAGAGAGAAAATTCTGGCGCTCTTAATTGAATACAGATAACTGAAAATCCCTAGTTCCGAAGCGAAAAAAGTATTGTATGTGGAAATGTGTTCCTCTTCCGTACTCCTTCAGTTGATTTTTGTCAGAAAAAAAAAAGTTCGCCTCTATCCGGAGGTTTTCCATTTCAATTTACAAGTTATAATTTTCAGCCCCCTTAACAATAGGATTTATAAATTCTCATGAAGGGGCATAATAAGATAAGGGGCATTCGTGCATTTCTTCAGTTTCCAAGACTGGAAAATGAAGACGCGTCTCTCATTCGAGGGAAGAATGCATTTTCAAATGCATGCCATGATTAATAATGTTTATATACGATTTGGTGAATAAAAACCATATGACTGCAGGTGATTGAATTCTGAAAGTCAAGAAGCCTGTGCTTCTCCAAAAATTGCACTCGTATTCCCGCGAACACTATCTAGATGAATCACTGGCATTTTGTTCGAATGCTATTTTTTCCTGTATATTATTTAATAAAAAAAAGTGGAGAAAAGAGTGTGCGCCTCTTATTTGTGCAAAAATTATTATATGACCGGTTTTTATTCTTTTAAAGAACTGATTTCTCAATACTTATTTTTTTAATTGGGGTATGTGTTTAACCGTGATCAATCGGGTGTAAGGCGTACCTTTTTATTCGTGAATATTGGCGCAAAATATTTTCATCAGGTGCGGAGCATATTTTTGGCATCTCTTATTTCGTCACATCTTGCATTGATTGTTGATGGCGTAGTAGAATGAAAGCCAAAGTGCATGATTGCGTCTGAACAATCAATATTTTGAATAAAATTTACTTGGGTTTTACTCCTTTTTACCACTGGCAGCTAATGCAAGAACACACGCATAATAATCTTCCTGTCCCTGTAAATTTTTGAGAATGGTTTTTAGCCAACTAAAACATGAGTATACGGTCAAAAAATGTCTCGTGATTCTGAATTAACTCAATGAAAGTGCATATTGCATATTCGCAGACACTGGTTTTTAGGCATAAAATGAACATGCATTTACTGTACAGTACTCGAATATACGCGGTCCGTATCGTAAAGATAAAGCTTTGTATGCAATGAAATAACACTTACATTCTCGATGGACCGGACATATGCTGGAATCCGCGTCGATGCCCAGGCCAGAAGTGCATTTTTCGTCCCTGATCGGCATGCACTTGGTTCCAGGGACACACTCGAACCCGCGACAAGGGTCGTCGCAATCGCACGTCGGGCACCCTTCTTCATCGAGCACTTGCCCGAATTCGCAAGTATTGGCGCACTGAATAGGGCCGCAGAACGACCTCGGTCTCGCTGCGACTGCAAGAAAATGAAAATAAAAACCATCATAAAAGATCCCCAGGCGGAGAAGGGAGAATAAAGGAGCAGCAGCAGCAGCAGCAGAAGAAGAGGAAAATACAGGAAAAATATAAATGGCTCGTCGTGAAAAATCACGGCCTAGTGGCGATTCTGACAAAGCTTTTGTGCGAAAAAGTGGGTCGAATTCCTTACGCGTGGCCCCGTCTTGTAGGCAGCGGACTTCGTCGGCCCGGGCGAAGCTGCGCGGCCACTTCCGACCATCGGGGTCCACGCACCAGCAAACCAGTCCGTTTCTTGAACACTGCTTCGGGTAAAATTCTCCCGTTTGGGGATGGCACTGAGGAATGTAGCCCTTCCCGGGCTCCTGCTTCGACAACAACAACTCCGACACCAACTTCTGCTGCAGACAAACTAAAACAAACAAAAACACAGATAAATCGCTCAATTTAAAAGCGAAATATCCTTCAAATCATCAGCTCGCTGTTGATATTCAGTTCGAGAGATCCTACACAGAGCTCGTTAATTGCAGCTCGGACAAAGTAAAATTTTTCGGAATTCCTCTTTTGACATACTACACGTGTGATACTACCACTGCATGTCAAGTTGAACAAAAGTCCGTAAAAAAACACAAATCTCCTCAAAACAGTAATCCTCACGAAGTTCAGGAGAACTCAAGAATGCATTCACCGTTATGCAGCCCTTGTTTGTTTGTTTTTTTCGTCACGAAAATTCAACATACATGTGAGAATTTTTTGAAGATTTGCATAAGCACACTTCGAAGATGAAGGGTTTATCGTCTATATTTGTAATGCATTCATCAAATAAATACAGTAGCTCGAAAGGATTTTTTAATAACTGAAATTGACCCGAACTTTTAAAAATCTCAAAAGGATTTTTGACGAATGATAGTTAAATACCTTGGAATTTTCAGAGACTTTCATTCTGGGAACTCGTAAAAGTTTGCTGGGCAATTTGGATCTTGAAACTCCAGGATTGAAAAGGAATTTCACCAGAATTTTTAATAACCTACGAACTTTTTGAAAAATGGCTGGTGTACACCGATGACAGAAGATATTTCGTTTTTCGAATTCATCCATGTTAGTCGTGTAATCAGAGACTGAAATTCCTATTTCCCTATTGAAGTCAACCCGAATTTCTCAAACATTTTGAGGATTCCTGGAACTTTTGATACCGTAATTACAGCCATCTTTACTTGACTATTCGCTGAGTGACTTTTGGGTTTTTCTTGTCTGGAGTTGCTGTGTATTACGAGTAAAATGTGGCCCTTTCAGCTGCGACTGGTTCTTGAAAAAAAAATATCGGAAGAATCCAGAAATTTTAAAGATGCGGTTGTAGTAATGCTCCTTGAGTTCTCCAGGACGGAAGGTTCATCTTTCACGACAGAGACACTAATTTATAGTAGTGCAATTATATTCTGTAATTAGCGAGTGGATTTGACCTGAATTTCGAAGAATCGATGGATTTAATTGTCGAAGAATGACACAGATAACTCTATTCAATCTCGAAGACGGATGGACACGTACGAGTATAGGTTAGTAGAGCAATTAGACCCTTTCAACGCGGATCGGAATTGACCTGTTCTCACAAAACTATCCACTGACCTGTCATTTTGTTTGGCTCCACGCAATGACTGCCGCAAATGTCAGACGAGCAGCATTTCATGGCTCCCTCGCATTCCAGGTCATGGGTGCAGGAGTTGCCACAAACTTGCCCTTCCACATGAGCTGGACAAACCCCGGGCTTCTGGATTCTGTCCGGGGCCGGACAGCAAACGCCGTAGTCATGGCCTAAATCATCGCGTACTCATTTGCATTATTCCATCCCGACTTCAGAAAAGGAGATGAACCCAACAAAAGGGGAGAGCTGCTGAGTAGTACTTCCTCTCTATGCAGTAGTGCCTCATATCAGGGTTTTCTCAAAAGTAGTGCTAGTCATCACCAAGAAATGTTTATTTCAGTCGGAAGAAACTTGATGCAAAATTGGTCGACTTCTTCTCAATTTTTGAACGAACTTGAATTTCAATTTATGCGGAACATCGAAAAAAAATTAGCATGCTTCATTTTTGTGGTCCACTTTAGAATTTTACTTTCCAGAAAATTTTAATGAACTTTTTCAAGTTCTCAGTAGCTAAATTCACATTTTCGACAGAAGTGTCCAATTTTCTGGTAATCTCCATTAGGAAAATCACTGAAAGATCATTTCAAAAATGTTCACAGCCACTTGACAGCAGTCGTGAGATGTGTGATGGTTTGTCCCTGAACAATTTTCATGAAATTTCTCTCCTTTTGTGACCAAGAAGATTTCAAGGAATAATCTTGAAAAATTAGCGCACGCACGTCCTTGCAGGAAATCTCGGCGCACGAAAATAATTTGCAAGTAATTTGTTTTCCACGGTCTTTTCAGTGGAATGAAATTTTTCGAACCAATCATATAAGTTGCTGAAAAGTAGATAAAGGTAAATATGTTTCATATAACTGCAATGAAGATTGGTGGTTAACTGACAAGTATATTTTTGTTAAAATTTCTGGCGCAATAATCGCCTGAAGGAACGACCCAGTGTATTTGGGGATAAAATCTTTACTTGGGACAAACTAGATAAACAAAAAGTGGCGTTTCGTAACTATTCATTTATTTTTAATCTCGGCATAATTCCTAATTAATGGGGAACGATGAATTGAGAAAAAAACTTTTGAAATGAATTGGGTTCGTCGTATGCACCACAAATGTACTTCTCAGCCGAGTCTCGTCAATAAAGTCCATTCACCAGTCATCAGCCCCGGCATAGAAAGTCAGTAAACCGCAACCAGGTTATGTTCATGGCCTCAGCAGTCAATCGTCACCAAAGAAAAAGTAGACCACTGAATTAGCCGCAAACGAAGAGGTGACGATCGCGGCGAGATTTCCGATGAGAGAAAGTCGATGAAGAAATTTGAGTTCTATATAGTTCTGCGAAATTTGCTGTCGGGAGGCTATTATTCGTTGAGGAAATGCGCTCCTTGATTCTATATGAGTGAAGTAAAAACGGGTCGTAATCAAATGATTGCAGGTTTTCTCGAAGACAGCGAAACGCTTCCGGAGAGCATTTACAAGTTTCATGAGGATCTTCGGGCTCCCAAAAAGCTTCTCGCGTCGGATAATCTACTTTATGTAACCGGATCGATGTAAAAAAAAAATACATTGCGTTCCCTTCCAATTTGGTATTCTTTGAATTTTAAAACCAAAAAACCATGAGCAGATGAATCAAGTTTGATTCACGAAGAAATGGACTAAGTCGAATGACGTATCTAAACTATTACTCTGAATTCATAAAATTTTACTTATTGCCATAGGTTACGAATTCAGTATGTCCTAAATATGCAAATACATTCAGAATGCATCTTCCTATTTCGTTCGTGACATTTTGCATCTGAGTGGATGTCGCCGACAGTTACAAATGTAATTCAATTTTTCACTTGAGTCACCAAGGTTGATTTATAATTTTTCAACACTCAAAAGTATTACTATAGCCTCTGGGCATTGAATGGGCTACGAATGCAGCTATACTTTGATTAAGAGGGCATTTTTTGATTTTGTGCGATTCTTTTTCAACCTCATCGGGCTCTAATTTTGGATGCACACCTAGATGCATTTTACCCACATAAAAATAATGAATTCTCGGACAACCAACAGCTGTTCACAGCGACGAGCTCACGAAAGCGAAATATGAAAATTGGCATTTTTACGGATGGTAAATAATATTACTTTACTGCGAAAGCAAATGTCTTTCGTGAGTTCAGCGCCATGAACAAATCAATGCATTGATTGAATGGTTTCCTTTCAGAAAATCTCGCGTGGAGGTGCAATGTCGGTGCCATGATGAATGAGAGACTACTGAATCATCATAATTCAGACATTAGCCACGACAGAGACATAAATCCGCTGCGAAAGCTGTATTGCGAAATCCTTCGATTAACTGAGCGTCCGTTGTTTGGAACGCCATTAAACCGATTGCAGAGATATGCGTGGGGGAATCTCCGCAAATATTTGCATGAAGCTCTGAAGTTACCTGGTTGCACGTTGCACTGGAACATGGGCGGGCACTCGGGTTTCCCTGGATCAGTCCCGCACAAGAAGGGCTTTTCCGTCTCGCTCATCTTCAGCGGGGGTCCAGTTAGACAAAGATCGTTCAACGTGCGAGCCTTCTTGCCTAACGAAAAACGGAAGAAAGAGAAGCGTGAGTAAATGACACGATCGCGCGGAATTCGACACCCGGTACGATTTTTCGCTGCATCATCCTGTGCCTTCTTACGCCTATTGTGGATACCGGGAGTCGGATGCGATCGCATTCTTTCCCACCGGAAACTTTCAAATCGCAAAATTTCGAGAAAAGAATCCCAATGCAAAAAGGATCGAGCGTAAATTAACGCCGCATTTCCGCGATTTATAAACGCAATGGATAATTAAATCCATTCAAACGACAACAAATCTGAACGAAGAGAACCTCGGCTTTAGCCAAGAATTTTGAGACAGCACTCTCTCAAATTTGAGAAATGAACCCATCCATTAAATGTAAGAAAACAAATCGATCTTAGATCCTAAAAATGTCGCATAGCTGCAGAAATAAACTACTGTACTACACTGTAATGTACTCAGTATAGGTTTAAAAGATCAAAAGTCATCGTTGGCAATTTTCGAGAGCTTTGACAAACTTTAGTGCTTCTCCGTGAAATAAATACAAAACTCTAGCCATCACGAGGACGTTCCAATTTCTCATTCTCAGTAAATTACTCAATTGGGGTAATTTACTTTCGATTAAATTTTGAAAATAACTAAAAACTTCGAATATATTCTGCACAAAAAAAATAAAAACAATCAAATCTGCTTCGAATCGACACAGGTTCTTCAGAAATATTTCCGCAAAGTGTTACCCTTGTAAATATACTTTTAACTCATCGCACCTTCAAGAGGAAACAAAGTTCAACGGCAAATTTAGAATGCAAATTAATTTACTCTTCGAATTGCCTGAGCATCTTTCGTGCAGTGCGGACCGAATCATTCTGATCAGAAATTTATTTTTAAGTGCCACAAATTCTAGTTAGAACCATATTTCAGGGTTTATGTTGATTTGAAATTGTATTATTCTAGGGGGAAAATGCAGAAAACAAAGCGATGTTCTCTCGGATTAGTTCTCCAATTTTAAAAATCTCAAGTCATGTTCAGAGATGTTATTTCAATGCTTCTTAGCTGCATAAAAGATTTCAATTACCTGACGAGAAAAAGGTAATCAAATGACTTGGTGAAAATTTGTGGACGAACCCTTCCGAAAGTGAATTTGAGAAGTGCCGTGACTTTTCTGAGTAGAAATCGGAATGATTTTTTATTAGCTGTGGATATTTTTCTTCGGTGATTTAAAATTCAGGAAGATCTACGAGTTAATTTATACCCGCAGGAAATATAAAAAATGCAATATTCTGACACAGGGAAGCCACAGCGTGGGGTTCTTGGGTATCTCGATTATCCTTCGATAGTAAGGCAGACCGGAACTATCGTCGGAATGGGGCATTCAGAAGGTCAGATGCGGTTTAATCCTTCCTTCGAAGGGTGAGAAGGATTTTGGTAAACGGTTGGGTTTATGTGCCTAGA
Source organism: Notodromas monacha (assembly GCA_905338405.1). Classification (NCBI taxonomy): domain Eukaryota; kingdom Metazoa; phylum Arthropoda; class Ostracoda; order Podocopida; family Cyprididae; genus Notodromas; species Notodromas monacha. Next base: position 215,433 of record CAJPEX010000058.1, on the reverse strand, counting down.
GATCTGGTGCCCTTGTTCTATTAATCTGGGCTTTTCAAGCTGTGGTGCGCGGGGCACTCAACAGGTTTTTACGCGGGATGGTCGAAACAAAACAAAGAGGATGTTTTCACGTGTTAAACCTTGACTAGTAGGCTCAGATTTCAAATGGCAGCTAAGTAATGGGTTGGGTGAATAATTTATCGAGATTTCCATGTGAAACAATAGGGAATTACAGTATAGTATCATGTTCTCAACTGTAACTGGGAACATAGCTTGAAATTGAATTGCATTTGTGAAGCCAGCACAAGGGGTAATTAGGCAATATGTGATACACCTTTAAGGTATATAATACATGAATAATAACTGATACGTTGAAATTAAAATAATCTAAAAAAAAAGTGACAAAGCATCTTCTACAGAAGTTACATTTTTTAGAGCTGGATACAAGTAAACCATTCATTGTGAACTTGAAATTCCACGAGATGCTTAGGAAGAAGCCTATTCAGAGATAGATTCGGTTCGAATGAGCAAATATTTTATCCATTTTATTTGTGTGCAATTGTGCGGGTTTAGTTGGTCCTATTTACAGAAATGCAAGAAATCATTCGAGGTCACCTAGATTTTCAGAAACTATAAATCCAAAGCAATGGAAGCATTTTAAACCTTTTTCAGAAAATGTTTATGAATCCAATCTGCAATGATCAGATCAGACCTATTACGATGAATAAATGGATGACCGCAGCATTTTGTGCCTTCCTGTGACAGGTTCGAAACTGCTCAATGTTAATCAAGAGAGAACAAAATGCGCATACATCACCCTATCGTCTATCCCTTCCTGGAATTTCCACGACTTTATTTGTTCTTTTTTTTGCAAAATACAATGTGGGTGATAGAAAAATCATTTTTCAGGATATTTGGGGCAACATTCACGGTTTGCGGTCGATGCCCTTTGTTGATGAGACGTTTTTAGTTTTTTTTTTCCATATACACGCCCTTCAGAATTATTGTATATAGGTTTTCTGGCGTGATCCCAGCGAAAATCTTGAACTTATCTCGCCGGAAGGAATTAGTCCTAAAATACTGCTGTATTGTGCTTCATCTGAAACGGAAGTTCGAAAGAACCCATCTGTGGCTTCGTTTTTGATGGGAAATCTCGGAAATGCATCTCCGGAAGTGGTTTTACGTACCAACGACGAGCAGAAAATAAAGTACCGTCATTTTCACTCGGAATAACCGTGTACAGAGCATTCATTAAACCAAAGCTCGATGCATAACGGCTGATCGAACTTGGAGGAAAAAATTGTAAACGGCTCAGAATTTTTCCTCTACCTTAATATTTAAGAAAAAAAAATACTGTACATTGCCTTAGACTTTTTACCCTTTCCTAAAATTTACAAGTATATGCAGAACAAGCAATAGAATGATTTATCGTTGAAAAACAATGAATGTGACATTTAATAGTCTCAATACCTCTAAAAAGATCAAAATTCACATCAAGGAGTGGCTAGTTTCCTTGAGGACATTTTTAAAATCGTTGAGTGGCCAATTTTTTCTGAATCGAGAAATTTCAGAGGACTTCAAATTGAGAAAAAATCGGCGTCAAATTTCCTAAAACAAAGAGTCATCGTTCATAAATTTTCCGGTCGATAAAAATTAGCAAGGCTGCAATCTATTCAGAATATGCATCCTTAGAAGGTTTCATCATCATAAACACTTACAATATCAAACTTCGCTTCCTCGAATTGATGATTGCCTTGAAACGGTCCTCGAAAAAATTCTCATGAAGTGATGATAATAAAAAGTAATTCCTGTTGGAAGTTGCTTCCGGCTGCATGATAGTTTATCATGACAGTAATTTCAAGACTGGATTGCGTATCCAATTTGTAATACTGTGCAGTAAAACTTTCTTTTTAAGTGATCGCACCGGGTAATTTTATTTAGTTTGCGGTCATTTTGATGCTAAATCCGAATACAGTATTATTCCTCCCAATTGCATCCATCATAATCATACCGGATTTCTTACGGCGAAAAGCCATCCAACAAATAATTTCCCCTGATACAGCGAACTAAACTTCATGTGTTATTTGCATGGAAACTGCCGTCGAAAAACTCCATTACTTACTTCAGTGAAATTCTCAGTAACGTGAAAAATCGACGGTAGGATTTTCAAATCCACTATTCGGTGGTATTCAACATGGGCTCAATTTTGGAAGACGCGTTGCAATTTTCCTCGCTCCATAAATAATACAATCAATATTCATGCCTGGCGCTTCGAAATGGGTAACATATTGGGTACTTTTTCCGTTTCTACTCCAGAAGGCAGCTCCAGATATGGTTAAATAAGCCCAAGGAACCCTCAGCCGTTCCTTCGATTAGGTTTGAACGGACCGGTGATTGCTTCTCACGATTTGCTCAGCCCTACTTAGCACTTGCAAAAAAGGCCCGAGAAGCGTTCGTCTCAGTCCATTAACCCAACGCAACGGGATCCGAACTCTCGGTTCGTTTAATCATGCAGCGACGGTCAACATTAGCAGGCTCGTAGCATCCATCAACAGCAAAGCGGCCCGAGGCGCTTTTCAGTGAATCAAACTGTCCGCAGCTGGACACCAGGGACAATCAACAGAACACGAGGAACGGAGAAGGGAACCCTCTGTGCAATTTCTCAATCGAAAGCGAGGTAATTGCCATCTCTGGAGAGTTTCGCAGTCTGTCGTCAGTGCGTGAAACATCTGTCCGCGACGCACGTCTCGTCAGGGAATCTGGAGTGCGGGGCTAAAACCGCAGATTGCTTCCGTGAGAGCTGTTGGTGCTAACAACCAGGTGACTTTTCTGACACGGGCATTGCGACACTGTTGCGATGAACGCAGGTGGTCTTTCTTCAAAAATGTTTGATCGCAGTGAGCTCTCTTGCGTTTTTTTTCGGGGTTACTTTTCGATTTGACGGGGGGCAGTCAGAAATTATTCCTGCTTTTCGAAAATATTCCCAACTTATCTCGAAGGTTAATAAAATTAAAAATTTCTAACGCAGTCGGAAGAAATACTGATTCCTGACAGTGGGGACGAATTAATGCACTCAATCTGTGCTCCGGGAACTTCCCAGAGGCTCCACAGACGTTCAAGATATTTAAAATTAAACTTAGATTGAAATAAAATAAAGAATTTGGTTCTTTCAAGAATAAACAAGAACTCCTGCGTCAGAAATCCGACAGATGCAGAATCGAATATAAGTGCTGAATTTCACATGCATTTTGAAGGGCCAAACAAGTTTCACCACGGAAATGTATTCTTATCAGCTTTTCGTCAAATAAATCTATCGTAAAAGGGCTCATCAAACAGAAAACATTTCCATCTCTGAACAATAAAAATTAAATGATCCCGAAACACTTCAACCCCCACCAAAAAAGCATGATTCAAAGGTACGCGTCGAACGAATGATGTCCATATCAGCACCCATCAAATAACCAAAAGGAAATCAGCGATGAAAGTGCTTTAATCGCACAAAAAATGATCGCCCATATGGGAATAAATTCTTCAACAAAAGCACTGAATACGCATCTTTGCTATTCGAAACCTTTTCTTCTTGTTTAAAATAACAGGTCATCAGGCGCATCATGTTATTCATTTCCAACAAAAAAAACAGAGTCATTATGACTGGCCCTGAGAAACTGTTTTGAAACAGCAGTGCTGTTTTGGACTGTGGATCTTGGAATATTTTGTGCTGGATTTCATTTGTTGTTTTAGACGCATACTGTTTTGATACCCTCTGAACTGGCCGGTCACAAAATAAAGCATACTCTAAATCGCCTTCAAAAATTGAGGTTGAATTTAAGAACTGTGCTCATGTTCACTTCTTCAATGCAGCAAACGTTTTTACAGCTGACCTCACGGAATTTTTATATAGGATTGTAAGGCGATAAAACTTCCCTGGTACCACGTCTCGACGCATGAAGAAAAAATCTGGCCTAGTCCGCTGACCCATTTATGCAACGGAACCTATTCAAAAGGTCGCATGAATACGTCTGCAGTGCTCAGAGAAGCTTGGGAAAATAAATAAATTCATATTCGGTTTACGTTCTCTAGGACAGGGTTTTTTATAGTTTTCTGGATTCAACAACAAAAAAAGACACGACGTAGAACCTCAGGATGATCCAGCGCCTCTCGGTATACTTCGCATCCCAAGCACCAAGTTTTCTTGTCCCATGTGAATGTCTAGAATTATAGATCACGGCACACTTTCGTCTTATGATATTTTTAGAGTTGAAAAGGCAATTTCCGCATAGGATGCAAAATTATCTTTGATTCCACGACCATGTCGCGTACCAAGGGTTTGAAAAGCCCTGCGCTGGAAGATTTTCCTGCCGAAGTAAAACTTTTAGATCAACCCCGACTGTTTTCTTCGCGTTTCGTCACCCCCACGCCTGAATCAAGAACGCAGCGTCATTTCTTCTAAATCGGAGGGCACTGGGTACCGGGTCACATTATCACGCTCAGACGTGGTAATTGAGGACAACGGACGTGAACACAGAGCCTAAGCTTAGGTGGGGTTGATCATGGGGTTGTTTGAGTACCGCGAGCTTTCCCAATCATACCTCATCAAGGACAACTCCATGTTGGGAGGCAGCGAATCCGCATTTTTCTCTCTCTTTTTTTCATTAACAATAAATCAATGACCTTCCATGCTTCCCCGCATCAATATCCTGCGGCGGCTTTGCAGCATCAGAAGCAATAAAATGTCATGTTCTCGGTTTTACTGTCTCTCAAATGCCTGAGACGGAAGAATTTTCGACAGCCTTCAATCAGGGTTAGCATTTATACTCGCAACACAAATTTTCGGGATGAATACGAACTTACATTTATGGCATAAAAGGAAAGTCCTTGTCATTCATTTTAATTTGCGTGAAATTTTATCGTTCGAATTTCTCTCAGTCGCCCGGGGGGTTAATCAATATGAATAGCCTTGAATAGAAGAATCATCAAAGCCTGCATCGAAATTTTCTGCCGGGAAGGGGGTCTATGATATTTTCCTCAGTTCACGAGAATGCTCTGCAATGTATTACACAAGTTGGGCCATAAAAATATTGGGCAGACCGATTTTTCATAAATTTTACTGCATTTTCACAACGGTTGTTCTTACCGTACTTCCGTGGCAGAAAAAAAACGGCGAAATGGAGTTCATCTGAAAAACTGTAGCATGCTATTGAAATGATTAAAATTTGCAGAATTTTTGCAGACAGATTTAAAATCAATCTGCATTAACAGGGAAACGTTAGCTATAAAAAGCTACTAATAAAGGAAGCTGCCATTTGCTTCTTGAAAGTTTAATTCGATTCCGCCAGTTTTCTTCGATATATCAGGCATATCTGTCAGAAACTTGCGGCTTCAGTGAAATGAATGCAGCGATCAACTGAAAGCATGAAGACGCTGGGAACGGCAAAACGTCGAAAAACAACATATTTCAGCTTTTCACTTCGCTGAGCACATGGAATTTTCCTCAAACTGAAAAGATGTGAAGGAGAAGATTTCCGCGCGTTGGGCGACATTTGCGGCTTCGAAAGCGTTGAGTACTCTCTGGATTTAACAAGGATGTCCGAGACGGAAAGTTGAATGCAAGACGCATATACTGTACAGGGTTGACCAAAAAAGAGTAGACCGAAACTATATTACCTTAGGAACTGCTCGAGGAACCCCTTGAAAAATTATAGCTCCTTTCCAACATATCATTTTTAAATTATGCATTTTTATTGCTCCACATACATTGACATGACCATCACGATTATTGAAAAAAAAGAACTGGGAGTGAAAATAAATAAGTCACCCTATATACGTATGAATTTGGATTCTTCATTTAATTTCCTGTTTCTCAATGGCCATAAACAGGAAAAGTTTAAAAAGTATATGACGGAAAAGCCGTTGATTAATCCTTCATTCACAGTGACATTTTAAATCGGGTAAATGACTGTCAGCCTTAGTTTCGTTGAAAGGATGGAGGAAACGATGAACACATTTTCCGTTACAAAAGAGTAATTTTAAACAGAACCTGAATACTTCCGGAATAGCACAAAAGCTCGGCATTTTGTCTGGGGTAATTATGCTTTTTTAAAGTTAAATGATCATGGTAATACCAAGAATGCAAGGAACCATCAAATCACATCATCGATAAGCAACTTAAATGCGCTCAAATTTGCATTACTTCTATTCATGACTGGAGCTTCCTTACCGACCCGTGAAGCTTCAGCCGTACTTAGAATCTTAGATGATGATACCTTATTGAATGAACACATTTTCTAAGCTTTGAAAGAATTTCCGCGTAGTATTACGCAAGATTATTTTTGACTCCAGGACCATCTCCTTGCTATGGTGTCGATGTACCACTGACCGAAAAAAAACCCACGTGCTAGAACAGTGCCGCCCAACTCAGATGTGGCCAAGGGGCCACATTGCAGAGGTAAGGAGTCCTCGCAGGCCACAATAAACACTTTTCGGGGTTCCAAATTTATATTTTTAAGGGAAAAGTTTCGCATTTAATTAAGTGATATGCATTGAATCCAGTATAGCCTTACAGAATTTTTGAGGGGTGTGGCAAACATTTTATTTTAGGAATTGAAGCTTTTAATATACTCGTCAAGGTATATTTTGAACAGTGGGGGCTGCAACCTTGAAAATTATGTGGAAGAGACCCCTGGACAGATGATGAGCATCTGTGGGCCGGATGTGGCCCATGGAGCATCCCTATCTGGCCCGTGACAGTCTAAGCCCCAACAGCCACCACACACTTTAATTTTGAGAACCTCAATAGGTCAATCCAATTCCAAAAACCAAATTTCTAGAAATCCTTTGGGAAATTAATTTGACCATTTTCAGAGCACTGCAGCTTACACTGCAAAATTTTTAGAAAGTGTACATTTTCCAATCATCCATCTAATGCATATTTTGAACCAACGATCTAATTCATATTTTTAATAAGCAGTAATTTGTTTTTCTTGTTGCCCGTAAAGACGCGTGATGTGGCCCACCACCAGTTTTGAGTTGGGCACCACTTTGCTAGAATATTATCGTTTTGGTGTAAATTTCCTGCGGTAATCTCGGTCAAAATGTTTCCGTTGGATCCCGTACATGAGAAGAAAGAATGTTATATACTCACAGGTGGGAACCGGTGGACACGGTTCCTTAGCGCAAGGAACCTCCTTGAGCTGGCACTGCGTGTTCCCCGGACAGCGGACGCCTTTGCACGGGTCCCGGCACTCGCACAGCGGACAGCCTTCAAGGTCCAGCTCGAAGCCGTAGGGACAAAGCATTCTGCACATGAAACCAGCGCAAGGTCGTGGCTCTGTGAAAACAAATGCAGATGCGCGAGTCATTTCGGGCCGATCCGATGCGGTTTCGTCACCTTCGCGATAAGTAATTGCGGTCGGGGCAGCGACACCCACGTCCGACTCATGCAGATTGCAGCCGACCAACTCCACTGGGTTACGACACCCTCCCCCCCACTTGTCAGCTCATTTGCATGGGCCGCGATTTTTTACGTTCTCTCCCGAAAGTGTGACTGCGACCCGGCTTTCTTCTGACCCTCTATAGTCTATAACAGTGTTCCCCAACCCTTGGTCCGCGAAACTTTTTTGCCGGTCCGCGGGAAATTTTTTCAAGCTATAAATTCTATAAATCTATAAATTTTAGAACGACCACCGTACTGCTCAAAGAATTTCTGAGTCCTCTGCCCGAGTAAAATCTCCTCAACTCTTTGCTTTGCATTCTTCGCATCAAATTTCAATCAAAAATGTTGATTAGCTTTCATCAACTTCTAGAACCTTTGTTTTGAAAAGCCTCACGCAGGAAAAACTCTTGGTGCTCTTGTACGACCAGTGGTATACCTAAGACCAATCGAGAAACTCTTGCCTACGCAATATAAAAAACGCGTCTGAAGTATTAAAAATATCCAAGTTTCCTTTGAAATCGATTGTTCTTGCATCCCGCGTCGAATAGTAATTGCAAGCTCAAATCCAAGGAGACTTACGAGACACATCTGCATTATTCGGAAAGGAAAAAAGTGTTAGAAATTCATCATTGAATCATGGGTATTGGGTATTCAAAACGCACTCAAGGCTTCACCGCAGCATTAAAAACTGCAATTTTATGTGGGGACGTTTGCATTTTTAAATGAGATTGATTTTTCTAGCTATATTTCGAAAGATATATTCTGCGATTATATTCTATCTTTCTTGACAAAGAGCCGAAAAATTGCCGTCATCATGAATAAATGATCCACAATAAACCGCGAATTTAATCAACTGAACGCGTAACCTCGCCCAGGCTGTGGGCCCAAGGTGTAATTACAGCATGAATCGCCAACTTAACATGAACGCATTTGATCTTTTTTCGGGTTTGCCATTTCAAGAGTTCAGGAACGGCTGTACCCTGCGGCGTTTCGTCATCTCCAGTTGTTTTACAAGATTAAAAGAAATTATACTAACATAATATCAGCGATGTAATTGTGAAATTAAATTTTCCTTTACAATAATCTCCGATTTTATATCATCCGGACTTCCGGTAATAACCCTGGTTAATTAGGGATAGACCGGAGGTTTAACAATACATTCTCATGTATTTCAATCAAGTATTCAACTCCAGCGCAATTTTTAGAGCATTCCCGAGAAAATAAACGGCAAAATAAAATCGCAGGAAAATTAGACGTCACTTTCCTGTGGATTATAAACGGTATCTTTACCCACACAGAACAAGCTGCAATTCTTAGCAGTACTGTACTTCATAATCGTATCTTTTACTCATCAAGCATTGGAATAAGGAGAACCGTGGTTCGCATTAAAAGGGTCCTGGATTCGCTTCGTTTTCCTGGTTTTAAGAACGTCGATCGGCACTAATCGTTCGAGGTACCTTAGGACTTATCTGTTTACCCGAGACCAACACGGAACGCGGAGGAACCGGGAAAGTTCCAATAATTTTAGGCACGTTTTCCTGCTTCGAGCCACCAAGGGCGAGAATCGCGTTTCGTGAGAAGAGAACCCGGAAAGCCATTGCCTCTCGCTCCACTCCATCGCTTCGAGGGTCGAGACTCAATTATCGGAAGGAATCAATGCCACTGTTGAGCCGAAAATCGTCGCGAAATCCCCGTCAAAAAATCGGAAGCGCGGCAAGACGGCCCGACACGGTCTTCTAATCGGAATGTTGGTCGGAATCGGGCGCAAATGAATTATACAATTTGGAATGGATTATAAACAGGATGATGCAGGAAAAACGGCGATTTTTTAAGGGATTTGTGAATACTTAATTGGAGAAATTTGTGTCGATTAAACATGAGACAATGTCCAAGAAGCATCATCCGGAAAAGCACAAGTGTTTTGCGCCTGAGAGTTTAGGACTAAGAATTCTTGCTGGAGCCCGCGAAATCAGAAGAAATCAGTGAAATTTTCACGACAAAGATTATGTTCTGTTGAAATGAAAAAGCTAAAACATTTGGAAATTTTGGAATGAGTTAGACAGCAAGATACCTTTTGTTTGCAAGAAAAACGAAGATTTTTCGGGGATTTGTGAACAAATAAAGTCCTTAATTGTGAAATTTATGTCGAAAATACATGAGATAATGTAAGAGAAGCATAAGGACATCGTCTGGAAAATCACAAGTGTTTTTCGCATGAGAATTCTGCCTGAAGTCCGGGAAATCAGAGAACAAAATGCTGCATCCTCGAAGGGAAAAAGAGTGGTTTTTCATTGGTGTCAACAGCTTTAGAAAAATAATCCTAGTGGAATTTTCCTACAGAAACTCGAAGTTCTTTCCCGAAATGTCAAACGATTGTTGTGCCATTGATTGCCGTTGAAATTCAGAGATTTTCCAATTGCTTTCAAACTGCATATATCGATTTCCTTTGCCATAAATTTCATAACTGTGTTCATAACTTCCGGAAATATTTTTCTCACCTCCCACGAGTACCACCATGTATTATGACATACACGTACGAAAAGAATGCCTGGCAATTGAAGATTTTTAATTGATGCCCGACTAAGAACGATCAACATTTGAAGGCGAACGGCTGCTTCGATCAAACTTATTACAAAATTATGCGGGGCTTCGAAATTGCCAGATCAATTGAAGGTTGAAAGAAGTGCAGAAATTGTGCAATGCACAGAAAATCGACGGATATGCCGTCGAAATACACCGTGAACGTCAAAATTCCATGCCGATCAATGTTGGAAGCTTTGGCATTTTTCAGTCACGCAAACGTGTCGTTGATCAAAATTATAATACTTCGATTTCATTATTTCTCGCCTTTCCTAAAACCTGACGAAATTGAACGAACAAGAATACCACACGGTAATCACGTGTTTCAAAGCCATCAACAATGTGAAGGTTTGGTGGAGTTATATAAACACGTCAGTTTAAGAATCAGTCTTTAAGAAAGGAATGTGTACAAAGGGAAAACATCATGCCGTCATCTCAAATGAAATCGGATGTTCGAAACTTGAGAAAATAAATTAGGAAATCTTGGCCTGAGCAGGGTACATCTGGGTCTGATTCACTCACAAAAATGAAACAGAATCGCTTGCCTGAGGATCATTCGATTTTTTTCATCTCTCAGAAGTCAGGAGGCACGGTTCCAAATGAGAAAATCGGTTTTTTTTCGAGGCGACGAACAACTTTTATTCACATTGTCCGTCCCACTCCTGTACAGTATCAAAATCATGAATTTGGAATTCATTAAATTATTCATATTTTCGAATGCCAAGCAGGGTGGGAATCCTTTGTAAACAACGTAAAGAATGAAAATGCAGAACGCTTTACTTCGTGGCATAAAAATATTCATGGGAACGGATGAATGGTTAACAGATACTAAAATATCTTTTCTACGGTATTGTGTTCTAAGAACCAACGCCCGGATGAATTCTTCAGCAGCACGTTTCTCGTTGGTATTTCCGAACATTCAACGATTTTAGGACTTTTCCTCGTGATCCATTGGCCCAATTTTTGTGTTGCTTACGCGCATTTTCAATTGTCCGCCTTTTCGCACGTGTTCTTTTCGCATACTTTTGCAGTTTTCTGTTCTCATTTCAGAATAATCTATGGTGCAGTGTTTTTCCACGCCGCAGGTGCTTGGGCACTCGAAACAAATAAATGCTGGTTGCGGTGCACAAATTGCCGGCGGACATTCTCGCAGCAGTTTCCCCCAAAGTTTTCCATCAATTTATGCGAAAACAAGTCATTTCACTCATTTACTCAGATTGTAGACTGCCTTGAGAGCGGAATTTTGAATTCCTGGAAACCCCATGCACTTTAGCTTTTATGGTTCTTCGGTGCGATGCAAAGCGAAAGATGCAAATTAACGTTTTCGGGTTATGTAAAACGCATCCGCGTCGAAATAAGGCTGTATCCAGTCATGTTCCGGGCATTTGATTCTATCCAGGTCAGAATTTTATAAAAAATAATATAAAGATTTTGAAGAAAAATCACGAAGCTTGGGGTGTCGAGAAAGTTGAGCACGTCCAAAAGCACAATAGAAAACAACGTCAGCACAAAACAAAATTTGTGATCCAAACGCACTAACATTAAATTAATTATTTTCATTAAAAAATGCTATTCACATGCAATGTGCACCTTATTTAAAAGAAGACCAAGACTATTTTGGACAAATGGCATCATTCTCTGGCACTGAGGAAGTGTTTTAACCATATAGCTTTTGTAATTTTGCCTTTTTGGAAAGTGATCGTCTGTCTAATGGAGGCGAGAGTTGAATTCCCGAAGCAGATACCGATTTTTACTTCCTTTTATTTGTGTTTCAATAGTGTTGTTTTATGTTACAGACAGATGGCTGTAGAACAAAACATTAACAAGCATTCCTGATTGGAAAAATCGAATGCTCCATCTCAGGTCATTCATATGAACTCTCATTCTGGATCGTCTCGCGAACAAATCAGAGGTACCCGCCATTAAACACTATTGACACGTCACTCTTTATAAAACCTAATTATCCACAACAACAACAACAAACAACTTTTCAAACATCGTCCTGACCTGCCAATAATCAGAAGCAATTTTTCATCACTTCTGCACTGCCTGCGAGCCGATTTAGAAAGTTTTTGCCGGCGAGAATTTCCCCAGTGTTCCCCAACGTTGTGTTCGCTGGTGTTGACTGATTGTTCCCTTCGTGTTGCAACACCGGGTCTTTATTTCCTTTGTTTTCTTTCTTGACAGAGGTCGTGACATGTGATACTGGTGGACTCTCTCTAAAACAAAATTGAAGGGAACAAAAAAAATCTTCCTAGAAATAGTTTCGCTGTAGAGGACCACTGTAAGATGGGAGGGTAACCCTATGGTGTCAGAAAACATTCGTCATACGGAGAAAATCGTAGCAGACAAGATCGTTGCAGAGAGAGAGGAGTCCAAGTCCACCTGCATATAAATTTTTCGGTGAGCCCTTCGTGAATATATGTAAACACTAGGGCAGGAATCCGAAACGAGTTGCGAATATCGATTCAAACCCGAACGCGAAGCTAAATAAAAGGGCTCCTCGGAGTGCAGATGGAAGCTAAAATAGGTCAAGAAGTTCCCCCCATTGTCTCCCCAAGTACTGGCGGAGGTGAGAAATCTCGGAAGCGCTGGTACCCATGAGAATTGTTTTGAAGCACGTACGAGAGACGCGCCGAGGAATACATTAGAATGACACCAGAGCCCATAAGCGCCGTTTTTGTTCTAATCCACGCCACCATCGTGACACCAATCCTAGGAGAATTCCGAGGCGACCCAGCTCGTAAAAGGCACGGCTCGTTTGCGCATTCCGCGGAACGCTTTCTGCTTGCGCAATATCGTAAAACCTCATGAACACCGCGTTCGGGTTCCGAATGTCGCCGGATTTCCCACGGAATTCCGATGGTGCTCGTAAAAGGCACGGCTCGTTTGCGCATTCCGCGGAACGCTTTCTGCTTGCGCAATATCGTAAAACCTCATGAACACCGCGTTCGGGTTCCGAATGTCGCCGGATTTCCCACGGAATTCCGATGGTTCCTTCAGCTAGCCCTGCGTTTTTATTTCCCACGGTCCTTGAAGTGGTGAAAGGTGTGCATGAGTCGATCAAGACAACAATTTCCTCGGCAAAAAAAAGGCCCGCTGCAACTACGCACCATCATCTAAAAAAAAGCCGGAAGAACCTTACGAAATCCACAGATTTTACTCAAGTAAACTTGCGCACACGCACGAGCAATGGCGCGATTGTAGTACCTGTACTGAACTGTGCATTGAACTGCAGAAAAAGCTTCTTATTTCACTAATAACATGCTTCATAATTCCTTTAAGTTGATAGCTGCTCATTTCGCATAAGTAAAATCGCTTGTCCATTTTCATCCATTGGTATGAATTGCATGCAGAACGGTGAATGAACTAATGCGTTTTCCTGTGGCAAATCCTAACATTAATTTTTCTTAAGCTCAAAACGCGAGATGTAGACGTTACGCCTNGCACGTACGAGAGACGCGCCGAGGAATACATTAGAATGACACCAGAGCCCATAAGCGCCGTTTTTGTTCTAATCCACGCCACCATCGTGACACCAATCCTAGGAGAATTCCGAGGCGACCCAGCTCGTAAAAGGCACGGCTCGTTTGCGCATTCCGCGGAACGCTTTCTGCTTGCGCAATATCGTAAAACCTCATGAACACCGCGTTCGGGTTCCGAATGTCGCCGGATTTCCCACGGAATTCCGATGGCTCCTTCAGCTAGCCCTGCGTTTTTATTTCCCACGGTCCTTGAAGTGGTGAAAGGTGTGCATGAGTCGATCAAGACAACAATTTCCTCGGCAAAAAAAAAGGCCCGCTGCAACTACGCACCATCATCTAAAAAAAAAAGCGGGAAGAACCTTACGAAATCCACAGATTTTACTCAAGTAAACTTGCGCACACGCACGAGCAATGGCGCGATTGTAGTACCTGTACTGAACTGTGCATTGAACTGCAGAAAAAGCTTTTTATTTCACTAATAACATGCTTCATAATTCCTTAAAGTTGATAGCTGTTCATTTCGCATAAGTGAAATCACTTGTCCATTTTCATCCATTGGTATGAATTGCATGCAGAACGGTGAATGAACTAATGCGTTTTCCTGTGGCAAATCCTAACATTAATTTTTCTTAAGCTCAAAACGCGAGATGTAGACGTTACGCCTTCGAGATGGTTCATACTTTTCTGTTTTTCGGAGAACACCCAGATTAATTTCGCCATTTGATATACACAATGTGATCTGATACACTCAATTGTAGGCCTGATTTTTTTCTCACCAAAAATGAAATAAGCAATCGTACGGTTGATCGGCAAATTCGAACCACCATCGAAGGAAGAACGGCAAAGAATTTGAGATTTTACAAGGCAATTTATCTCTCACACTAATCGCACCTTATACAGCATTCGAGTACAGTACATGCCTCAGAAATAGAAGGATTAGCGCTTTTGCTTGTATTTCAACAAATTTAAAAAACGATAAAAAACAAACTCTCGATACAATTTGAGTTTCATGGATTTCCTTGAATATTTTCACCGCCTGGATCTGTTTTACGGTAGGTCTACATTGAATACTCTGAATTATAAGTGGTCAAAAGCTGGAGTCTAGGAGCGACGTGATTTTGCTCGGGTTTTGGCCATATTTGTGAGCCTTGCAAAAACTCTAAACCTGTCAATGCTTCCCGAAAGTCGCCGGAAGGAAAATTGCAGGAGTTCGCCCATCGTAAATTAAAATTTCACGACTGAAGGCGAGGCAAGCATTTGCCTTTATCACGATTGCCAAACGTCATCAGTACATCATGCAAAAGATTCCTTGCGTGCGAACGGGCCAAGAATATCCCAACATTATGGGCATTTTATCTTCAAGAACTGCTTATCGGGAGTAATCACCGGGACTAAGCGTTGAGATTTTTACGGCGATGTGCAAAAGCAGCGACAGAATTTGCACATGAAATGGAACGGGGTCAGAGCTTACACGTCATCCGTCCTTCAGGTGCCACAAGTGTGAGCTCTGCTGCCAGATATTCCAGTGATTTCTTGCCATAATATACGCATACCCATTTGACGAAGGATAAAATGTTTCGACAGTGAATATTCGTAAGCGTGTTTTTTTTTTATAGAAAATGCTGTTAAACCCAACTCATCAACCACCTTCTCTGTAGAGATGCGCACTTTTCTCTCGAAAAAAAAAACTCAATGAACAGGTTCGACTAAAAAAAATTTATCACTTACGCGAAGTTCATCGATGAGCGCAAAAACTGAATTTTTTGATGATAAAAAGTCTTTCTGCCTCAAAATCAGAAACCCACAAAAAGCTTCAGAGTCCATATTATTACCATATTCCTTCTCTTCCCGTCCTGAATATTTTCTTGAATTGAAGCTTCAATTTGAGAAAATTCTTGCTTACTATAGTAAACATTTTAGAACAGGACAGTCTTGAAATTCAACAAAACCGACCCAAACTCGAAAGAATAAAAAATTGTCTCAATATCAGTTCAAGATTGGCGATCTGGGGAAGCATCCGTCAAGTGATTCATTAGTATTTCGAAAGGTGCTCGTATAATTTAAAATAAAACATATGTTTTTGTGATTATTGAAAATTATTTCTACGCAGCTTTGCGGTGCCTTTTTAAATTCTCTGTACTGTAATTTTTCAATTTCAACTTCGGTGAAATAGTGCGGAAGAGTTTTGGGCAACTGAAATTATTCCCAACTTCCGGATGTCCTGGAAAGTGGAAGAAATGCTTAACCTGTCTTTAAAGTAGGTTCCCTTTTCTACTGAGCAGTACTTGGGAAATTACAGGATTTATTCATGGTCTGAGAACCAATCTGCCAAAAATGAGATTCATCGAGATACAGCTCCCGAACCCGCATTTTGCAACTTCTCAGAACCGTAATCAAGACCGCTAGTTGCAAAACAACATTCAACGTCAATTCAGGCTCACGTCAAGATATGCCGAAAGATTTTATGCGCAGTTCTCGTCGAATAGTGAACCTTCATTCATCAATCCTTAACTACCCAGCGGATAGAAAGTCGATCTCGGACGAGGAATTCCATAAAATTACAGTTTTTCTTTTTTCTCGCAAGAACGCAAAACTGATGTGCGCACGTAAGGGGCATCATTATCAAAAACTTTCGAAGTGAGCGCGACTCCATAAATTTTTGTTGGCACCTTTCATCGCTTCTCATCCTGACGAGATTCACGTGGCCATAGAATTTAACTTTTCATTATAAAAATATATATCTAGTTGACAGAAAAAACGTTACCGAAGCATATAAAAAAGGCTGCTCGAGTACACTGGAAGGACTCCATAACTTATCAATGATGTATTTCGACGTTTACTCATTGTCCCGCGTTTAATCAAACCTAAAAGAGTTCTAGGAGTTTCGACACTTGGTTAATAAACGTGTCACGAGTTTGCCCACGACTGCCCAATTAAAAGCTGACCAAACGAAGACCAAATTACGACTGCGGTGAGACTGATGGACGTATGTCGAAATAATAACAAGAGCCGAACACGCACATTTATTTCGTTGGGTGACAAAACGTGGCTGAACTTCCAGAGATTTTGGGAATGGGAGAAATAATATATTTACTGGAATATAAATTGCTATTCATAAGACGATTTACATTATTGATTATTTGTGGGGAGGAAATTAAAAAAAGCATCGAACGCAAATTTACAGCGCCCCATTGTTTTACTTCCTTGGGTACTGTATCTTCATCATCTCTTTTGTGCTTTTTTGTTCCGCTAATGCATCGGTCTCCTCAAAACAATTCGAACATCAATCAAGAATTGATTTCGAGTGGCTCGATCAGCCGATCATGGTGCTGAAAAAGTGTCTTGCATAATTTCAAACTTGACCTTTACTCAGAACAACGTGTTAATAAGAGACAATCGACCACTTGACCAGAAACCATCGAATGTTAGACGCCATCACTTACATAGGGCCCCTCTTTTTCAAGCCAGTTTGTGGTTTTAAAAGGCGATAGTTACATTCGAGTAAATATTGTGAAACGTTTGACCTCAATAAAAGCACTTGGCCGTGTAAAAAAGGGCATTTAGAATTGGCACAAATGATGAGAGAGAGAGGGAGAGGGAAAGAAAAGAAGCTATCGTATCATTTCGAGAAAAAGCTGCCACGGCTTGAATTACTTGCACTTAGAGCCCAAATGATGCGTTGCATGACTTGCCGGGAAGTTCTTTGGGAATGAAGCTATCATTAGCAAAGTCCACGATTCGATTTCGAAACGTACGCCGTCTGATTCGGTTCCGAGACTTTGTGTTCAGTTCCTGAATAAATCTTTACCAGGCAGAAATATTAACGATGTAGAAATGTGAGTAGTCCAAGGGAATAAATGATTGTGCATCAGGTTTGCGTCATTTCCAAGCTATCATGACAACAGCTTCGTCGTGTAACATTATTATGCTATTGCGACCCGCAACGATTGCCAAATAAACTGCCAATTCTTTCCCCAAAGCCACATTTTATTGGACGTTCCTGAGAAGCCTGGCGAAGTCTTGCCACACCCGTATAAAAAATTAATGGTGGAAGGGCATCGTTTGAAGGGAAGAATTCCTCCTATTTCGTAGCTTGTTTTCTTGGAGATTAAATTGCTTCTGCTTTTGTGATAAAAGGACGGTTGATCAAGGAGAACTTGCTAAATAACCCTGCTGCAAGCAACGTACGATTCGACGGGTTTGTTGCTAGAGGACATCGGGGCAGGAGCCAGGAAAGTAATTAATGCGGTCTGGACTTGTGTTGTAAAAAAAGGACTATGACGACCACAATTCCCAGAATAATAGCACAATTTCCGCGACTGGTTCCAGAGCCCTCGGCGACCCGGCCAGCGGCAAGCTGTCGTGACAAGGAGCAAACGCTGGAAGAACTGGAGCAGGGAAATTTAATTTACCTCTCGTGTCCACGTTTCCTACGAAGTGGGTATGCGTATCAATCAAAGGAAAGAAGGAACAGTGGGTGGATTCTGGGTCAACAGCGCGATGAACCAGTCGCAGGTGCAGCGCGAGTCGATTTGATCAATAAGTCGGAACGACAAGCCGTGCGCTGACACCGGAACAGAACAGGCAAATGATTAAGTCAAATATTTTACAATCCTTCCTGACATGCACGTGGCTTCAACGCAGAGGTGCTCAAGCTTATCAAGTGGCGGAATTCTTTTCTAAAAGATCCCTTTCCTCTGACGGAGCCTCTCAGGTGAAATATTTCGTCGGGACTTCACATAAACTTACAGCGACGTGTTTCCTCGTGGGGTCTATTTTTCTCTCGAAAGGATGAATATTGAACGGTTCTCTTTATTTTTCATTGTTTCAGCCTACCATTTTTCGAGGATAAGCTAAGGAATCCCTATAAAGTCCAAACAGAGTTTTCCATGGCTCCGTGGAGAACCGGTTGCGAACCTGAATTTCAAGACTAAAGTCTTTATGTGCATTTAAAAAAAAAAGCAAAACAAATACCTGAGCAGAGAAAAATCCATGGATTGAGCACTGAAGACAGTTCTGGAATTTACTGTAAGAGAAACTACAAATTTTTGAACAAAATTACAATTCGTGTAGTTTTCAAGCTGTGCTCTAATGGATTCCTAAAATATTGAAAGAAATAATGACTGAATAAATTTGAATATAATCAGTAAAAAGGTACGAGGGACAAGTATGTAACGGCATATTTCAAGCTAAAAGTCGTGAAAATGAGCAGTTTCACATGTTTGTCCCATAGAAAAATTATTTGCAAGACGTACGAGGAGCTCGGTGGGTAAACCATGAAATTATGGTTTAAAATCAAATACCCGAAACATATATAAGGATTTTCTTGAAAACTTTAAGAAGTTCCCGATTGATTCTACAAATATTACGAGAAATAAATTTCTTTCAGGTACCTACTGGAGGGGGAGAGCAAGGTTTTTCAGGTAGTGCATGAATGATTTTTGAGCAATACAGGTGGACTCTCAAAACAATACCACGATCTCGTCAACAAAGATTTTATCTTTATAACGATTTTTTGCATTCGCACAGGTTTCTCTCCACTTGTAGGGGTTCTCTACAGCGAAATTCTCTCTGCAGCGCTTTTTTTTTTCTTGTCCCTTGAGTTTGGATGTTAAGAGAGTCCACCTGAATCAGTGATTTATAGTCGGGAGCGCAAAATATACCTCACGGCAAGTTGTTCAGCGATGCCGCTCATTGAAAGCAGTGCAATCCAGAGAATGGTTGGAAATTATTCATAAATAGAAGACTCATTTCCGAAAGACAAATTTCGTCAGCAAGAAGGCAGAGATAAAACCAACATCGCGTCAACGCCTAAATGAATCCGTCATCCGGCGCGGAAGACCGAGGGGGGAAAAAACCGCAGGACAATTCCGCTGCTTTTATTATTTATATTTTTCGCGCCGGAGAAAGGTGAGATTTCGCGTCCGGATTACTTACCTGAGCAGTTCACGAGGTCAAGGGACCGGGCCCTAGTGCCAGGCATTTCAAAACCCATGGAATCGATACACCAGCAGTCTTCGTCCAAGCCGTTGCACTGCACCTGCTGGAAGTCCCCGTCGCTGTCGCAATCAGGCAGTGGGGGATGGCCGAGCATCCGCTCTTCGCGTTGCGGGTCATGCACGCCGTCAGCGGACAGCATCCGCCAGCGAGTCTCCGTCGCCTCCTTCTTGTGTTGGCAAGCTGACAAGGAAAACAAACGGGCCATTAAAGCATGTCTGACTTCGCGGCAATAATGGAATCACGAAAATAAACAGGTGGATGCTAATTTCAAGTTTTAAAGTTTTTTTGAAAAAAAATGATAAAAATTCGAAGCAAGTTTAACCCCAGCGTCAAGATCGGTTAAATACTGATGCGCCAACTTACCCACTGTCGATCAAAGTGAATAAAGCACTGTATGTAAATAAAAAAAATGTATCTCCCTTCATAGCGCTTCAACTACTGTATTTCCACGAACGTCATAATCAATTTTCACCTCACGGTTGCATGAAACATTTAAAATTCCTGACGAATTTGTAAGAATTTTTTCAAAAACTTTTATTTTCGAAGATTACGTATTCACGGAACCGTACGCGACGCAATCTTCAATCTTCACCGCCAACTTTTCGTATTGGCAAGCTGACAAGGAAAACAAATGGTCCATTACAGCATGCCTGACTTCGTATCAATAATGCATTCACGAAAATAAATAGGTGTGTGTTAATGTCAAGTATTTAAAAAAAATCAAGTTTAAATACAGTTTCCCGCAATATGTATAAATTCAAATAGACTCTCTGGTCAAGTTAAATAAAGTCTATAAAAAGCGACCTCCATAGCGGTTCAACCACTCCCACGAACATCATTCAAATTTTCAAGAAATTTTTGGTCAAAATATCGTATTTTCGAAAATTACGTATTCACGGAATCGTATGCGACGCAGGCACAAAGGTGATTCAGCGAAACCTCAAAAGCGTTTACCTTCGTGGTGCTTCAACTAATCATTCGGGCGTCAGAACTATTTTTATCGGCGCAGTTGCATGAAGAATTAAGATTCATTTAAATTTTTTATCGATGCATGGGTATCAATCAATAAACAATAGATTCCGTTAATCTTTAGCAAGGCAGACTTCCTCGCCTGATCCTTGTACTAGCTGGCACGCTGACAAAGAAACAACAGAGTGGATGAGGCATAACAGGGTGACTGGCCTCATACAAACCGGATTTTTTATAAACCCAAATTCCTTCCGTTCCAGGAACTGACTGAATCATTACGCTGGTTTGGTGTATTTTTGAACGCATTAATTTTCTTTGTTCTTTAATTAATTTAGAGCAGAGCACCTCAGCAAAGCAACAAATTTTCAAAAATGTGAACGGAAAAATGCTTGATGAATATCGTACAAAACTTCAGAAAGCGTAAAATTCCGGGTATAAAGCGCAAGTTGGTAGAGTGCGGAATTAATTCGAAATTTTATACTCTGTAACTCATAAAACCGATCGTCATTTGCATGTTTTCCTCCAAAAAACATTCACTATGCGGCCTATTTGCTGGAGGTACTATACATATATTCGCGTAAACACGGGTATTTCAGCAGGTCAACTGAATAATTGCAAGAACGTACACCACAAACCTACAATTACTGTATCTCCAGACTCGTATCATGCATGAAAATGTGTACTGCGAAACGAGGTTATGCTATTTTAGTAAGCATCGGCACGTCCGCATTACATAGCCTTTCTCGCCAAAAAACTAAAAATCCCAAGTAGAATAAAATTCCCGTCCCTCCGGTTTTTTTTTTCCTGTGCGAAGGTAATTCTGACCGTTTTTTTTTTCTTTTTTTTTTGCGCTCATGAGCCGCCGCAGAGAATAGGTGAAGCGTTTGAGCATTCTTGCTATCGTTCAACGAGGCTCATTAGCGTAGATGTTGCCAATGACGAGACGAAACCCATGCGGGAAACACTTACCTGGAACTTTACACAGTTTTTGAGCAATAGAGGAAACCGACGTAGGGGCTTATTTTTTCGAAAGGCTTTCGAAAATCATTTCCCGGATATTGTTTTATCACCTCCGTCGACACCGGGTGTTTCCTCATCGGTTCCCACGATTTACTTCCGAAAAATGCGTGCTTTCTCACGACGAGACGAAGTGCCATGACTTACGCGATTCCTTGCGTCAGGACGATTCGTTTCTTTTTCACCTCGGAACGATTCGTCGACGGAAAATCTGCCGCATTTTTATGCGAGACCTGAGGCTCTGTTTTTCTTTCATTTTTTTTTACCACGAAGAGAAGTTCGCCCGGACCAGACGGTAACGCTTTCATATTTTTGTAAAATACGGGCTCAGAACTCCCCACTTCCGGGAGAGTTGGAGTACTTGTACGTCTGATACCGAGTCTGGCGTGGCAAACCCCGTGGTGCGCGGAAACTGCGCATTAATGTATGATAATGAGAGGTCGTCGACTTTTCCCCGTGCCCCGGCGATCAGTCAATTTTAATTCATAAAAACGACCACATCATCACGAAAATAGGCCGCACGAAACTATATAGGCCACGCGAACATTTTCTGCGGCCATTTGAGTGAGAATTGGCATAGCTTATACAATAGTTCAAACATTTTAAGAGAGATGTGGTTGATTCGGCAATTTTAAATATCCTGTGAAATTTCATCCTAATTTAAAAGGGCAAGAATGGCCGCGGTTTTCAAAATCCCTGCGATATACTGAAACAGCCTTTGACCCATCGCCTGCCAATTTTCCCACACTCCAATATTTGCTTGATTTCAATTCATTCTTACCTATACATGGGCTAGGACGATTTTTTTACAATTTCAAAGTCGAAATTTGTCAAATATTTAATCTGCTAATGGGGCAAAGTATTTGCATATGTTGTGATCCATAAAAAAGTCAACAAAATGTGTCAATCTATTCAGAACGAACAAAACTTCGAGGAAATTCTGTAGTTTTTAATTGAGCTGAAGTAAAGTTGGGTTTAGAAAACATGTTCCCACGCACAATACAAATTGAGAATTTATGTTAAATGACTAAATGAGGCGTCTGCTTGTAGATATCTTTTTTGCAGAGCATATGCACGTTTTAAAAAATTTTAACATAATTTTTATTTTTGTTGGGTGGCAAAAAGCCCCTGAGTTCCAAATGGGTTCCATGACAGGGAATGGGCTAATACATCAGAAAATCGCATGGGGGAGATTTTCCCTGTTAATCTTCAAATATCATTGCTTGTCAACTTAATTGTCAGTTGTTTTCGGATCTTTTCTTGCTTCAGAGCCTGTGCTTTCTGCAGAATGATCCTAAAATACTTCGAGTTCTATATAGGCGGCACGCGAATTTTTCAGGGACATTTTTCGAATAAAAGTGCAGCCTTCGATTGCGTAAATACTGTACTCGAAAAGCTAACTTGGCAGAGCCCGCTTATCTTTTACACTGTATTTATTCTCGCAAATGCAAATGCTTTTCTAATGAGGGGCCGCAGTCTTTCATTGCCAAAAAAGAGCAAAGTTATGATCACGTTCGTAGAAACTGCCTTACGTTTTCCAAGACCACTTATTTGAGCAGCAGAATGACATGCTCGTATTGGCAAACATGTTCCGACGACAGATTCGGACTGATGGGATGATTTATGCAAGAGAAATCGACGTTTCTTATCCTCGCTACGCAGAAAAAAGCTATCATGCATAGAATCATCACCTCAGTTGCTTCAAGGTTCTTGAATAAGTTTTTCCATCGTGAAAATATAACGTATAGACATGGGGCAATCTCTTCGGGATGGCTGCAGGGCGAAACATCTTTTAAATTATTAGCATTTACTCATTTTTTCAATTACTGGGTGCTTCGCGAATCAGCGGGCAAGTCAACATTTCAAGTTTCGGAATTCGTCCGTGTGATTTATTTTAACCCTGAACGAATTTCCGAAACGAAATCAGAGTTATGATTTCGCCACTAGTTTTTTACAACAAAGGAAAAATCAGGCGCTCATCGGTTAGTGCAACGCAACCTTGAAATCAAGGGATTATCATTCAGTCGATTTATAAAATACTGTACTCAGCATCTACGTTACAGTTGAAATTAACTGGAAACCCTTTAAAAAGTTTGTTGCATGCATTAAACTTTGTTTGCGGGATTCAATTGCATTCAAAAATCGTGTTTTTAAAATGATTTTGAGGTGCTCAATCCTGCTGCTATTATATTGAAGCAAGAAAAAAGCACCTGAGAGATGAATCTCTCAGACCGTTGCTCTGTATTAAACATCAATCGAATGAAGTAACACTCTTGGTTTTAGAAAAAAATCCGTTCAAGTACACAATGCTGAAAGATGCTTCGCAAAGTTCGTTGGTGCTTCAGTTGAGGAATAACTTACCACAACACAAATTTTGTAATATCTTTATATCAAGCAAAACAAAAGCAAATTCTAAATAAAGCACATACTCAGCCCGGGGCGAGGCTGGGAATCTCCGTGAAATTTCTACGTTTAAAAAGTGTAATTTGTATTTCGAAAGGTCCCAACAAAAGTTTTGATAAGAGAGTTTTCACAGAAGTTCAACAACTCAGCAGAAGTTTTTGACAGATAATTTTACACATTTCACACAATGGATTTCACACTTTGAGCACGGACTAATGAATATAAATGAATTTTCCCCAAGCAATGTTTTTTATTCAGGTTTTTATGCCCTTGATTTCGTTAATTTGTGACTGGCGTCAGGTGTTTTATAAGACCTGTGATTGGTCGATCGTGTGAATTTTGAAGACGTTGTGGCGTCAGGAAGAATTGGGTTTTTTTTACCGAGGGAAGACTCTCTGAGTTCGCCTTGATTTTTCTGGTTGTTTCGCCTCCTTCGGTGAACTTATATTTATTGAATTTTTTTTTCTTGATAAGGTAAGTGTTCGGTGTGGTTTCCCGAACAGCTCCGAACTGTGTTCACGCGGATACTACTCCTACAGCCAGCAATAAACAAAAATCGACGTACCAAGAGCTAATTAGTTCATTGCATACGGAATTTGAGAATGAAGCGGCGTGACGAGCGCAAGATGTTCGCGGAAATGAGGGGAAAAAATATTCTGGAGGAAGGAAGAGGAAGAAGCTGCGGAGCGCATCGGAGAACAGCCGCGTTCCGCACAGAGATTTCACGCGCATATCATCAGCTGGAAGCATCGGACTGTCAAGAGGGGCCAGATTTTCATTCAAAGACTTTCCTCCTGCTTATCCCACATGTGCTTCACGCGTGATTCCAGCTCGTCAAAAGCACTAGAATAGACGGACTGGGCGCACGGAAACGGGGTTCGGGGGAAATCGAAAGGAAATACCGTTTCTTTTTATCAACTACACGAGACGCACTTTTTCTTTGAAACTTTGTTCCAAAAAATACGCGGGGTTGGATTTTTTTTATTCGACGAAAAAAAAAACATTATTGCACCCTGTGACTTATGGATTATTCTGAAGCGGTGAAGAGTGACCTGGAAGGGATTCATTTTGAGAACAGCAACAACCTCATTTCTGCCATCGAATAGCAGCTAAATAACTAACGGAATTCAATTTTTGTCACTAAATTTTTGTCACTACAGAAACATCTGGAGATCAATCTTATTTTCCAATCTGAGACGTGAAATATGGAGCTCTTTGGTACTGAACTTTAATATCTCTTATGCTTGTTTGCCTCAATAAAAAAATTCCCCGTCTCCACCCTTGTCTCTAAATGTCCCTGTCTCTAAATGTACCTATCTCAATTTGTCCAGTACCCAATTTTCTATTTTTAATTGCCCATATCCCGTTTAGCAAAATTCAGCAAACATCTAAGACATTATTTAGAGTTCAGGCGACATTTCTCAAGTCAATAAGGCCCATTCAAATTTATAATGAAGAGGGTGCCAAATATCCTCCAAAAATAATGGCCCAAAGAATTACGCGAAAAGAAAGAAAAACTTCGAATCCCCCCCCCCCCCACTCCATCGACGTATTTTACTATATTTCTAAATCTCTCGTTCAACATGCAAATTTTCAAAGCACAAAGTCAATTATGTGAATGACAAAAGAAAAAGAATGCATAGAGTGCAGACTTCGACGAACCCAGGTATTCACTTCAAAAGAGTTGATTACGGTAAATCGGCTGAACTCCAAAGAGTGTGTCAGATTTAGAGTCTTCATCAAAGTGTTTTCCTCTTTCGATGGAAAAACATATACATGCATAGATGCACCCTGCACCCCAGAATCTTGAATTTTTACACATTATCGGAATTGTGCACAAGCGGGTGATCAGTATTCCGGCCATCGTAAATAAAAAAATTAAATAAAGTGAACCCACAGCCCCGATCTTCCCGAAGAGCTCAAAGTCGGGGCTTCGGGCTGCCCTAAGTGATCATTTCTGGGACGGAACTGCTTTTAATCCACCTGTCGGCCATCATTCATCCCTCTCTTGATGAGCAGTTTGCTTCCGGAAGTCGCGCCAGTCGAGGCAGGAAGGAAACGCGTAACGGGAATCGCGCAGCTGACCCGAAAGCGCTTCTTCCGCTGAGCCACGTTCCTTTGTCGAAATTCTCTTTTTTCAAAGTGGCACAATTGATTCGTTTGTTTGAGACCGGAATGAAGTAATTTCAGTCGGGATCATTTTCCTCACAGCGAGCGCTTGAACACAGTCCCAAAACCTTCCACGGAGAAAAAATCCTGCTCGCTTCGTCGCGAATCGCAAGAACAAATTTATAAATTTCGATCACGCCACTTATAAGCATTTTATTTCCTCAGCTTGACTCTTGACTTGACTTTCCAGGATCACATCGTTCATTTTCTTCCCGTTTTATCTCGCTGAAATCTCATGAATCAGAGTCTTGTGCGCCGCACTTGCTCAAAAAAGACATGCACAATAATTCAATCGATGATTCATCCCGGAGTAATTTCAGAATTTCCCAATATGGAATTATTTGGATCAGAAGGTATTATGGAATACTAATAACAAGGGCTGGTCGACGATGTGCTCGAAGTTGCTTGAGGAAATCATTCAAATTAGTTGCGCAACATGATGGGAATATTGTACTCATTAAGAAGCGCGCGATCAATGCGATATTTTTTTGCAGTTTTCTTCCAAAAGAATGTTCAATCGTTATCAATTGCACATGATCGTTAAAAGCAGATTCCAGAAAATAATGACGCTTTAAGCTTGACTGAGCAGCTGAACGCCGACCCAAAATAGTGCATTCCCAGATATCATTCCTGCAAACTGCGTATTAAGCATAAAAGTAAAAAAAAACTATTCATCTTTTGGTTTGGTTTTTTCTCCTGCGTTTTTTTTTAATAGTGCTTTTCTCGAGGAGACGCGACGCTTTTAGATAATCCAGTTTCCCATAAAGCTCGAAGTCATATGAGGAAAAATCATGTCTGAAATGCTTTTCTTTGTTCGAAAAAGAAAATATCGCAGTTGAAGCGCTACTGTATAAGCAATCGCCAAAAATATCACATCAGACAGCATCCAAAAAATATAGCCATAGTTTTTCGTAACCAAGAATGTTATTTGAAATATCCAGGAAATTTCCTAAGAATGCAGGATGATGAACAGTATATATAATTTCTGACGGAAATGTTGAAGTGGACCAGAACAGCTGAAAGCGTCACAAAAACAGCAAAAGCGTTTCCACAAAACAGTTTTCACATAATCAAACGAAAATTTGAACGAGGCATAAAATCTTGGCGAATTTTCGCTTGAAATTGTACTTCTTTCCTGCGACGACTTTCCTAGTTTTTGGAAACACGCGCTGTTTTCGCATACGCTAATTCGGGACGTGGAGGTTTGTTACACCGCTTCGACCATCGCTTGATTTGAATCAGTAACGCTGATTCCCATGGAAATATTAAAATCCACGTAATTTCTTTTCGTGTCCGTGACTACGTTTTACCTATCCACTTCACTTTCAAGTAAGGTTGAATAGTGATTAGTCACATTAAAAGCAGCGCACACGGAAAACACGACGTCTGAAGGCGTTTTCTAACTAACAAGTTATCCACGGGCTTTCTTCCGAAGTGCTGACGAATTGCCTGCATGCGTTTTTTCGAGATTCTCTCGGTCCATTCACGAATATAGACAAAAGAAAGTCCTTCAGGCTCAAAAGTTAGGTAAGAAACGCTTGTTGAGGCTCTGAAGCCCCTCGAGGCTCAGCATCTCTCGCCGTCTTCGCTCGTGCTGGTCTAAAAAATTTTGATATCTTTCTTGGATTTAAAGCAATGGTCTTTCAGCGCCGATTAAATTCGACGATTAAATTTACGACGTAATATTATTCTGTCACTTCACCTCGGCTTTTGATATCCCGCAAGAAAGGAAAGTTCGCGAATAATGCTTTTGCCTCGACCAAGCATCGGTTTCAAAATACGGTATAAGAGTTTTTAGTCTGCGCTGACGAGCTCTGAAAGATCTGCAATGAGAGTGCCATAAAATAAAGCTGCGCACGCACTGGGAGTAAGCAAGAATTATCGTTCTTGCGTGGCAGAATTTGGTATTTCCAGATTACGCCACAGGATTAAAAAAAAAAGATGAGATTTTTTTTTTACCTGTGAACAAAGGCTGGATGCACACTTTGTTGCAGCCCGTGGAACAGCATTTGGATTTCCCCGAACAGTCGGAGTCGTCGTAGCACTGGTCAATCGATCCACCAGCCGGGCACTGCGACGGATCCATCACGTCTTTCGGACACATGCCTTCCTTGATGACCGTCGCCAGTCTCCCGACATCTGTGAGCCAAAAGAAACAAAGAACGAAAATTCGCAAAATGAGTGATCATCTCATTCGGCTCTTGTCTCCACTATAGAAAGTTATTTTCCTCGCGACGTGGCGTGCAGTACGACCGATTGGCATCGCGAATCAGTTGAAAATCCATAACCTCGACTGACACAAAATACGAGGGTTGTCCCAGTTGGACGCGTCTTGTGGTATTTTTCGAGTACATGTGATTGTAAAAAGAAATATCATAAAATCGCCCATGATGTTCTGAGGTTCTGGTTGGTTCTGGGAATTTTTAAAGCTTTTTCACTTTACTGCATGATGATGGAGTAAGTGGAAACTTTCCAGGACAGTGTAAGAATCTCTAGGCACATCTTCACTTGCTCAGATTATTTCAGTCCAAAAAAAATCAGCCGAATCGCATTGACGCATACCATTCGATGAGTACAATGATGCCTTCAACCACGAACGATCTTCAAAACAAACAATTCAATGAAGAGGCATCAAAAGAAGAAGTTTTTCAAAACAAAAATTTCGCCTCAAATGCATGAACTGCATGGGAGTCCAGACCTGTCCTCTCCACCTTAGAATTCAAGTGTGAATAAGCGGAGACATATTTCTTCCATGATACAACATATTTTGAAGAAAGAATCACACGTTGGAAAACTCTAAATAAAATTGGTTATGGCGCACTGCATCCTTTGAAACACAGTACCCTAGATCAACCGTTAATTAAAAACAGTGTTATAATTTGAGATATTTGGAAAATACATGTACATCGCTTTTGATCCCTCGGAAGAAGGCATGCATTAATTAAACCGTAAAACCCAAGTTTCTACAGTATTTTACCGTACAACTGCGATGTCCCCTAAAATGCGGGGGGGAAAACTCTGCAGCATTCATTCACAAGACAATGGCTCATTCGGCGTGTTATGATTCACTTTCATGAGAAATTCAAGAGAGATACATTTTCTTTTGCAAAGCCTCAGCAAAAATGAGAATTCGACTGAAGGCTCTTCCGGTTTCCATTGGACGAGTAGCAAACAAAGGCGTGAAGACCGTTATTTTTCCCGCGGCGAAGAGTTCGCGTTTCTTCCGCAATCTGGCACTCGGCGAGGTTCAAGGGTTGTGACATTTTGCCTCGTGGAATTCCCTACGCTAAAAGCGAGTACATTGTGTGGAATCTTCTTCAACACCTCGCCGTTTTCATTTCTTTTGCTTTTCCAACATCGTGACCGACTCGGCAAAATCGATTCCGGTCGATCGCTTCGCACCGCGCGCAACTTTCGACCTAGTTTTTATCGCGCAGAAACCGCTTAAATTTGTGAATGAGGTTGAGTGACACGACATCCCTGTGTTCGACGATTTTAACAAGCATGAGCAATGCAATATTGCTAAATCACATCAGCAGGAACAAGTTTTGATCCATCGAGTGCTGATTCCTTTGGAAATTTCACCCCATTTCTGTCGCTTAAGCAAAACACTTGAATAGCGTCAAAATAAGAGTTTCAATAAAATTCAAGTGCATTCTAACCGCCACATGAAGATGATGAGGAAAAGATCTTAGTACTCGAAAATCTCGAAAGAAAAAAGAAATGCAAATGGAAAGCGCACGTTAAAAATAAATTTTGTGAAAAATTCGTGCTCCCTTAATTCGAGTTTAAATCAAAAGTGAATTTCCGGTGCACGTATGGATGACGCATTTTCAAGGAAGTACAAAGTATGAGAACTTGGCAATCAGATTAAGTGCATTCCCGTTCTATTATCCCCGGAAGGTTCTCGGTCAAGTGAACATCAAGCCCAACTGAGCGCCACCCAAGTGAATTCCGCGTATGCCAAGTCCAACTGAGCATTTCACACGTGACTTTCGACTCGATTTCCACAAAAATAGTGGTGATAGAATTTTCGATGTTCCGTCCTATTTATCGCGTCGTTTTTGTGTCTCTTGAGTGGGTATACCACCCGGGATCCAAGTGCTGAAAATAATAAACAAAAAATAGCGGAGTATTGAACATACGCTCGTTACAGATGCTGAAGTTACTGTATTTACTGTATTCAAATTCATTATCATAAATGTGATAATGGCTCGTCCGTAACGTTTCCCGTAGTGTAATCTTTCATAAATGGTTTGCAGCTTTGCAAAAAGATCCAGATCTAATAATTAGCAACAACTTTTATTCAGAAAATTATTGGAGACTCAGGCTTTCAACACTCATTCGTATGCTCAGTTGGTTAGCGGCATGCTCTGAGAAAAATCCCCTCAATTGAGTGGTTATGTCCCCAGAAACCCATGAAAGTTGAGTTATGAATTGCGAAGCAATTTTTGATGAAGAAAGAGAAATATCTGTGCGACGATGCTCGCCAGTCCATTTCCGTGAAGCGCCGAGATTCCGGGATATACAAATATTCGTAGATGCGGCATGCGATAACGACCACTCGCCAGTGGGGGTTCCTAATTGCGGGGACCAAACTAACAACAACAATACGAAGAATTACAAGAACAAACAAAAAGAAGGATGCGAAGAATGGACGCAATAACATCGGGACTTGAAACAGGGAACGCCGATTCGTTTCGCAAGTCGGTTCCGCGTGCACCAGCGCCGGGGATTTTGGGTATGCGAGGCGAGGTGAGGGTTACGACGAGTAAAGACGTCTTCCACGCGGCACGGAGGGTTTCAACACGACGAAGCCAGAAATTAATGATCGGAATCGCAACTTCACGTTGTATCCTGTCTTCAAGAGCAGTGTTCGCCAACCCGTGGTCCGCGGACCGGCGCCTCGTCCGCAAAAGTTTTTTGCCGGTCCGCGGGAATTTTATTCAGATTAACAAATTTATCAAAAGTAGCATTGAAGTATTCTGTTATCTTCATCTGAAATTTCGGAAAGACAATGGCATTTGAAACTACAATATCTGATGGAGAATAAAATTTTGGCTTTCTCCAAATAAAAAAATAATTCTGACAAATTTTAACCTGCTGAAATAAATTATTTCATGCTTCCATCCTGAGAAACCTTTCTTGGACCCCAGCTTTCTAATTGTTGGGACGCATTCCACAATAGCTGCTTCATTAGATCTTCACTTCATTTTTTCAATAACGTTTTTGCTTGGGTAATTCATGGCAGGTATTTAAAAAATTTCTCCTGGTCGCCAACAAATTTTAGGAATTTCGCCGGTCCGTCAAAAATCTCATGAAAATCTGCCTGTCCGTCAGCCCAGACAGGTTAAGGGACACCGTTCCAGAAAACACGTTTTCTGTCTGTGCTCCGCGGAGCCCCCCACAAACGCCCAGAGAAGTCAATAGGGTTCCACAAAGCATAGTTTCCTACCCCATTATTCTATTATTTTTTGTCTATTTCTCAGGAATGATGATGACGAAGCCAGAAATTAATGATCGGAATCGCAACTTCACGTTGTATCCTGTCTTCAAGAGCAGTGTTCGCCAACCCGTGGTCCGCGGACCGGCGCCTCGTCCGCAAAAGTTTTTTGCCGGTCCGCGGAAATTTTCTTCAGAAGAACAAATTTATCAAAAGTAGCATTGAAGTATTCTGTTATCTTCATCTGAAATTTCGGAAACACAATGGCATTTGAAACTATCTGATGGAGAATAAAAGTTGGCTTTTCTTCAAATAAAAAAAATACTTCAGACAAATTGCAACCTGCTGAAATAAATTATTTCATGTTTCCATCCAGAAAAACCTTTCTTGGACCCCAGCTTTCTAATTGTTGGGACGCATTCCACAATAGCTGCTTCATTGGATCTTCACTTCATTTTTTCGTTAAAATTTTTGCTTGGGTAATTCATGGCAGATATTTAAAAAATGTATCCTGGTCGGCAACAAATTTTAGGAATTGCGCCGGTCCGTCAAAAATCTCATGAAAATTTGCCTGTCCGTCAGCCCAGACAGGTTAAGGGACACCGTTCCAGAGTTGTGCAAAAGACAGACACGAGGCGCCTCGGGGGGTGTTTGCGGGTCTCTTCAGTTATCCCAAGGTGTTTCGTATCAAAGGATGGGGTAATAAGATAATAAAAAACAGATAAAGAGTCCTTACTACTCTGTTTGCGGAGCCCCCTGGAGCACCAGCTAAATTCATTTCAGCTCCCGTAGAGCTTAGTGTACTATTCTTTGAGCTTAGTGTACTATTCTTTGCATTCTAATTTTTTTTTTCAACTTTCCACGAATGAAATTAACGCCGTGAGAATATATTATAGACTTCCTCACTAGTTTTGAGGAACACAAAGAAAGAACACCGACTGAATGAAAGACAAGATACGTGTACTGCAAATTTTATTCAGGGCTCAACATGAAGGAAAATTTGATTGGCGCAAGAATGAGACCAACAAGATAAAATATCAGCACTGTATTAAAGGTCCGAAATAATTGTGTTCTAGAAATACACTTTCAACAAAGCCTTCACCAGACGCGAAAGGCAAAGAGCCTCTGCGCCGGATGATCAAATATTCTATCGACAACACACTTGAGTCATATAATGTTGCATCATCAAATTAATGTAATTTAAAGGTTTTAACCCAAGTACCTAAGAATTAATCTGGCAAGCGACAAACTCTGTGTTTAAAGACTACTTACGTTTGCCCTGCGCAGACTTGAGAGTAGATCAAGTACCAAACCCTACGCCAAAGACCAGCAAGTTATTTTTTGCTATAAATTGTCATCATTTGAGTAGTTTGCTCTGAAGAACATGCGTACAGTAGTTTGAGATATGGCTGCGTACGACACTCGCCCATTTCGATTTCATGTGATTGCAATGATATTTTTC
Organism: Notodromas monacha; assembly: GCA_905338405.1. Classification (NCBI taxonomy): domain Eukaryota; kingdom Metazoa; phylum Arthropoda; class Ostracoda; order Podocopida; family Cyprididae; genus Notodromas; species Notodromas monacha. The sequence goes on along the minus strand of CAJPEX010000058.1, from coordinate 182,494 downwards.
ATTAAAATAACCTTATAAAAGCGTAATACTGTTCATATGATGCACAGAGAGGACATAATTGAGTGTTTAAGTGTCAGGTTGGCTCTCTCTCCCTCTCTTTCTCTCTGTATAAATATTTCCTCTGCTACGATATTCCCCGTGAGCATTTACATTGTGTTTAGTTTCGGGGAGGGTATTCAACTGATGCGCATACGATAAGTTGCTCGTTCCGAAAATAATTACCTCTGTTATGATTCACTTTTGTTGAAACATGAGCTGAGGGTTTCTTGAGCATTTACATTGTGTTTAGTTTCGGGGAGGGTATTCAACTGATGCGCATACGATAAGTTGCTCGTTCCGAAAATAATTACCTCTGTTATGATTCACTTTCGTTGAAACATGAGCTGAAGGTTTCAACACGGCAACCCAGGAAATTAATGATCGGGATCGTTGCGAAAAAAGGTTTCGTCGGGGATCAGACACGACGTCAACGCCGGAAGACGATCGTGACTCTGTTTCGCGTGACACTCATGCGCAACCGCGAGGAGTTTCCCTTTCTTCCATTCCCGGTGAAAGAAAACTGGGTGCTGCTATGGTTCATGACCGACGACGAAAAGTGTGACCGGAATAGTCGAGGATTTTATGAAACTATCCATGACTAACCTCTGATAAGATGTGAATAATTTTCATTCTAGCATAGGCCACAATTCGTTGCCGGGATAATTCCCTCGAAAAATTCGGGCGAGTCCTACAATTCAGGTATTCGAGTACTGTGGGCCACACATCAGTGTGAACTATGCAGCCTATACTCGAGAATAAAATTCCAGTGAAGGACTTGAAAGTATGCCCTAAAGCAGTTATTCTATAGGTATCTGAGGATTTATTTTATTGGAATTTCTAAATATTCATCATGGAAACCAGCTTTGAAGATTTCTTTCGAATAACGTTTCACATTTTCTTCGAAGCCCAAAAACTTTTTTTTAATTCTGCTCGAAATTTCGGTGTAGCCAGCGTATGAGAAAGTAAGGTGAAGCCGAGCTAATACATTGTTAAATTAGGATAGCTTAAAATGAACACGAAAATATATTCAAAGATTTAAACATAAGCTCGACGAAGTATTGCCTGTGGATCTACTGCTCTTCCACAACCTTTGCTCAATTACTGTATTAAGGAAATTCCCCAGTGATTGAAGCGCTTTAGGACGGTTGGTATTTCTGATTTCATGTTCCTTTTTTCATCATTGCTAAACTTTATTAGCATTACTTTTTCTTTAATGTTTAATTCACGTTATGGTATTGGTTCATGTGGGTAATGTTTGGTTAGATTATCTGGAACTCGAATTGGGCCAGGTTATGTCCAGCTTAACTATACATATCCAACGAAGGTCATCGCGTGGTGACTTTTTAAAGGATCATGCACGTATCATGACAATCGTGGGTATTCAGGTTCGTCTCACATTCTCAGGTTGATCACATATTCGAACAATACAAAACAAGTCAGAGTCTCTTGGAGGAGTGACGAACGAGTCGCCCGGGAATACTATAGTCGGGAATCGATTCTTGGGTTTCCTCTCTGGGGTTCCAATTAGGGTGGGCAATGATGAAAGCTGCGGTTTGACACTAGCGCCCACAGAGTCGGTGGAAGATGCGGCACCCGCTAGCTCAAACGGTCAAGGGCGAGGAAGATGAATAAGCATGCCTCAAGTGAATGATGAATGGGGAAATTCCCTAGTCTCCCGGTGGTCGAGAGTTCGAAAGTGAAACCAAGAGAAGATTCCCAGTGTATGATTCCAAAAACCTTGCGACAATTTTCTCTGAATTCATCGTATATATAGTCATTGAAAATTTTCGAGGAAAAATTCCTCGAATGTAGTCCGTCAATTCGGAATAATCGCACACATTCCAAGCGCCTTAAAAAATGTACGAAATTAGTTGCATCTACTAGACACCGATTATTATGCGCTGAAATCACGAGTATGATGGTGGGTGACCGTGGCATGCATGCTCAGAAAAATTTTATTTCAATGGTCTGCCCAATGAAATCCCACTGGAAATTCCCCTGGGAAAGAAAATACTTCAATCTTCAAACATTCAAGCGGAATTTGGTCAAAAACTTATCTGCCACAGACAGAGGACTTCCATTCTCTGTTGGTACGTGAAGATAACTACAACTGTACACGGTACATCAATAAGTCAGCAAATATAAAAAACACTCATAACGAAAGAAATAAGTGCCTCAAGAAGGCAGAGATCTTAAATTGTATAAATAAGATAAAAGAAAACATTCTTGAATTCGAAATAGTTTCAATTGGGTTATTTATGGTCCTACTATTTATTTCGTGGAAAAATTCCTCGAAAACCCGAGCGCTGACTTCAATATTCTAAACGGTCAAGGGCGAGGAAGATGAATAAGCATGCCTCAAGTGAATGATGAATGGGGAAATTCCCTAGTCTCCCGGTGGTCGAGAGTTCGAAAGTGAAACCAAGAGAAGATTCCCAGTGTATGATTCTAAAAACCTTGCGACAATTTTCTCTGAATTCATCGTACATATAGTCATTGAAAATTTTCGAGGAAAAATTCCTCGAATGTAGTCCGTCAATTCGGAATAATCGCACACATTCCAAGCGCCTTAAAAAATGTACGAAATTAGTTGCATCTACAAGACACCGATTATTATGCGCTGAAATCACGAGTATGATGGTGGGTGACCGTGGCATGCATGCTCAGAAAAATTTTATTTCAATGGTCTGCCCAATGAAATCCCACTGGAAGTTCCCCTGGGAAAGAAAATACTTCAATCTTCAAACATTCAAGCGGAATTTGGTCACAAACTTATCTGCCATAGACAGAGGACTTCCATTCTCTGTTGGTACGTGAAGATAACTACAACTGTACACGATGCATCAATAAGTCAGCAAATATAAAAAAACGCACTCATGAAGAAAGAAATAAGTGCCTCAAGAAGGCAGAGATCTATTTAACATATTTATTCTATTTTCTTTTGTAAGAACTTAAGCTTTATCAAAGTTAACCCAATAAATACCAGGATGATAAATAAAGCACCTTTTTAAGGAGCTTTTGGGCTCGCGACTGAAGTTATAAGGGTGTAACCCATGATAGGCCACAGAGCCTATAGAAAGTGTGGTCTACATCAAAACTTGATCCGTAGGTCAGAATGGAAAAGGATCAAAGAAATATTTCGGAGATTCGTGATTGCTTTTTAAAAATACGAAGACTTGAAGAAAGCGAGAAGACGCGTGGTGTTGCACAAGTGAGAGTATCTTTTGTGCGGCAAACATGTAAGAGACGGAAATTCCGCCCAACCTTCATATCGACGGAGTCACGTTTTTCGTGGGCTTTATGAAGTGCTAGGCTCGAAACGAAAAAAAAAGAACCTCAAGCTTTCGCCAACCTTCAACATGATCGAAATGTTGTACGACTCGACGAAGCAAAGAAGCCTTCTCGCCGCCCGCAACAAAATCCAGAAGGTCGTCCATGCACCGGGTGCCAATCACCGCCGGAACGAGGCATCTTTTCCCCGGGTCGTGGCCCACACTCTCGCATCAATCCTGTTTGTCATTCGAACCATGGCATGTTCAGTTTTACGCTCAACCGTAATTCATTCCGTTCTTCCGTCCGAGGACCCGCATCACGCCCTGTGTTGCCCCAGGGAAACACATCCGTGACCCGCAACGGCCCAGTTCAACGCCGCTTGTGCCCCTTTCTTTCGTCACTCGCCCAGAGTTCACTAAATAACAGACTGGCGTGAACACCGTGTATTAGTGAACCTGAGGCTCGGCTGTTCGGATATCGATGGAGCAACGTTTTACAGGGTGGCTAAAACGTAACTATAAAAGGAAGTTCTTTCGATGTATGAAGTAGCCTGGGAGCATGCTCGCCTAAGTCACCTTTAGTCCGATTACTGGACCAGGAACGTATAAGAGCCGGATAATCAAATACTGTACAGTAAAATCTCTTCGAGATGCCCGAACACTTGAGGAATTTGCTGACATGATATCACCGAAATTCGTGAACACCTTTGAAACTTATTAGCTCAGAAAATCAATCTATCAGATACAAATGAAGCTAAAACCATGATGTTTACAGGCCTCTTCGAATTACGTTAGTGAATCGAAATTCAGACGCAATGCAGTGGCTACTCCCATAATCGGGGTTCAATACAGTATCATTTTCGGAGTTATGAACATAGGACTATGAATTTATGTCGTAGGAATGTGGGATAGCGTGGAAGAAAAGGGAAACCTGCGGACAGGTCCGATAAGCATTCACAGGAAAACAGAAGTTCATTAATTTGGAATAATGACTCATATTCCAGGTGCCTTAAAAAGGTAGAACATTAGTGGAATCTGCAATGCAGCGATTATCATGCATTGCATTGATAGATATAATCGTGGGTGACGGTGGAATGCATGCTCAGAAGAATTGTAAGTTTATTCTTTGAATGGTCTACTCGATGAAATCGTACTGGAAATGTCCCTGCTAAGGATAATACTTCAATCTTCAAACATTCAAACGAATCTAGTCAGACAATCGGCCATTTATCGAGTCCTTGCATTCTCTGCATGTCCGTGAGGATAACTACGGCTCTACATTGTGCATCAAGTCAGCAAATATAAAAAAAGTAATCATAATAAAGAGAGAAATTAATGTCTCAAGAGGGCAGAGATCCATAAACATGTATCAATAAAATTGCGAGCAAAGAGTCAAGTCCGAATAGTTTCAATTTGGTTATTTTCGTCTGAATAATTTATTGATCAAGATATTCGTCGATTTTATATACGCTATTTGCTCTTTTGAGATCTGTGAAAGTGGGCCATTCACTCTGTTTGAACCCGCTTTTTTTGTGAAATCTTGTGATCCGGAAAATGAATTTATAATCAAGCACATAAAGTACATTTCGTTTTCTATTTTCGTTTGGTGTGCAGGCATAAAAAGTTTGACGACCACTGCTAGATAATTAGAGACATGTAACGAGATCAAACAATGCGGAAATACTCCGGGTGATCGAGCGACGATTTCTCGGAAATACCCGCCCGTTATCTCGATGGAGTTAGAAATAGCCTCTGCAACCAGAAAACAGAGGGTACATCTAAAAAATTAGACGGACAATTTATCGCTGCTGTGGTTATCGTTTTATAGCTCAGCAACGGAGGCAATCTTCTGATTTCAACACGGACATCAGTTTTCCGTTTTCGAAATTTTCGCCATAACCAGGGAATACGATGTAGCATGTAGAAGTTTCTTGCAAAACCCGTTTCGAAAAATTGAACAACTTTCTTCGGAATCCATAAAATCAGCTAATAAAAAGCGCGATCGATTTTTAGGTCGACCCGTTTGTTCCTGAAAATTAATGAATGTTCAAGAATCTGGGACGAACTGTTCACGTGAATCCCAACGGAATCAGAGAACGTCGTCAAGAACTTAATGCTCTGCGAAAATCTGTCAACTTAATTAAATGCAATAAAATATTGTAAGCATTATAATTTTTTTTAGCAAGTATCATTAATTCTGCGACGGACATGCGTGATTTAATACTTGTGTGTTTTAATTCATTCCTAATGGCAGTGATGCTAAAGAATTTTAAGCGTTGTCTCTTACCTGTCATGAAGCTGTTATAAATACGAGTACTGAATAGTATCGTGATGAATCGTTTATGTTAATTTTCAAACAAAAATTCCGGGCAGTAAAGCGCATATTCAAACGCGTAATATACAGTATTTTTAGAAGAAATATGTTTCACAGTCAGCAATTTCGATAGAACCATTATGATCCCTTGATAATGGTTACCAATTCTGTGTCCTAGATTAATTAAAAATGTTTCATTTCAGACAGTATTTCCGCAATTTTTGAGGCTACGAGTGCTCCGGCATAATGATCTTTCCTGGAACAAGAACGCGGTAAAGATTTTTCTCGTTCATTAGCCTGTGACAGCTATAAATGGAACACTTGGGCGACAGGTTTCATCATTTAAAAAAAGAAACTCTCATTTCGTCTGAATATTCCACGATGTGAGATCCTTGGTTTTTCCATAAGAAACACGATCTTTGATTGGTTCACAAGTTTTCAGACTTTTTGGAATAAATCCAACGGAGTTTCAACAATTTCAAACATTTTTACCCGCATATCTCCATCATTTGGCAGCACTTCAGTGCTGTTCAACATACTTTTCGCCGATTCCAACGCATTTTTTATGCAATGAATCCAACGATTAAAACAGTGCCGAAAATCGAGTACCGTTTGTTGATTTAGCATTAGTTGCTCTTCAACGGCGAAAATGAGGCTGCCCCTGTCTTCAAAATTAATCCCTTTCAGGTCGTTCTTCACAGTTGGGAACATCCGGAAGTCACAGGATGTCTATATCAACTAACAGAACTCGATTTTTGGCACTGTTTTGATCATTGAATTCATTGCATAAAAATGCATTGAATTCGGCGAAGAGTATCTGGAACAGCACTGACGTGTTTCCGAATTATGGGAACATGCGTGTAAGAAACTTAAAAATTTTTGAAACTCCGTTGGCTATATTTCAAAAAGTCTCAAAACTTGTGAACCAATCCTCGTATTTCTATAGACTGTACATGGGAACTCCATGCGTTGAGAAACTCGTACTGTACAAGATTTCAGAGCCTCGTTACGGAATGAAGGGAAGGGAAGGAAACGGATAGGTCTCGTCAAAAGCCTTCACAACAAATGCAACATTCGCATCCTTCTCCTCCATCATGGCCGCATGATGTTGGCAAGCCGTTCATGGATTTACCGCTTGACTGCAGTACCTCGCGACGAGACGCATTGCCCTCGACTGAGGCATAAATTTCAGGGAAGCTCCGCCGGGAGCCACAATAGTCTCGACAAGCGAAACATCTCCGGCCCATCAAGCCGGACTTTTGCGTAATGACAATGACCCAGATCCGAGACCCAGCAGCGGGAGAAAATTGGTCATCAGATGCCCGGACACAAACAACAGGCTCGGGCTACCTGTCTCGGTCTAGTTCCACAAACACACACATACACGCACAAAAAGAAAAGCTTCTCGGAGAAATTATCACCTGCGAAGGCCGCCGAGCCGGCGTCCTCCGTGACGCGAAATTACACGCAACGTCGTTCGCCGGTTACAAAACCAGGACTTTTTCAAACGTCTGTGCGGAGCTAATCACAGCTAGCTGCGCCTCTTCCGATCGAAATGATCGACCTCCAAATGCATCGTGGACCCGTCAGGTCAAGTGGTCAATGACGATGCACTGGGTTCCCACGCGCTCATGACTTCATCCCTCTCAGCAACTTAGTCAGTGCATTCCGCGGCATGGGTTCGGCATTCTTCCGACCAAGGCTTCGAATTTAATGCCCAGCACTGCCCGAAGTTCCGTCCCAAAGTTAACACCTGCGTCTCATAATGCCAAAATTGAAAAAAAAAACGTTCTCACTCGAATATGAGACACAGATTCGATTCTTTTTACGCCAAAATGAAAACCATTTTGCCCGCGAATGTAGTTATGCGCTTTCATTCAATTAAATTCAAGCAGGGGATTCTATAATGACGCATATTAGATGCCAAATTTAATCTTTAAAAACTTTAAACAGAAATAAGGATTCTACATTTTGTGCCCTTCAATAGTCCAGCAGTGAGAATCTGTTGAATTAAAGTGTTGGGCGTTCTTATTCAAACGCATATATCAAAATAACGCGTACACATCACCCGCGAACCGAAGACGACTTTAAAGACAATGGACACCCTGATTTTAAAAACCACATTTTGAAAAAGTTTTTTTACATCAAAGTTGAGTAAATTCGGAAGTGTAAAGCGTGTATTACCTATTGCTTTGAGAATTAATGTGCCTGAGGTAAATCATAAAATTCTAAACATTTTTAATCTATTGCGTGGGGAAGAAGATGAATTTTGTCGTGAACAGTTACATCGTTCTCTGTTCCTACGCCAATTTTCCGACGACCCTAACATATCAATCTCAGCAACATGAACATGTTACGAAGCTTTTTGCTCGTACATCAATCAAATAATGTTATACACAGAAGCAGCGGAACTCTCACGCGAACCTTTTCAACGCTCGTCGAAAAGCAACCGACAACTTTCTCTCAAGAATTATTTTTTTCAAATGCACATACTATACACACAAATGAAAATATAACTCTCAAATCGATGACATTCGATAGAATATTGCATAAGGTCTCGTTTGAAGATTTTTTTATCGCATAATTACTCAAACTGTTCCAGCGATATTGGAGTTCAAAATTCGGTAGTACTGGCTTGGTCCACCCTGTGCGTCCTCATTTTTGATGATACCCAAAGGTCAAAGATTACCGAAGATAGAAAAGATATCATTTTGATTGGATGCATGTCAGAGAAAAAAATTATTTGTTTCCTGCGAATTTACCATCGCAGGAGAATCAATCGTTGGAAAAATAGTCCACCAGTTGAAAACATTGCTTCAGTCGAAGTTTAGAGAACCGCATTTTATTTCGATGGAAACCCGCACACTGAAAAGCGGATTTCCATTTTATCGCAATCAAATTCAAAGATGCACAAAGCTTCGAATTACAGCGCTCAAATTTTTCCCATCGGCATCAAGTTACAAACGATTCGTCCGATTTTATTTCTTCTGGGCATCAGCGGAAGTTGGAATTTTGCAGTGCGTATAATTGCAATCCTTGGAATGAACGGCATTACCTTGTTCTGTCTTTTGAAAAATGGCAGGAAAGGTAATGCGATTCCAATTTTCTCGGTCGGAAATTCGCCGCAAGCACGTCAAGTTCCGCGCGACTGATTTCATTCTACTAGAAGACGGCCATCATTTTTCGCATGAAATTTCATTGACTGTTTCCCAGCTTCCCTTGGTAAACTTGACGTTTATAACGCCGACAATTCTCTTCTGCTGTCAAGGAAGAGCTTCTCAAGGTTACCCCAAGTTTTTTTCCTCGTTGAATAAAATCATCATAAACGATGAAGTTGATGAAGATGGTCTTGAATTCCTGAACATCCTGGCAATCCAAAGAATCCGTAGCCATGAAACCACCATTGGACATCCGAGAAAATGCCTTTTATGTCGAAGGTCATAATTTACTTTCCGGACTTCAACACAAAATTCGTCTCATGGCTGCGCAAGAAATTGCACGCTTCACGCCTATGCGTATTTTAAATTTTGGTGGACCAAAAGAACACACAGAATGTCAACGATTCATAGTGAATCATGAGCTGGGAGTTACTCTTGAGTCTTGTGTGGAAAGGCTCCACTAGGATAGGATTCGGATAATATAAACAAAACAAGAATCGTGACTCGCAAGATGCGTCTTAGCGCTTATAAAAACGAATTTGACCTTGAATTCAGGTCACAATCGATGACCCACAAAATCAAAGCGACGGCGGAGATGTTTCATCGCGATTTTGAAGCTATCCATTTACCACGATAAGAAAAAGTGGGAAGAAATACCATGAGAAGGAGAAGTTACTACTTTCTTTCAGAATCAATTTTTTTTAATCTTCTTGTATAGAATATTCAACTAACTTAGTAAGTTACTGACGATTATCGTGATCAGTCTTTGGCTAATTTAAGAACCGAAAAAAGATTCCAGCAATTCAGATCACATATACTGTATCCTGAGTCGTTCGTGTTGGCCTTATTGTATTTTCAAATTGTTGAGATCTTTGGCACTTTGAAAAATTGAAGAAATTTGTTTCTGATTTCATTCATTGATTGATTGAGACACAAGCTTTATTTGCCGCTTTTCAGTTTTCTCAAGATTCAAAAGAAATACCCCCCTCCCCTCATACACATCCAATGAAACATGTTTCAGCACATAAGAAAGAAAAAATAATTCACGACATGGGTATTGAAAGAAAATACATCACAGTACATACAAATAAATACATCTCAGTTTTTTATGACAAATAAAAATACAGCAGAAGGAAATTACTGAGCAAAAACTAAAGTACAATGTGTTCAACCTGTTCCTAGATAATAATTAATTGATCAAACAATTTAGAGGAAATCGTTGAGGAGAAATCATATAAAGTTAACAATATTGACTGGTCATCTAAGATTCAGGAAAAAACCTTTCTGTCAAATCTTAAGTTCAATTCTGATGCTGTGGAATGCTGGTCTGAATAAAAAAAAGTGTTCTGATTTTATTATTTATTCGCTCGAGAAGTATCGACGAGGCATGCCTGACATCAGAAATTCGCCACAGCTTCAGCTTCAATTTTTCCGAGCCAGCCTTCCGTCGAATCGTTCTCGACAAATAATCAAGTTTGCGTTGGCGTTTTTGTCCCGATTACCACGGTGTTCGTTTGCGAAGAGCTTTCAAGAAAAAAGGAAATTATAAGCCGGAGTTCTGAATAAGATTGTGGTACATTTTCGCATTCGTCATCCCTCTCGGTGGTAAGAAGCACAACGAATTGCACAAGTGCCAAGTATTCTGTTTTGTTTTCAAAAAGAGCCTCGCCGTGTTTATTCGTAACAACACGCTGCAAGTTTAAGAGTTCAAGACGGGGTCGGTTGAGGCGACCCTCGTGTTCGCGAAAGGAAAAGTGACTTGCGAGAATTCGGCCCCCACGCGAAAGAAGACCCGCAACGGTGATCAACTCGGCTTTCTTCCCAACTAGCCCAATCAACCGCAGACCCAATTACGTTCGGTGACTTGTTCTAGGCTTCTTTTTTATTCGCTTCTAGACATATTGATAATTATTATTTAAACGAAAACATCACATCCGGTCAGGCTCGACTGAAACGTGTCTTTCCCAAGAACGAGACCGGAGAAATCCGATAATGAGAGCTAACGACCAAATATCTCTGCCAGGGCAATCAAACATCACGGAAAATCAAATATTTGAAAAAATTTCCAGAAATGCTTCAAGGATGACTTGGCGTATTATTACTGATATTATCGAAAATCTTAATTTTTCGGGTCAGAGAGTCAGAAAGTGATTCAAATCGAAATTACAAAAGCAGCTTTGTTCCGAGGAAATCAAAATTTCAACACGCATGAATGAGTTTACCTATTCAACTCAAGTTCTAGTGTATTTCCTTCGGTGTTCGTTGTGCATAGAAAGGTACAGTACTTTCAAAATGCTTTTACATCGGACTTTCTCAAAATATACCAAGCTGTCATCTTGAACAATTGCAAAAATATTTACTGAATTCTTCGCCTTCTGAAAAGGGTTTTTTCATTTGTTAAATTCTCAGGTTCTGAATAAGAGAAAGAATCGCTTGGAGTCAGAAGTTCCTCCTGGACAGTTTCAGTAAGAAAAAGGGCCACGAAGTATTGAATGAACAAAATCAAGTAGACCTGACACAATACTTGTCATTGATTTCAATTTTTAAATTATTGCAGGGAAATGTCAGCAACTGAAAAAATGCATGTAAGGACACAGCGAAGAGAGTTATTCTCTCGAAATTCACTCATGATCTCAAGAATTGAAATCAAGTTGGTGATAATCACTTTTAAACGTCAATGCTTGCCTGGTAGGATGATTCTTCGACATTATATTGTACGTTCTTTAATTGATTTCCAGTCATTTTCCAGCAATACGAGAATTTATGAATATTTTATATAATTTTGCTGGACGAATTTAGTCACAAAACTGACCGAAGTTTGGCATTTTGTGAAGACACGTTGAATGGTAGAAGGAACGCGAGCTTTCCTTCAGAAAATATTTGGCGTATCTTTTATTAAGATATTACAATAAACGCCTTGTGGCCAAGCAAGTCAAATAGACTTGAAATATGTGTGTGCTTGGGTTCGAGAATTTTTCTTTGAAATACAGTGTGTGCCAGTTAGGAAATTTGTGGATTTTTAAAAACAGTAGTTACAAAATCTATGTTTGTGCCGCGCTTCCGCGTGACCCGAGGAATTGAATTCGGGAAATACGATAAGTGCTTTGCATGTTTCTTAGAATTCCACGAAACCTATTTGTCAATTAAATTTCTCCTGAAATATTGGAACTCGTGCTGGAGATTTATTGAATGTACGTCATTTCGAAAAGTCGTGGCTTTTCCAGAAATACAAAATAAAAAGCTGCACACTGAACTCTCAGGTGATGTCAGCCAGACAGGTTAACAATTTCGAAGGACAGCAGTGAGCTTTCTTTCAGCAACTGACACGCGCTGGAATTGCACACGAGGCATTGAAAATCCTCGCCCTTCTTATTCATTCCAGTTTTCCTGAACGTCTTGTTTGAAAACTGAGGCGATAGAAATTGTTCAGGCGCGGATCACGGCTCATTAACAGACGCAAGCAACCAGAATGGTTTTCCCTTCGTTTTCTCCGGAACACGGACAGCGTGTGACACGCATTTTGCTGGGCTCTGGAGAAAGTTGATTCATTGTCGGCTGCCGTCGGGGAGCTTCCAGAGGCCATTTTCTGCTTCGCGACATCCGCAGAATTTATTGCCTCCTCCAACTCCCTTCGAAGAGCTGCTTTCCCCGGCTCGACCCAAAACTTTCCTCTCTACCCCGATGGCGAAGAAATAACTCGCCATTTAATTTGGACCCACCTAGAATATTAATGCCGTCATAACCTCTCGATAAGCAATATTTTAGCTCATCGGTACTCGCATTAGGAAATGCACTTATTTCCGACGCGAACAGTCAAAAGAAATTTTCGTGGGATGGAGCGATTTAATGAACGCCGGATTAATCGCGGAATTGGATTTATTTCAGCGGATGGACCAGGTTCGCGTGATTCACGCAAAATAAAAGCATGAGGCAATTTACATGCTAAACCAATGCAAATATATAAGGGAGTTTTAAACCCATGATTATGAAATTTGGCCCAAAGGAACAATCTGAAAAAGGGAGAAAAATTCCATGATGCAGGAACACTAGTTAGGCTCTTGGGAAATTATACGCAAAATTGTGCGCCTTCCCCGGGTGGATTCGCGCTTGATTCATTTATTATACTAATCCGACGTACCATGCAAAAAAAAAGAACGCATTCCTGAGGATTCAACAAATTGATTTTTATTTGGACGCCATTATGCTGATGATGCCACTATATTTCTTCCATTTTTCAGGCCAAGTGCATGAGTACTAGCACCAAGAAGGGCAAAAAATAAAATTTTATTTTCTCAGGTATAGAAAATTTTGTTTTTCGAATGATGTCCGGATGCTTTCCTTCCGTTCATGAACTGTCACGCTTATTCCATAGAAGCAAATACAGTAGTGTTACAGAGATTCAAAATTCCTTGAAATATTCGCTTTTTCGCGGGGTTTCTATGCATCGCGCGCGAATCTTGGTGTGTTCACCGATAAAAGTCATGAACTGCGAGTTGTCTGGAAAAACAATTTTTAATTGATTATTGCTGCCTGGTTTACGACATGCTTCTTGCCAAACGGTGTTGTAACTGAATTAGAACCGGATGTCGTCAAAAGAAGGGGAAAAAACAAACCGCAGCCGTGAGAGGCGCCGTTTGTTTTGGATGATTAATGAACATCGCGATGGGATGCAATTTGCAGACGAAATCCGGACCGGATTCGGTGGCTGCGGACAAACTGACACTCTTTGCTCGGACAACCTCATTTCTGCGGCGGAAAAGCCGGCGAAACGCGCCGCAACCGGATGTCGATGTGAATTTTTCAAATCACTGCAGTCGCCACAACATCAACTCGAAAAGTTGAATTAAATTTCAGTCGTTCTCCTTTTGAAAAATGGCCATTTTGAGATCAGGTTTTAGTACTGTATTCCTTCCACCGATTGAAAGCATTCAAGAGCAAAGTTCTGCGTTCTTCCGAACTGTCGCATTCCGAAAATGAGCCTCAGTAACAACTTCAGGCACTTTCGTCAACATAACCATGCGCCAAAAATGTTTCGTTCATGAAAATGATGGTCAAAATCAAAGCTTCACAATTTTCGACGGAAGAATGAAGTGGAGTATCGTACTGCTGAAGTCCTTCAACAGCATTTTAACCTACAACAATATTATTCATAGAAAAAAATATACTCTGGTTCCGGAAGACCAACGAGCTGCTGATCTGCAATGATATTATCTCTATAACGAATTATTGAACATTTTGTCCTGTGAGCACTGTTTCAAACTATGTGGTAGTGTCGAACTGCGTATAGATCATACAATCTTATACAGGTACTTTCGAACGAATTCATGCTCTGAATATAGAAAGTAGCCACTTTTCAGAAGATGAGGGAACCAACCGCATCTCAGTAAATGCACATTTTTACAAGAATAAATATAAAACGCACAACTCCCAAAAAATATATCCACGTCAATTTTTCGGAGCAGGGGGGAGGACACATTTATGTATTTTTGCTTTATTATGTAAAACATGAGAGTATTCTCAAAAGTACCAGGACATGAGTAAACGATCCTAAGAAAAGTTCCCAAGAAACCGCAGTTTTGCTGCTTAGCTTGACTTCTCATTGTTTTCTCGCCTGAATTTCGAGGAAACTGTTTTTTTTTTTTATTCGCAGATAAGAATAGCATGAAGTTAAAATTTTCTAGAAAATGCTTCGAGATCACGTAGATGCAAATCGTCTCCTTGAAGTATACGATCACTTTTTGCACTAGGTTCAAAAATCGAACACTTGCTTGTTGGCCTTGGATGCCGGATCACAGCAGTTATGCCATCTGACTTGCGCAACTTTTCCACTATAGAGCTACATCCAATTTAGCAGTATTTTCTTCGGAAAAATATGCGAGGATTTGAAACAGTACAAAGCATCGGTGCTTCGGTTAATGGACTTGATACGTTCCAGTGGGTAGTTCATTACACACAAGAAGTTCATCAACCGACTAATCCAGAGTCTTCGGAAATTCCTTCGCTCTTCTAAAAATCAATAAGCAGAGATTTCCTACACTGTAACACTCGGAAAAAAATTATCAGCAAAATCAAGAGGCACTTGAAATGGCGTGGTGGCATCCTACTGCCTCGTAGCAGCTTGGTTTCAACTCAAAGCAAAAATCGATGGCAGCCAAGGTTCATCGAGCGAAAAAATGAAACGTGCGAGGCGTCCGTTATCCGGGGTATCGCTACATGCCAGCGATAAGTTTTATTTTTACTCAGCCTTCGGAGCGTAAGTATTGCCACAGATGGATACCTCATAACACGGACGAACATCACGGGAATAGAAAAGACGTGACTAGCACGAAGAGGAAAACACAAAAATTAGAACAAGCTCTTCTTTAAGCTTGAAAGAAGATTCGTGCATTTCGTTGAAGGAGCTGACCTCGAACGCGTCAGACGTCATCAGTTCAGGGAAACTTCGGGACGAACTGCGGATCACGACTACGCGTGCGCAATTCCCTTAGATGACGTTACACCTCGGTGTGGACCTTGATAAGGATCTAAAAGGACCCACATTTCATATCTTCCCCGTCGCGGCGAGGATCCGTTGACCTCGACTGACCCAGGTTGTGTTGGCCCCATCTCCGCGGTCGTGGGTGATTCATTATTGTTTTTCTCCTGCTCTCAACGGCCCACCCGCGCTGCTCGGAGCTCGTTCCAGCCCGCTATTTATTTTTGAAGCCAGAAGAATTCCTTGAGCTCATCCCAACCCAAGGGCTATTGAATGGAGCGAATAAATCCTGAACCTTCTCGGGCCCAAAGTTCTTCATTTGATTTGCATACAAATTACCGCATTTTCGTGAATATATGAAGCGCATCATTCAATTTCGGCTTATGATCGTTCGCGATGCATCTTCGGATCGATTGCGACATGT
The DNA here is from genome assembly GCA_905338405.1 of Notodromas monacha. Taxonomy (NCBI): domain Eukaryota; kingdom Metazoa; phylum Arthropoda; class Ostracoda; order Podocopida; family Cyprididae; genus Notodromas; species Notodromas monacha. The sequence goes on along the minus strand of CAJPEX010000058.1, from coordinate 166,812 downwards.
ATTTTGCTCCAGCGAAATCTTTGTTTAAGGTTTTTGTCCAGCACCGAAGAAAGGGACTTCGTATCGATTCAGTGAAAATATACAAGGAGAAAATGTTTTCTGCATAAATCATATCTAAACTAAGCTAAACGAAGAATGCTAAAATCAAAATTCAGGAGTAAAAAAGCATCTGCAAAAATTTCCATCCGATTAGTTCCTTTCAAAGCCACACGGTTGCTATAACATTGCTCGCGAGTATAATCTCACTATAGAAGTAGGATAAACTTTTTATTTAAAGCTTTTTATTACAACTCAATATGCTTGGAGTTGTACGAAATTGCCTATCAACGATTTTTCTGCTGCCAGTTGTAAATTAGAATTTCTGGTCAATTTTGAACCAGGCGAATTCGATTCGCTGACGAACATTTTTCTTCAGGTTGGAGGGCTTACAATCAAGATAAAATTGAATATTCGCCTAAATGTGGCAGTGAAAATACTCGGATTTACACAGGGACAAAAATTTGATGAGAGGACAGTTCATAGGCATAAATATTCGAATATTACGTTAATTAAGGAACTTTGAAAAATGTTACACTGTTGGAATGAGAAGGCTCACTGCGAATTCATCAACCTGACTTGAAGCATTATGCTTAAGACCACCCTAAAGTCTCTATCTAAATATATTCAATGAACCATCATGCTGAATATTTTTAAGATCTTAGACCCATTGGAAGCTGAGCTAAGGGAAACAATGTTTGGAATCTCACCGAAAATAAACGCGGTCGCGCATCGCGATGCAAATAGAGTTGAAGAAACGCGCCCCAAATCCGAGCATTTTTTCGATACGCGGTCGGGCCCATTATTTTCCCTTCTTTGATGGAAAATAAATTGCTCATTTTCCACCGGAAAATGTATTTGCAATCTCTATGAACTGACAGCAGACTGCGGTTTGAACGCATACTGTTCGTCGCAGAGCGGAATTCAGCAACGCGAATTCGCTGGAGCGCAATTTATATGCGAGATCAATTGCGCAAATGCTCAGCGACAAACCGTGAAATGAATTCAACGGAATTGAAGGGATGAGCGTTACGAATTAAAAGCTGGAGAACATGTTTCCTAGGACACGGTGCAGTGATCAACAACTTGCGCAACACTTCGGTGAATGAATTTTCCGGAACGCCGGAAAAAATTCCAACATTTATAAACTGTATTTTTCAAAAGTGAAACACAGCTTGGAGCAACATCACACACATGCCCATGCCATGCGCCACAAGAATGATGGATGACGGCTTCGTCAACGCAAGGTCCAAGCGAATTCGCAATTCCGACCATTTAATTTTTTGTCGTCACATAAGGTACTACAGTATAAGCGATTTCTCTTGAGGCGATGTGGGGAAAAGTATAATTATTGAAAGAGCAGGTGCGCTGTTATTCTCGAAATTTTTGAAGGTTCTCATATAGATTTTTGCGAAGGTATTTCTGGGAATGAAACGGAAGCCGAAGAAGTTGAGGCATTCCTGGAATTCCAAGAACATGAATTTGTAACCTCCTAAAATAGTGGTCGTTTCGGAGAAGTGTAGTCATATTAACGACCACAACACCCTTCACTGCAGGTTGGCAAAATTCAAAGGGCGATTAATTGGTGTCATTTAACTAAGCTTTTCATATATACTGTATAGTACTGTATGCATATACAGTATACACATAAAGAATTTCTTCATAATAAATATTGAAAACGATTTAAATCTCCGATCCCCTTTTCCACTAATTATTAGAAAGCCGTACTCAACGACTGATCATCGTTGATCACCAACTTTCGTAAAATAGTTTTTGGATAACAGAAGAAACGGATCATAAGCTCATTGTGTGAATGAAACACTAGTATTTGTAAGATTTATAATTCCATTGGGATGAATGCTATAATTTTGCAATTGGTCCGACATTCTTCTATCGCAAATTCAATGGTCTACAATTCTACAGGAGCATTTCGTTACAACGAAGCTCACCTTTACCAATGCTTCTTGAAAAAGCAATTTTGTCAAGGTTCCTGCAATTTCGAAACTATTTTCCTGATTCTCGATGAAATGAAAGTTGTATTATAAAAAATGTCAGGTGAGAGATTTTCTGCAGCATTTCTCGAAAACCTCTCGCGGAACACTTCCTCGGATGCGAATTTTCGGGGTATTTTAATCATACGCGATCAATTCAAACGATGTACCAGAATAATCATTGTTCACAGAAAAATTAATTCTAGCAGGTAGTTCCTCGTGGATAATCACGCTTTTCTGAAACGGTTCAGTGCTGTTGATCGGTCCAGTGCAGCTGCGGTAGTTTCGCGGAGCAGCTCCGAGTCCAGATAGTACGTGGTAGTTAACTACATATTGAAAGATGTCCAGAGCAAATTCATCGCTTCGGCAAACAGTGAAAGCCATTTCAGACCAAGATGTCCCCTTTCGAATTGAAAATATGAGTAGTAATACTTGAAAGCCTCAGCAGCCCTAATGTTCTCCGCGACGATGTGTCTGGTATCTGTAGTCGAGAATAAAAAATACCAAAAATACCAGCGCAAAAAAATAATAATTGCGCGGAAATTTTCGGAACGTTCATCGCGATCATTCAAATTGAAAAGACTACAGCAGAATATATTCATTGGTTTGTTGAAACCAATTTTCCAAACCTTTTAGACTTGCATTGTCTTTCCTAAGGATCCAAATTTCTCACTAAGAATTCCTGCGAGGGAATCACATATTTTAGGAGTACGCATACTTCAGCGTCATTATGGTTTAGCAGTTTAGCGATTGGGAACCACTAACCTAAAAAAAATGTCAACCTTTTCTTAAACTTACCTCAGACCCCTTGAGGCATCCTTTACCATGTCTGGAACCATTATGAAATGATTTTAAGATAATTTCATACCTTAATATTAAGGATCGTTGGCTAGCCATCTTTGGCTGAAAAGCAGTAGTTTTTCCAATTTTCGTAGGTTCTGCTGCGTGTGCTACTCATTTTTTTCACATGCACATGTGGTGAACGATTCCACTTTTCCATTTTATTTTTTCCGTTACATTCTAATTTATTTCATGTTCATTTTGTTGGGGGAAGACGTGGAGAACTCCAGACAGAACCCAAACCATTTCAGAGGACTCTCGAGATCATCGTCTTTTGAAGCTAGAGTCGAACTTTCCCCTCAGGGGATTTATCTTGCCTGGAAAAAATATGTAAGTCGTAAAATCTTACGTGGCATCAAATACGATAACCCGATTCCATCCACGGACAGAAACAGCGGAGCGAAACTTCTGAGAAAGTTCCATGATCACCACCCCGTCACCAAAGAGAACACATTGCGTAGCAAACTCTGGGCCACGCCCAGCAGCAGCGACTTATTGTCCCAGCCCGTATGTACAAACTACACTATCAATAGTGGACAAACCAGACTGTCAGGCTTGAGAAATTGAGGAGCTAGTATGTATATTGCCGTAGTTCACCGTTCAAAAAACCGCAATGAATCACAAACTTAACGAGTAATCCTACGATTTGCGAAACACGCCTATCAATCCATCGCGACAGAGATAAGTGTAATGCACTGAACGAATTTAAGCCAGCCGTCGAGTGGAAATAGCTAATTTTCTACCTTATACAGGTGGACTCTCTTTCCGCGGAAATTCAAGGGACCAGAGAAAATTCGTTGCAGGGAGAATTCCGTTGTAGAGAACTCATATAATATGGAGAGAAAACCCTAAAAAAAATTCATTCTGCAGAGAATATCGTTGTAGACAAGATCGTCGTAAAAAAAAAAGTCCACCTGTATTTGTATATACTGTACGCGTATCATGAAGGTAAGAAAAATCCTGCAATACCATTTGAATACAGTTTAATTTGCTAATTATGCAAGCATATTTCCCCCTAGGTATCTCTGGCGAAAACCCATGGTTCCTTAATTATTAATATGGCGGTTGGCCGTTAGGATTTTTTTTCTTTTCAGAAATGTGGTCTCGGAATTTTAGCCTCGGTTGATTACTTTATGATCACCCAGGTTGGAATGAAATGAAGACAGAGAATAGAAAACGCACCCCGTTACTGATCAGAAAAAAAAGAACAGTACTTATTACAATGCAACACTCGTACATTTTATGAATCCACAATCGATCGAAGTGCTGTCTGAGTAATAGATAATTTAAAATTCCTCACGGCAAGAACCTCCCAGATCTAAAATTCTTGTTCCACTCGCAGAAATGTTAAACTGAACAAGAAGTGTGTGCTAAAATCAAACCATAACGAATCAGCATTTATACATGTCATGTCTGCAATAGAAACAAAATGCCTAGAAAATGTACCAAGACTTGATCCAGGTCTTGGCATTCGGGCCACGTGTTGGTTTGGGTTGTTCTGACTCCAAAGCATGGGTGTCCACAATTTCAATTTCATGTTCATGATGAAACTTTAGAACCTTCCCTCACCCCTATTACCTGACAATTTCACGGCTGAATCGTCAAGAATTTCTTAATGGAAATTATATTCGTGAGTAAATATAATAAGTGTAGTAGAGCCTGAAACACGAAGCTTTCAGGAAATCACGCCTCACGGAGACCAACAAGAAACTCAAGCAACCGAACAGCAGCTGGGTGAAAGCATTTTAATTTCGGATTCTAGCAAGAATAAGTTCATAGAAGAAAAGAGGAAAACAATCGATGCTCCGATCAACATCCGCGTTCGCGGAAAATCCCAAGATTTCAACTCTCTCAATTCAAATTTCGTGAATGTTTGCAGTTCTGATGGCTACGGGGACTTTCCCAAGTCAAGAGTGAGATCAGATTTTTTCTGTTTGAACTATGTTTTACAATATCGAGGAAACCGAAGCGGAAAATGTACGTAGTACGGATTTCGAAATCCTGAGATTTTTAAAATCATCGAAATCCACGTTCGCGGTTGATGAAAGATTCGCAAGAGAAAAACACGTCAATAGACGAGGCGATCAGCAACAAATTGCAGTCCATATAGTGGCAGTGCATTTCTCAACATCAGCGGCTTTTCACACGTTGTTGAGATTCTCGTCGCATTTTCGTTTGAGGCTGGGAATAAGGATACTGGCGAAAGTTCCGGAAGAAAACACGGCTTTTCCCATGATTCCACATCGTTTACGAACTCGACTCGCGGCAATTATCTGCTCAGCAATCCCACATGAGAAATCCTGTTCTCGGGATACGTGCAAAGGCGTTCCATTCATCTTACCACGGAAACGGTTTTTCCGCATCGTACAACGCTATTTATTCACGGTATAAGAAACAAAGCATCCTCCTCGAAAAACTAGAGATGTGAGACAGCAACTGACACGCTATCGTTGCGAGCTCTGCAACGGGTCACGTCAGGAAGACTCAGGGCAACAGACATGCGTCGAAAAGATGAAAACCGACTTTCTTCCATCTGCCTCGGAAATCTAGTTCAGTTACAGAATAGCTCGGATCAAGTTTCAGCATTTTACAAGTCGATGATTGGAATCCGACCGTTAAGGAAAAAACTGATCGCACCTCACAGCTATTTCCCCTGAAAATAAGTAGAACACAGCCAATTTTCCTCTACAGAAAATAACATCTTATAGCAGATGCATTTTCGTCGGTTTTCGTACATTTGATGACGTTTTAGGGTGGCTGGTAAAGCTCATGATTGCTTCTGATCAGCACAAGTTTTTTAAATGAAATTTGAGACAAGAAATCAATAACACCAAGTTTTACACCATTCTAATTTTGCAGGCAACTGATATACACTCACGATTTTTACGGGAAATATTTAATTTGATGCGACTGGTATCAGAAGCACGAGGAATACCAATGAAATATAAAAATTGAATCTAATAGAAATGCGCACTACATTCACAGGCATATATATTTTTTGAATTGCACGCGAAATGGAGGATTGCCTTATAATCGATGGCGTCTTTAGAATTAGATTAACTATGATATTCACAACTTATCCCTGTTGTATGTTGCGGAAAGTAACATTGAAAAACTTGCTTGAAAAAAAAATTATTTTGGTATTTCCGTCGAGGTACATTTATTCTATTGGGCACCACATTCGATTCGTGTACCTAATATTTTTTATGTTTTGCATCAGGCACACGTATTTTCTCGAGACTTACTGGACATATAACCAGCCATTCCGACAGATTTTTTTTAGCTGTTTTCCTTTCGGAAGACCCCGAGGAAAATAAAGAAGACGATCGCTCAGTTTCTCTTTTGATATTGATGATAAAAATATATGAGAATGCTTGAAAAACAAGATATAATCGAGTTTAGGCATGGATGTCCTGTGAAAAATGTTTTCAGTCATTAATTTTGAAAAGATGATTATAAAAACAATTATTTTGTGCAACAGAATCTCGTTATAACGAATAATGGCTCAGAACGAAGTCGTTTGCTAGGTCCCTGTTCAATAGCCACAATGTTCAAAGAGTTACTTCATACCGAAAGAGGCTATTCTCCTGATCCCAATGCCTTCGCTGTAAAGAGATTTTACTGTACAGCAAATTTCTTCAGGTGTCTCCAAAAGTTGGCTGTAACGAGATTTTACTGCATACAATGCAAGCATTGCAGGCTTTTCGGCTTGATGATTTTCCTTCACGTGGTCCAGGCGAGGCGTGCACACACGGAATCAATGGGACGAGACAAACAGCATGCAACGAAGATGCGTCAAAGGGAGCCAAGCAGTGAAAGTTCTTCCCTTATCCTCGTTTCGAGGAACGGAACTTGGACAATGGTCGGGCTCCTCATACATAAATCTCCGCTTTCGTTTCCCCTCGCGTGGAAAACACACGTGGCGGAATAACGTCCGCCGCCGCGAATGCCGCGGACCGCCGCTTTTTTTTTTTTTTTTTGCCAACTCACCGCCGGACGGTGGCTCTGCAGCACTATGCTGGAAGCATCGAACCGCGGATGCCGACCCCGGGGAATTCATTTCCCGGCATCATTTTCAAGCTTCGATTTCGTTCAAGGCTGCGCTAAACGTGACAAGCATTATTCTCCTTCGTTTCCTGAGCCAAGGAAAGCTTTCAACAACGAGGAAGTCGCCGCGAAAGTATCAGGATTCCACGACAGGGTCGCTTCCGGGCTACGCAACTGAAGATCATTTCCGCTTCTCATTCTGGCCATCTTCTCATGCAAGTACTTCACATCAAAACATGGCTAATAGTACATGCTTTTCCAAATCGACGATGTCAAATGAATACTAATTATGTCAAATGAATATCAGCCTTCATTAAGAAAACCGCCGCGTTAAAAGACTGAAGCAAAATTAAGCATGTTCAAATTGAATATCTGGGCTTTAAACCGCTCGTTTGCTCCAGCACGTCTAATTATTTATCCTCAAACCGTGATATTTTGACATCGTCAATCGGAAAAAAATGCTATGAATTGCTCGTTTACTGATTGACGGAATTATTTCTACGACCGTAATTCTTTGACATCATCGATCAGAAAATATTCGAAAACAATTCAATCACTACGTTTTTGAAAGAGAATTGTAAGCATAAGTTTAAAATAATCAGTGCTACTACGATTTTAATCCTATAAATACCTTTTGACTTCCAGGGATTTTTAAAATTATAATATCATTCATGATGTGTGCTCATTTATTTGAGAAAATTATTACTGCCTGATGGCTTCAGAGTCGGTCTACGAATAACTTCTCGAGGCTGCTGCTCATAAATTTTGCAGCATGGACCAAAAAGTACACCGAAACTGGAAGGTTATACAGTACAGTATATTTCTTAGAAGAGATAATAATGTAAATAGAAAGGAAGTGTTCCGTTTCATAACCCAGTTTCGGAAATGATCATGCTTGATCTTCCTTCAGCCAGTAATTCCGTAATTTCCGTCATTTCCATCAAGATTGATGTTCTAATTGTTAGTATGGTGAGAACGACTGTTCGAGTATTTCCTTGGATTCCGACGGTAATTATAAGAAAGTACCGCCTCTGGCGAAGGCTGGGACTTGAAAATATTCTCGCGAGTGTTCCTCTGGAAAAGATGAACAACTCTGGCAGCAGCAATCATACAGTTATTCTAGAAAACATGAAGTTTGCAATCCAAGGTATCACAAAAAGGAAGGTCTCGGATTCTTCTGAAGAAAACAGCCGCAAAAACTCAGCATTTACAATCGAAAATGCTCAAGCTTTATTAGCTTAGTCAATACAGTACTATCACTCCCGTCATGACACTCACATTAGAATCTTTAAAAGCCGAGAACACGTCGTGCATGTCAAGGATTAACAATACATAATTCGAAAGCAGTGCAGCATGCAATGTATTAGTCTATAACTGAGATATTACTGCTCTGGACATGCGAAATGTGCACGAACAGCAGTAATGATGATTTTTTCTTATTAAGCGCATGATCCAATCGACGATGTCGAAGAAGCACTTTTTTCAGCCTAATATGACAAATTGACAAGTGGGTCAAAACCGGGCACAACGAAATCAACTCGTTCAAATTTTCTGCAGTCAGTAAAAATTGTAAGCGCCGATTTCATTAAAACTGATGCCAGAATTATAAAAAAATACCCGGAAGATATTATTTTTTTAAATCGCCCTCTAAAGAAAAGCTCCCGATAATTCCTGATACTGCATACGGTATATCTTGCTTCAGTGGTTTAATGCCACCGTTTATCCTATCAAGGCTGATTCTCCGAAAGTTCAGCGCAAATTATACACAACATACGATTAACAACGTCATCAGAGGATAGTACCCCACGAAGGGGTCTCAGAAATAACTCCAGCCTCGATAGAAACGCCGAATGGCTGTTTGCAATGGGCACTAACTGCAGTAATGATGTATGGCGACTAGCAGGTGGTCATTGCGAAAGACCACAGCGAACAAAGTTCAACAGCAGTAAGAGCGCTCACGGCATTGCTGTGAAGGGGAACTCCTCAAGTGTTGTAATGAAGACATGGGCATTTAATCTCAGAAAACAGTTCGCGCCGCGGCATACCAAATAAAGCGCTATAGTATTAGGAATAATGAGGGCCATGAAACCGCAGCGAGGTGCCGGCGTTCGGTATGCAGAAATGCGATTTATATTTCAATCACGGGCCGAGCAAACAACCTGCCCGGCCCTCGACCCGACGAAGAAAATGGAGCTCTGTCGAGTGCGAGAAGAGTGGAATCTGCCGTGATCCGAATCCGTGGTTCGTTTTGATGGAACCTTGCGCAAGAGCTCTGATTGACGCCACGCGAAAGAGAATCATCTTCGCGCCCCTGAGGTCGGCTTTCAGCTTTTCCGCTCTTCATCTCGACATGGAGGCGGTTGCCGCCATAATGAACCACGGGATGCCGAATGAAACCCCATTCCATCTGCTTCGCGACCATTCGATACGAATTACGACACCCGATTTCTCGTGTTTTGGGCGTGAAACTCAGTTTGTGCCGTGGACCACGTTTGAAAACATCACGCAATGAGAATTTTCGCTAAGAAATGAGCACACGATCCACACGAATCGTGTTCTTTTGCACCAGACCAGGCACATAATCCTTTTCAAAAAATTTCACGCCGAAAAAAAGGTTCTCTCTCTCTCTCTCTCTCAATCGGCTCAAACAATCGAATTTCTAACACAACAACTCGTTTAAGAACTCCTCTGAAGACACAAATTGATACTTCAGAGGATATTAGCCATGTAATGTAGAGCCTGAACATGGGATCAGGTGACGTGGATCACGTAAGATGAAATTACCGATAGAATATTCATGGTAATACTGTATAAAACACCAAATAATCTAAGAAACTTTTTTTTAAGCCTGAAAATTTATCGCCGCTGAAAACCTGAGACTTGATAGACTCATGAAGAGAAAGTACATCATATTTTAGAGCGTGAACTAAAAAGTACTCCATGCCGGGTTTTAAGCATCAAAATTTCCTGAAGCACATAAAAAGCCATCAGTAAAACCTGAAAAAAGGTTCGATTTTCTGTATAACATTAAACATGCAAACAATGCTAAACCTACAATAAAAGTGTTCGGTTTATAATAAAAATGCTTTCTCGATTATGTTCGACCTTTCAACTGCTCGTCAGTTTCCTGAATTTAGTTCAGTCTTGCGATCACGCTTTAAAATGTATTTTCAATGGTAAAAAATATTAAATGAGTTGATGAAATATGTGTAATTAGGAAGCACTAAACACGGGTAAAAAAAAAAAAACGAAAATTTCGCGAGTGAATATTGGGTGTTATCGATTCCAAGAGAGCATCATATCCTTTCTGATCGAAATTTCCACAAATGTCTCTCGTGTCTGTGGAAATTGAATGTTTGCAGCAACAGTATTCATCTTTCGCAAATAAGAATGTTTGATCATTTTGTTTCGTGGGTTATATTTTTTTCATGACATGCCTTTAATGTCTACACAGGATACATTTTCATTCGTTGAGCTGTTCAAATGTCGTAAGTAAAAATGGACGCACGGATGATCAATGCACGAACGCGGCCGCAACATTTCAAACAAAAAAAATGACCTTCGAGGCGAGACTTGACTTGTGTGGCAAAATTTACGGACGGTCAGATTATATATAGAGAGAGAAATTCTCATGATATTTTTTCCCAGTGAGAAAAGAAGCACATATTTTATGAGCATTAAACTTTGCGTTATTCGCAGAAAGGAAACGGACATACTACAGTATACTCAGAAAAATGTGTGAGGCGCGTCACCTAAATCGTTGGATTTATAACTTCGCGCTAATTGGAGCTTCATTAGTGAGAGAATGATCAAGACATGGAACGAATTCCACCGGAAAACTGTTGCCCAGTAAGTTTCAATGCACCAACTCCATTGTAGACAAAATTGAACAACATCGTTCCAGAACAAGCGAGCAGAGAGTTGAAGAAGTCCCACCAGAACAGCTTGCGCATGCCGAACCAAAGTAAAAACTGTAGTACTCGCTAAAAAAAACCTGTCTCAGATAATTTCGAGATTTTGCCATACTGTATTGTGTTATTTCCGCTTCACGCTTTTCTGAACAAATTATACCTTTGAATATTATATTTGATGACCAAGATGAACTTCCTTCCAAGTAAAATTTAAAACACGCGCGTTCAGAATACAAAAAAAACTGTTTTCAAGATCTCAAGCCCGACGTAGACAAGTGAAAAAGTATTCATAACTAGTATATTGCTCAATTTGTGTCGATAATATATAAAACGTCTCTAATGCTTTCCTTTTCGCTGTTAATTTTCTTCCTGCGAGAAGGCACGTTTTTCTCTCTTTAGAAATAAGTCTCAGGGTTGTTTTTTTCACGAGCTTACGAAAGATCTCAAAATTGTATGCTGAAGATTCCCCGCAGAGATGTGCGTTTTTGCCGAATGAAAATTATACGGGGAAAAATGGTGTTTAACACCTCAAGCACAAGGTATTCAAGCAAAAAAATATCGATATTTTAGTTATTTTCTTCAACAATAATAGCTGCTTCTTCTATATTTTTTTACCCAAGGTGTTTTTGAACGCGTTGGCTCGGGATATGCTCAAAGGCATTTACAGTATATCCCATAAGAGGTGCGTCTTTTTTTTTTAAATAAAAAAGTATATATAAGTCTCTTGGAATGTCGAACTGCCATGAGCTGATGAGCTGCTCAACATTGCAAATTGAAGGTCTTTTTTTTCGCAGAGATGCGAATAAGGGAACCTCTCTTTCGGACCCACGCCTCAGCTATCTTCACCCTCAGGCGAGTTTCGCCAGTTCCAGGCTGCACGACTCCAACATTAGGAACATATCCGCCGAACTCATCATCTGAGTGGGCCGCGGGTTGCGATTCCCCCGCAGCGTCGATCGACTCCGTGATCCACGCATTCTGTTTCCTTTCATCTATTTATTTATTTTTTCTTCTCGTCACTCCTAATAAGTATGCGTGATGCTTACGATCGGCTTGATAGGAAAATCATAACATTCTATCACATACATCGCGGAGTCGCGGTCATTCGTCTTGTTTCATAACACGCGAGACCAATGACGAACACGTGTGACCGGCACAAAAATCCGAAGCATTCATGTTCCCGAGCAGATGGTCATTCATAAGCCAAGGCTGCAATGCTAAGGTTATCGAGAAATCAGTGCAAAAACCTTCATGATTCCTTTTCTCGTCAAAATTCATTGGTTATTTGTAAATTTTGTACCACGAAAAGTTGAAAATGAACAGCTAACGCATAGTCAGACTGAATTCATGTCGTATTCATGCCATCAGCCGGTTCCAGAAGGTACAAAACCTCCTTTTTGCTCCGGAACAGAATATATCTTCACGAAACGACGCGTCAGAAAAGAGCGCGTGTACTTGACCGAATACTGTAGGTGAAAATTGCATGCGCAAAACAGGTAAACTGCTCAAGAAAAGAACTGTATCGACATTCAGGACATCGAAAGCTACTAAATTGTATACGCAGTTCATCGTTATTCAATTAGACATGAACCATGCCCATTCAAACCGTACCGAAGAACATTTTGACATCGATGAATCTTTTCACAAAACGTTTTCATTGGACTCCTTGAAAATTATTTCTCGTGATGACAGTCACTTTCAACACGCCAACTACATTGTTTGATGACACACCGATGGAATGCGCGGGCTCGCTGCTTTCTATGCGACGTTTTTGAATACGCTGTTTTTTTTAAGTGCACCAAAGTCTCTGTTAACGCCGTCGCAAAATTTCGTGCAAGAAATTCCATGTTTGAAAGCAACGGCATCGGTCCAGTTGGTTCAGTTCGGGATGGCAGTTGATAAATCGAGACAAGATGGAGGTCCAGTAGAATTGCGCAAACTCCGAACGATATTTGCCTTCACAAATTCTTTCACGGTGACGAAGATCCTTCCAAAACGTGCTCGTGACCGGGTGCTCGACTACAACGAAACGAATTTGTCTCACGATGTCCGGCGATCCATAAATACCGACCTTGAATGCAAAAGAGAAGCTGTTTGGTAATGAGGGGAATGCCGACGCGGAAAACGACTTCTATGAGAAAGAAAAAAATAATAAAATTGCCAGAAGCTTGATATGTAGGATATTCTGCTCGTCGCAAAGAACTCGTGGGACCTTGTCTCGGCGAAATGCAACAAGAAACACAGTCAGGCGATGTCCGGCGAAACGATGGGTTCATCTTTATAAATCTGCATCTGAGAAGAAATCTACGCAATTCTCTCCATTCCTGAAATTCAAGGAACGTTCAACTAATCAACAAATGCATACGTAAACGAAGTCACTGTTACAGATAACAATGGAATATCACTGAAATAGTGAGAAGATTTTTATCGTATTTTCAAAATCAGCGAATACCCATTTGAATCTCTCATAAAAATTCGAAAAAAATACCCATGTCCGAAAAAATCGATTGAAAGGTGTTTTACGAGCAGCTATTCACAGAGGTCTTTTGCATAAATAGATACCGTGTGCTGAATTAAATCAAATCATGCACGGGGTGCGCATACCACTGCTGGTACTTTTTTGCCTAACCGTAGGTATGCAAACAATGCCGTATTTTTGAAAGAGAACATTTTGAATATTTCTACCCTTATTGGGAATCTTTGATGGAACATCAATTTCGGGGCATGAATGAAGCCACATCAGGAACCCACGAATCTCGTCGTTTGTCAATTGGTATTTCTGAAAGGTGAGTGTGTTTTGAGGAAAATGTTTTTCCATAATGCATGATCACACGAATACTCTTCTCAGTGAGCCAGAGATAATCGGATTTTCCTCAAGGAGTTCGTTGAATAGAGTTTCGAAAATTCTTAAAAGTTCAACAATCCCGGGGTTCTCAAAAGAAGGGAATGCAGCCGAACCCGGTAATATACGGTACTGTACTAGGGCATTGGTTTTTGACGCAGAAATGCGAAAACATTTTTCTTATCAGTATGTTTTTCCAAATGTGGTTTCCATGCCACTGATGTTACTGCGTGCCCAGAGAATGGTAAGCTGTCAGTGTCATTCCTTTTGAAAATTTTGCAGGGCTCAAACATCATCACACAGCTCTGGACCCCTAGGAAATCTTCAGCAAAGCTGCAACGTCGGTTCCTGGATGAAGCCACGCGAAATAACGCATATTGCGATGAGTGAAAGTCGGGAAGACTTCAGCTTCACTTCCACAAACAGAGGGCAGAATGGCAAGCCATGTGTTCAGTTCATTCCGGCGTCCGACCCACTGGAACATCCGCTTCCGCATCATCGTGCTATTATTGAGTTACCAACTTAGAACAGCTTCCTGCTTTCAAGAAACCAGTGCGACGGAGAAAAACCTCACGTTTCATTCCGCATCGTCGGGCGAGGATTCTGGAAACTTGTCCCGACGGTTCAGAATAAACACGGGTATTTTTATGGGCATTCACTGGGATGGCAGAGAAGAATCCCATGGCATGTCTGAACCTCTTCAAACGGCGGGAAGGTCACTAATGTATCACTGAAAACGTCTCAAGGTAAACGCTGAACATGCGCTAGCATCTGCAGCTATTTATACATTTCCAGTTCCTGGACGATTGGAATCTCTCTTTTGTTCGATACTAAGGAAACGTCCAGTCGATAGAAACAGTTTAAAAAAAAAAACTGGTCGAGGCAAGTGTTCCAGTGACGTGTTCGCGTTTCGCGATTCGTTCCAGATAAATGGGAGATGTATATAGTACTGTTAATGAAACAGGTTTCAAGCCATTTTTAGAGCAGGTTCAATATCAAGGTCAAATGTTTTTTCCTAAGTTGACGAACTCTTGGGTCCCACATTTTTTTCGCTGCCTTCTGTCAATTACTGCACATGCAACAATACAATATTCATCATGCCGAACAGCTCAACACTCTTGAGAGGCAGGAAAAGAAGAAATCGTAATTAGATGAAGGATTCTTTTTCATACTGAATAAATCAATCTTACAGCCTTAGAAAAGCGTCAAAAATCCTAGAAAGCTTGACTGAACGCCTGAGCAACCGTTTTCAATTGAATGCGGAGATCTCAGAACAATTGAATTCAGCGTAACTCAGACTAGTTCAAATTGAATCGGCCCCTGAACGTAGTTACATGCACGTTGAAATAAGAATTTACCAGGCTCGGTGTAACACACAAAGACGATAAAAGGTATTCATGCATTTTTCAAAAAGATTCAGTTTTTCTTTACGAAGCGGTTTTCTCTCACCCATTTTAATATCAAGAACTTCGACGCGGAAAAGAGAAAGCAGTTCCGAAGAAAGCATTACTGCGGCGCGGATATCTGTGGGCAGTTCGGAAAACCAGATAATCAGTCTAATTCGAATAAAGCTGATCTGGAATTACTTCCCAGTTTCATGATTTGATTGGTCAATAATATAAATCACTAAACGGTAAGTGAGATGCCATTCCTCTTTTTTTATAGGCTGAATCTTTTCCCCGAAAAATGTTCCGAAGACTGTGAAGCTGTCAATACTTGAGATATTCAGATATAGGCCAGACCTCTGCATCGTTAACATGGGCGGCAATCAAGATTGTATCGGCAGTTGATCATTTAGTTAATTATAGACAAAGGGTGGGTCTCCAAAATTTTCCAAGTCCATTAAAATGCAACATTTGGGTCAGATAATGCAGTGTGCGCTTTCCTGCACTGAATTATTTGGTATTCAATTTTCAGAGGAATCGGGAGATTTTTTCCGCGTATGCCATTCATACTTGGCATTTCCTGCCCTTTTCCCTTTCTTCAAATCATTTGAGTTTGGCCTATAATCGAGTAAATATGGTATCAGTCGGATGAAGAAAGATAGCAATAAGTTGGGATTGAAATTTCTCTGCGTGAGCCAGGAAGGAGGAGCGTTACATAAAAAAAAAGTAGATCAATGGACCCACCGGATTGTGGCCCAAATGGGCACTCGTTTTTCATACTTGGAATTATTTCGGGTCGACCCTCGTGGCGCGGTTGATGTTCGACCTCGTTCGGGGTCTCCTGGTTGACGATACGGATTTGACCGCTTTCATTATCAGTTTTTTAAACTTTCGCTAAAATCGAGTCGGAGTCAGGCTTTTTGTTCTCGTATCGTCGAGCCACGCCCCAGGAAGCGCGTTGTTCTGCTTAACGTCGATTTGATCTTCACACTGGATTTCCCATGCTCGACGCTGATTTATCTACTCAAGATTTCAATGCGAGCTTGTGAAATCACTAGGCTTTTAGTTGTATTTTGGAGGAGTCAAAAACAATGTAGGAGGTCCATAGGTTGGGATAATCAACCATCCATTCCCCTATTCTCGTTATTTTGAAATTTGCTGACGAAAATGAAGAAAGCAGGTCAAAAGAAAGAAACCCCAGATCTCGTACACGAGATAATCCGTTATAATCTTTTGATTCATGGGCTCGGACGACTTACAGCTGAAAAAGAGAACATCTAACGAAGGAGCCGTTGGATGAAAGTAAAATACGGTACTTCATGGACGACAATGAGCCATCAATCATGACGTTCCAGCAAGATGCAATAGAGTGACATTGAATCCCATTCCTGAGGCGCTCATTTTTTCATGCATAAATTGCTACAGAAAAATTTTATTCATCCGAGAAGCTCATCTCGAATGGCGAAAGCTGATTTATGCGAGAAAAAAAACTTTTCTGCGGAATTGAAATAACGGGAAAAGGATGCAAACCGACTCCCACATCGAGAAAAATATTTTACCGGATCAAAGCCGATCCGCCGACGTTATTATTCTATTGGCTCCGAGTGTTCTCCGAAATGAAAACTTATTTTCAATCTTCAAAAATATGATAATATATAATAACGACATTGTTGAATACGCAGTCTCTTCATAACATCGAATTTGTCGCACGTCTTTTCCTTGAAAATAAGTAATCGGTTTTCCTTTTTTTTTTTTTTGGTCTGTCGCAAAATCTGCAGATGACCTCTGCCTCGAAACTCCAAAACCGAAAATTCAAAAAAAATTGCTAATGGAGTTTTGAAAATCGCAAAATTCCGAATTCAGGATCCGACTCGGAACATATTTTCGGCTCCATTCTCACAAAAGCCACTCCATTATACAATATAAATTTATATTTCTGCGGACAATCATTCAAAATAAATTTCAGCATTCTGGATTGTCAAGGAACACCTCAATTATCTTTGATTTTTTGGAGCTTTTCGAGCTAAAATTTGCAGTGAACAGAAAACCTGGTCTATTGGAGATACATTATATAATACGGTATACTTTTACGGGAGATTGAATGATTATTTGATTGTTTAGGGTAAACAAGAACGTTTTTTTAATAAAATTGGACAAAAAAATGTCGGTCCAGGGTCTGGTTTGTTCACGAGGGGCTGCAAGAAAATCTGCGTAGGACAATTCATTCACTTAAGAGCTAAAGTGAAGGGCCCTCTGATCATTCGAGTATCGTTCCGCTCCGGGGTTTTCACCCGGAAGAGTCGTGGGCTCGGAACACGCCGAAGAATACTTTTGAGTGACGTTCTCGTCAAATCAAAAGTAACAATGGATTTAGTGATTGAGTCTCCCTCGAATTACACTTTCGAAAACATCCGCATTGTGTCGGACGAGCGCTTGAATTCAATCGATGGTGAAAGGAAAATATTAATGATGTCGACGCAGTCAACCGCTTCTCGCGGCTTTGTAACTACACCCCGATGACTCCTCCAAGCGTTCCTTTTTTCCTCGTCGACCTGATTCATTTCGAATCTACATCCTAAGAAAATTTATAACTCTTCGTAAAATGATTTCCCTGTCGTCAGCAAAATAAAAACCAAACACAACTGCGAACTCGCCCCCGAAAGGATTGATGAAGAATAGTCCGAAAAACAAATCTCGAGCTTCCAATAAAACCACGGTTCAATCGTAAATTCAATCCTCAAGACCCTCGGAAATAGAAACGTCCAGCAATAAATTTCTCAACGACCTTACAGAAAACAATTTAATTTGCTCAAAATAACGCGAAACTAAAATGCTTGAAATGTTAAAACGTCTGAAGGGCCAAGAAGTCCAAAATACACTGCGTTCATCCGAAGCATTTCTAAAATTTACGATTTTCCAGCAGGCATGATTTTTTTAAATTCTGTGAAATGAGGGTTTTTATGCCCGAAGAGAAGCATTCAACAGGAAACTACGGCACTTCAGACGATTTGGATAATCAGACCCCGTGAAAATTGCATTACTGTATGATTTCCACCATCTTTTAAAAAAGGCTCGCTATTTTGCCAACCTCATGAAGTTATGAAAATAGGACGAAGAAATAAACCACCGTAGCATATATTTATGTTTTCAGCCCGATCCGCGTTTGACGTCAGAATAAATATTTTTCTGAACCCGATCATTTGTGACGGTTTTCTATTAGGTCTGTAGAATTATCTGAGATAATCCGCCGTGATGCCGAGAAAAAAGGTGAACGATTTTGAAAAGTACTGCATGAATGACGAGAAATAATGAATTTAATTGGCGGACTATTTTCCGGACAGCGGAAGCCAGACAACCCAATCCACTGATGAATGAGCAACGTTTGCCACCGGCGAATGAAAAAAGGAACAATTTTCGTGCAACCGCCGCATTAAATAGCATGAGAAGCAACTGCATTTCAGACCCTAATCTGAACAAGCGTAAGTGGACTTTAAAAGCGAAACGAAACAGCATGTGGGTCCGCCTTAGCCTGAAGGGAGATGAGTGAGGTGTTCTACTCCAGAAACATTCAACTGTCTCACTTCATCAAGATAATTCCTAGCATCGGCGGATTCGTGCAGCGGCCTTGATGAAATCGCGTGTCGAGAACGACCCGAAAAATAAAAGAAACCCGCAGGCAATCGCGAAAAAAAATGAAGGACAAACGAGACCCACAGTGAAGCAGCGTCGAGACACAGCTGCCAGATTCTCGGCCAAACATGAAAGCAGACCCAGCCTCAAACCAGTGGCACAGTTTGGTCCGAAATCGATCAAGAAAATTACAGGGAGTCCTGGACAAACGATACGTTACGGGCACCCGGTGTCCGAGTCCCGCTCGTTCCACGGGCTCTTTTCAGTGGACAATTCCCGACAGGACCCGTCATAAAGCCGACGGGTGACTGGCAGGCTTGTTAAGTTTGCGACGTGGGTTGATCCACTTTCGCGTGCCTTCCTGTCTTGAACCAGGCCCGTACGTCTTTTGTGCAAAACCACTCAAAATACACCATACTCAGAACATTTCCAGAGATTGATCATAGCAGTACAGTACAGTACTTCGGTTAAAATTGTCTTACAAGACCAGTATATTCACACAAAGGCCTCATGATTTTCCCCCGTATGTCAGTGCAGTTGCAGCATAATTTTTTTTAACGAACTCATGAAATGCATTGCGTTTCCTGGATTATGTTATGATATGTTTTCCCAAATTTTATTCTACTTGATGCAATAAAAGTAGACCGATGCCACAAAAACATGCATATTTCAACAAGATATGAATATTGAATTCTGAAATTGGGATTTAAAGAATCTGGAACAAAAAAAGATTGGGAAAATGCGTGACATTTATCCAGGAAAATTAACTTCAAGGGGATCACGTATGACTTGAGACCGGCACCTGAGAAATGGTTGGCAATTAGTGACAGGCTCATTAAAACTATAATTAGTCAAAATACGAGAGATCAGAAGGGCAACTTTTGGATTCTTCGTGTAAACGATTTTTGTTACCATGTCGTCCACTTCATTAGTAGTGAATGAATCACGCCGGGATTTTCTCCGAAATAAGGCTGAACCACGATGTTTTTCTCTTTACTGAACATTAAATTATTGTTCCACCTCATTTTAAACAAATACCGCATAAAAATGCAATGCTCCGATATCGTTGGAGTATTCCTGTTTTCTTGCAATTAGTAATGCGTCATTCGCCATTTAATATTCAATAGGGCTCCTCGGAAAGCAACCTTTTTGCCCTGATACTGTATACTTAATTGGGGTACAGTTGTACAGTACACTCATTAGCCTTGATCGGTTATCTCCAAATTGCCGTCTAAAGAGGTGTTTCGAGAGATCAACAAAAATCGAGGCGTTCTATAGTATGAACTAAAAGGTAATTCCGATCTCATGGAGCAATAAGCGCCAGTGCATTAAGAAGGTTTACCACTCGATGACAGCATTATGAATGCTGATGGTGCAACGAAAGCGCCGCGGGTTTTTCACGCCTCATTTACTCTTTCGCTCGAGAAATTTCGCAATGGAATATTCGACGCGATCAGCATCATCAAGAAATGAAACCCGAGTATTGAAGAAGCGAATTGAGGACGTGACTCACCGCGTCCTCCGACGACACTCGACGTCGAAAAAGGGGTCACTGTCGACGTCGACGCCTCGGGTTCGTCCGCCGCACTGGGTTCCGTTGACACAGTAAGCAGCACGACAACAAGGTAGCTGAGCTTGCACCAAAACATGGTTCTTTTTTTTTCGAACAGTACCAAGAAAAGACAGATGAAACAAGTCGGACGCGAGTTCACATGCGCATATCGCTGTTCAGACGCGGTCACTGTGACACTGCGCCGGGTATTCAATCCATTGCTTGCGGAGGACCCGCAAAAATGTGCTTTTCTTTCACGCTTTTCACCTGCGGAAACATGAAGAATAGTTACCTGGAAGCTAAAGTCAACTCTGACTATAGGTACAAAATAAAATAATGCCAATCCACCCTCAATATGCACCATAGGTAAAATTCGAACCAGGAACTGTTTTGCCTTCGCTCTCCGGGCTGGCTAAAAATGGGAAAACTCCAGTTGGGATACAAGCATTGCTCTCGCATCTTAATCATTGTTTGCATTTTAAATAATCTTCCCTTTGTCTATTTTTCTCGAAATGATTGCGGACAACACTTCTCACTCAATTTTTTTTCGTCTCACATGGATCTCCAGTCCTCACCCGCGTCGCGCGCGGCAACCGCTGGGAGACTAAAGGAAGCCAGGCGAGCACTTGGGACCATAGGTAAAATTCGGACGGGGAGCTGTTCTGCCTTCCCTTCGCTGGGCTGGTTCAGTTGTGGCTCAAATATCGACTCCTGAAGTGTTTTGTACTATAGTGACTACACATGTGACCCTGGGGCTGTATGCCTGCAAGGGTTGTATGCTTACTAAGCTGAATCACCGTGAACTTTGAGTTTTATTAGAAATCTGCCCCGACATCCAGACAGTGTCTCCAGAGAGAGGCACCTTTCCAACATTTTTAACGAACATGGAACGACAATTATTATTTTTTAACTTGATACCTCTTGAACAAATGCAGCTATATATCCTCACAAAAATTCAAAATAAATATCATTTAAAATTACTTTTATTTATGATCAAAAATAGGCTACTTTTGCTCTTGTGTTATCAGAGTTTTTCTATCATGTGTGCATAGTACAGTTTCATAGCTAGATTTGTTCTTGTTCCATGCTTCTTGAGTTCCTTCTGCTGCCAAAAGATTGGATTCTGCACAGTTTTTTTACTGTATCGAAGTTGAAAAACAATTAATAAGTTAAAAAAAGTTAAAAACTGCTTGTTCCCTTGATTAACTTATACAGGGGTACCTTCAGTTACCTTCTTGCACTACGTTGCATGCCTGCGAGACTATGTCCCTATTCCAGACTCGTGTTTAAACGTACGCATCTCGGGGCCCCAGTCTATTAGTGTCCGTAACCTCAAGAATTTTTTTTATGAAACATTTTTACATTCCGTGAATGTAATTTTTAATTCTTATAGTGTGTATAGTATCCCGCCGCACATCGACCGAGAATCTTTAGAAACCGATGGAAATCAATTGAGAAACATTGATTTTTTTAAATTAGATTCAAACAACTCTGGTCTGTCATAGAACCCAAAGATGGGGATGCTGTATAAGCCAGGTCTCAGAGTTGGTCACCCAGCGGGTCGTGGGACACGAAATGAATTCTTTGACCTGATTATTCCGTAGCCAAAGGAGGAGAGAATGAGCCGACTCCTGCAGTGCGAAAGAGAATTATGAATCAGGGCTAGGGGTTTATTTTTTCATCAGCCAGAATAAACAAATGTACCCAGTACCGATTCTGACATGAACCATTCGCACTCTGGCTTCCCGTGTAAACACCTTCATTCGTCCAAGTTCCGAATGACTTCGGGAATCGGACATTTTTGGCACAGTTCATCACCACTGCGAGGGAAGACTTGAAAAAATTTTCGACATTAAACAAACCGGCTGGAAAACGCCGCAAAAATCCAGAAGAAATCTAAGACATCCCATTTTGGACAGACAAAAACTGCGGTATTTTATCCCCTTTCTAAAGTTTGTGTAACTTAATCCATGTTCGTGCTTCGGGAAGAAATACTGCAAACTCAAATTTCCACACGTTAAATTGCGAAATAAATAATCATCGGTCTGCTTTCTTGATCTATATGTTGGTATTGCCGACTGCGGTTGTCGAAAGGGNAAAAATCCAGAAGAAATCTAAGACATCCCATTTTGGACAGACAAAAACTGCGGTATTTTATCCCCTTTCTAAAGTTTGTGTAACTTAATCCATGTTCGTGCTTCGGGAAGAAATACTGCAAACTCAAATTTCCACACGTTAAATTGCGAAATAAATAATCATCGGTCTGCTTTCTTGATCTATATGTTGGTATTGCCGACTGCGGTTGTCGAAAGGGGAAAAAACTAAAAACTCAACTCGTATGCTGAAAAAATTTATCACAAGGAATTTTTTAAAAGAAAAATGCGAGCACAATGCTTCCTCAAAACTTCAGACGGAAATGTGTGCTCCAGAATTCCTTAATTTCTTCATTTGTTCGAAATCAGAATGATCGATTAGTCCAGTTTAAAATGAGCTAACTTCCTTTTAAAAATGCTTATCCACTGAAATAGTCCTGCTGGGTTAAAAATAAATAAAGTAAAACATAAATAAATAAAGAGATGAAATTACGTCGGACAGTTGGGCAAAAGAAACTGTCCCAGGGAACTCGAATAACAGACACAATGTTCGCCCTGCACAACTTTAGGTTATTTCGGGTGCATCTCTGCTAATCCGCACTTTAGAGACTACAGGTCGCTTTAAAGCCAGCCCTTAGTGTTAAAAGGTCGTTATAAGGACGTGTCCGCAAGGCAAGCTTCGTGAAACCATGGGAACCGAGTTCGGGTTGCTCCCACGCGAGCCTCTATTGCATGGAATTGGACACGGACGACCGAAAAACTCATACCCGATACTTTCCGATGCATATCCGGGAACAACCAAACAGTAAGCAAACCACTTCTCATGGTAGGAACCTCCTTTCAAAATCTTATTGATACTGCGAAAGATATCGGGTCATTTTTGACAGCTTTCTGTAAACAATCGCGAGCACACCTCATCACACAAAGGGATATTCCCTATCAGTGAAAAGTCAACTAATAAAAAAAAATTGCAATACGCAGTACGAGTACCACTGGTGGCATCACGACATCTGGGATGCAGCATCATCAACCTTACAAAAAACACATCAACGACAAGAGACAAGTGACTACACATGCCTAACACCTCTTTAATTTAAACTACTGCTGTTGCAATAAAAAGAAAAGCAGATGGACTATCAACAGCGAGTAGACCTTTAGAATATTCCACATCATACATTGAATTAAATCTTGAGTGGCCCCATGAACCATACATTAAATCGATGCCTCAGCAGCTCTTCTAAGGCGATTCCTCTTCATATAACGAATCGCACTGTTCTGTATTTATTGTCCCTAAATGTACAGTGCAGGTGGACTCTCGCTACAACGATCTTGTCTGCAACGATTTTCTAACGGAATAAGGAATTTTTGGTTGACCCCATTGGGTTCTCTCATCCCCATGTTATAGGGTTCTCTAATACGAAATCCTCTCTACAAAGAATTTGTAGGGTCCCGTGAATTTCGTTGTAGAAAGAGTTCATCAGTATTCCCTTTTCCTAGAAGTGATAAAATGTGCAGAAATTTTATAACCCCCGGCATCCAGCAGTCGTTCGTTTATTTGCTATATATAATGCATCAGTATATTTTTCAGGCTTCAATGTAATTGACAAGCTAAGACATGAGAACAAATTGCAAAAATTCCCGTGAAAGCTCTGTTCGTCGTCGAGCATTGCATGCCGTCAGCATTTCAATTGTATCGTGAAGTTCAGCTGTAATAATGCCTCCCATCGAGCTAACAGGTAAATTATTTTAATCCTCATGTTACTGACTCCAGTAATGAACCAATCAAGGGAAGCAAAGTCAAAATGTACACGACGTTTGACATCCACTCGCACAGGTCGTCAAACGTTTCCGATCGAAGTAATAAATATTTTCGGTATTTTTAGCATCAAATATAGTAATCGTGATATAACGGTCATTAGAGAAAATCACAACCTTTCAGCTGAAAATTGGAATGGACTGGAATGCATAAAATAATGCCTTGTTTCGACGTGATCACGATCCAGTGGCTAACGTTCCTTAAACTCATTTTCAGTCGTCCAGTAGACATACAAAGCGAGTGAACCAATCATGCAAAGCAAACGCAACATTTCCTTGAAGGCTGACATTCTCTCGAAAATTTTCTCTGAAGTTGTTCGTCGAAATATTTAGCGTTTTTTTTAATTTGTGTCATGATTTTAAAATGCTCGTTGAAGGAAAACACAGCCTTTCGGCAGCGCGAAAAGGTCAACCGAGTCCCACGGATGATTGAAAGCTTCCGACTAATGAAGACCCATCCGTTAACATTCTTCCACTCGGACTCAGGTTCTAATGAACTCATCCAAAAATATCGCGTATTATGAATTACCGAGTGATCGGTGAAGGTCTGGAGAATCTATATTGGCTTAGTAAATTGATCATGAAAATCCAGGTGTATTATTGCTGCGGCGGAGAAAATTCGCGGTTTCGTTTTCTCTGCGCGCACTTTCCCGCGGTAGGCAAAAGGACAGTCGGTTGATTTGCCAAGTCAGTCAACCCTGGAGGGCAAAATGAGTGCGAAAAAAAACAAGCTCCTGATTGTCTTGAAAGAACACAAGGCACTGAACGGGACTCCAGCCACGGTCTTAACGGTCCACAGCCCCGACGGACCGAATGGTCGGACGAAATGCGGAGCAACAGAAACTCGACCGCGTAGTGCCAAAAAATAGAATAAAAATTCGTGTTCTCGGCTTAAGCCGACTTTATTAATCGTAAATAAAATTTTAATAAGTCATTGCGGTGAGATATTCGAGGAAATCCACAAATGATTCCGTTTCCAAGAGATGTTATGCGTCATAACTTGATTTTGGGGCCGTCGTTACAGGGAGGAATTAGCATGGGTCTAGATCTTCGGAATATTGGAGAAAAAAATTAGGCATGTGCAGTTTATACGCATACACAATTACAGCAGCAATCGCATTTCAAACTTGAAAGATCATAGATATTCAAATGGCATAAAGATTATACGAGCACAGTAAAAATCTACGCAATATATGAATAATCCAGCAAGTATCCGCAAATAATCTGAAAAAAAAATGTCTTGGGAGCTTTTTCTTTAGAAGGATGCTTTTTTGCCCATTGTTTCTTTTTCAAATGTGAATTTTTCAATCTTCATTATGCAGAATACAACTGTTGTTAAGGCTTGCTTTGTAGATTCAAGTCGATGGAGCAATCAAAAGACGCATATTAGGAACAATTACCTGAAGAAACACCACTGTGAAGGTTACTTGCCACCACAGCACACATGCAGTTGGAAGTTCAACATCCTGCAACTTATGCAGATTTTTGAACTGCCCACGGCAGCAGCTATGTGGCTTCCTCTCACTATAGCATATGAAATTTGGATACACGGTGGTTTTTGATGAAAATCCATCCCGTCTCAATCACAGAAATGAACAAGATCAGCTACACGCTGCACCTGTAAGATTGGCATGACCCAAAACAACTCTTTTTTTCTGGCTCAAAAATGAGGAATTCTCTCCATTTCGTCCACACAATAAGCGTTGCCCCCGGAAATCCGTGCAAAATGAGTTTGCCTTCGAGGTTATTCCGAACCCGTGGAATCCAGCTCGATAAACCAAGGCCCTCTGGCGCACTGCTTGGCTCAACGAAAGTCTTCAGATATACAGTGATAATCATGGAAGAATCTCACGGGTAAATATTTTCGAGCGAACTAGAAAAAAAAAACACATAGGTAACCAGAGTAGATGTCTAGTTTACGATGATCTTGATTTTACCGGTATTTTTCAATCTAGGAATTTATGGGTTTTGTCAGGTACACATTCTTGAAAGTTCGAATAAAATTATATTG
This sequence comes from Notodromas monacha, assembly GCA_905338405.1. Lineage (NCBI taxonomy): Eukaryota > Metazoa > Arthropoda > Ostracoda > Podocopida > Cyprididae > Notodromas > Notodromas monacha. The sequence continues at coordinate 140,659 of CAJPEX010000058.1, read as the reverse complement.
TTGTGATAGATGTAATCCAATTATTGTACTGTGTTGTACTGCCTAAATCCGTGAGGAATCCGTCTTTCACTTCATTTAGGACTAATCTGTTTATTAAGACCGACACATGCTGTTATTTCAGTTAAATGAACGTATCTAACGCAATTATCCTGATCTCGAAGACGAGCTTAAAGGTTCGTAATTTCCTAATCGGAAGTGGGATGGTTAACGGATTCGTAATTTTGGCAATCAAATTTTTGAGGAAAATTCTCCTGAAATTTCATAATTTGAGAATAAATACTGCACAATAGCTCAAAATTGGTATCGCATTTATTTGCATTTAGGTCACAGAATTTTCAAAAAAATTGACTCAAAATACAAAGTTCGGCTCACTTTGAAGAACTTTAAACATATTCATATGCGTATGGTTTGTTTTAGAAATTATTTTTTCGTGAAATTATGGATCGTAATTCGGGTATAGCTTGTGGGTATATTTTTATGGAGCCTCAATTCATGGTACAGTACTGGATTTCTATTCAGAGTGAGTTCAAGTAATCGAGTCTCTGATCTCACTCTATTTTTTTTATTATTTGAAGGCATCCTCGCAGAATGATCAATAAAATGATTTTTGTGATGCCACTTAATTTCATTTTATTTTTCATTCAAAATATGTTGATCTTGGAATGAGCTTCGGTGCAGGGCTTATAGTGTAGTCCAGTAAGATTTTTAGTTAAGTTAACAGAACCTTCAAGCCTTATTTCCGAAGTCAGTACTCGTGCCAAGACGGTATAAGTACTCTCTTTACAGCCTACCTTAGAGGAAACGTGACACTTATACAATCTGAGAAACTATGTCTAACGGTGTTCCAATGTTGTTCCTTACAAAAATTAATATCGATGTTTGCGTTGTAAATAGGTTAGAACAAAGCATCAATCCGCGGAAGTTTCTAAAAATATTCGAACTCCACTTGAAGTTATGACAGAAACGCATCGTAAAACGCCCGGAGATTCGTCATGCATTTGTGAATGACGACGCGTTTGGTCCCTTCTTGGCCCCGAGAGAAGAGTTCTCATTTGTTTCGGTCGCACTATTTTACGAGTGTTGTCCGAAAGGAAAAAAAAAGTTGACGGGCTCGTTTGAAATAGAACTCATTGGTTCCCCTGCAGACTGCTCTTTGTGTATTTGATCCAAACTTTAATAGGTGCGCAAAGTCCCAAAGCCCGTTCAGTCAGCAGGTATTTTGATATAACTCGCCTTGCGACAACTTGCTTCTCCGGTAGAGAAACAGCACGGAAACTTCGGTTCCATCATGAGAAGTTCTTCTCGCGAAAATCGAGTTCGTATGCCGATGGTTTCTTCGTTCCACGAAATGTGTGTTACGAGGAGTGGCCCAAAAAATTTATGGAAATATTCCAAAATTTACAGAAGGTTCCCAGTAAGGCTGAAGCTAATTATCGTTTGAGAACAGTCCCATTTTTATCTCGTCATTCGATTTCTAGAGATAAATGAGAGACATTTACGCATTGCGGAAGTATGAATACTCAGGCTAAGAATTAATTGATTTGTGGAATTGGTATCGCAGAAAAGGCAGTAGACCAGCTTGAATAACGTAGAGAACTTGTAAAAGAATTACATTTTGAGAGCAAATTTATGGAAACAATTTTGTTCCTCGGATTACAGTCTCAGGATCTGAAGACAATTTACAGCAATAGAAATAGGAGACCATAAAGTTTGTACGCTTTCGTCCTTAAGTAAGTTTCGTTCGTCTTGTAAAATTTCGCGTATGTTAAGAGAAAAGCAGTTGACGCCTTAAGCTGATTACTTTGTTTTGAGAAGTGTATGGACATGTCAATTTTAATTTGAATGTGACCGTGTTCGGTACTTGAGATGGAGTGGGTCTCGAAACAACGCGTCTCACAACACATCGTATATTCTTAAAACAAAAATTTATGCAATTGAAACGCATAATGCAAGCACACGGGTTCGCCAAAAAATTATTGACTGCGCTCTGAAAGTAATCCTATGACATGAAGTAAGTAGTTTTGCGTCTTTTACGTCGTAAGGTTATTCCACTGAGTGGACTGTATTGACTTGAAGCGGGAACAGACTGTAAGTCAAGTCTTTTTCCGAAAGTCAAATGCGACTTTGAATTTGACATCCTAGAGCATCTTTTGCGTAATTACTACGGTATTCTTATTCTCTGCATATTTAGCACGCGCGCTGTTTGGGGAAACGCGCAAGTCCCGGTCGAAACACAGCCCTGACACAATGCCAATGAGATTTTGGCACATTCCGAAGCACTTGGTTTTCTTTCTGCATAATTTAATTAAGCACTAGGATGATTCAAATCGCGCGGAGTGACTCACGGGATAGCAAATGCCTGCGTCGGCGGATTATAACGACTGTGCATTGAGTAGTTGCCTAAGACAAGTAGTCAAGTAGCGGCCTAAGCCTTGTTGCGTTATTTTAGGAAACTTAGAGCGAGGAGCGCTACTAAGGTAGTCAACTTTCGTAGTGGTCCGGCATGTGTGTCACCCACACACCCTTGACAAACGACGGCAGCACGCAATTTGCATCGTGGCACCGGAAGCGTTCCGGTCGTGCGAGCCGACTATGACCGTCCACGGACAACGAACGGTTCAAAAAAAAAGGAAAAAAATTTTCAAACTATAAATGATCCAGATTCACCCAACAGGGTTCACAGAATGCAGCAGCAGCAGTGAGCGGCGAACCGAAACGGCCTCGGCTATTCCCGCTGATGGTTTCACCGGAATCCGTCCGATGATCGAAATCAGGAATCAGTCTTGCCCGTTAATCCCATCCCGACGTTAAATCCCAAGCGTTAACGGAAGAGCCTTTTAATGGGGTTTCAAAGGTCACCACATTTGCCTCGATCCAGCAAGCTAGTAATGAGCGATTGCTTCCATAATTGCTTCATCAAAGTCCTTCTTCAACGCGTACTCGCGTGAGTTGCGGGAAGAAGTGCTTCAAGGAAATTCCTTCGGACACGCTTGATGAAGGTTGTGTCTGCCGAGTAAAATTTTCAGCGCTAACATCAGTTGATGTCGATAATTAGTATTCAAGTCAGTGCGCCCAAGGTGAAGAGCAAGTTTTAAAAATGCCAAACGCAGCTACTCTGGACTTTTCTATGAGGATCTGCAAGGAATATGTTCGTATTCAACTGAATAAGGTAATTATATAAAAATACCGTGAATCATAATTCATTATGTTGTACCACTAGAATAATTCGTGAGATATAGATTTCGCGCAAAGAACTCGACCAGTAGCGAAATACATTTTTTCAAGCCATTCGTCATGAAAATCGTTCTTGAAAACGTATTGAGCCAAAGGTTTGGAAACTCAGGATTATTTAGCCAAGTTCGTTAGGCCAGGTTATTATGCTTGGTGACGAGTATCTTCAATCGGCTGAAGTGATAAAATCTACATAATCTTCTGCAAAACATTTATAAATTACAAATTCCAGGAATTTTCGAAATTCTAAGAAGCAATATTGCTTTGTTACATAGTTACTGTACAATGTGATGTCCCGCCGGCGCGCAAAGCTGCGATGCATAGGCGTACTTTCAAAGCGGTCTGAAAACATTTAGTGCCGCACTCTGACCTTTTATGCGCTCATCTAAGTTCTTATGATCCCATTTATTGTCCTATCAATCATGCATTAACAGAATCACGAACGAAAATCATTAAGGGCAATCTGGGTCGAGCCGGTTTGCTTTCAGTGGACCGGTTCCGAACTGTTGCAATCATTGTTGCTCCTCAAGAACTTGTACAAACAGTAACTTCCAAATCCGAAGTTATTTCTTCACCCCGTTCGAAAAATAATGTACACTTACAGCAGTACTTCGTCTGGCGTTGAAGACCGTCGTTGATTAAATAAAAGTGTTCTTTCCCAGGAAAATAAATATTAAACGCACTTTCCGTTCGAGTAGAGTTCTCCTTTAATTTTTTCTTCAGTGCAGGCTCTTTTGCACAGACAAAATTTCAACCCTTGCATAATTGTGTTCCGCTATATGGGAGGCTTCGGAGCATAATTTACGCTTTTCAGTATGCTGTACATTATAATCCGCACAACCGCGCAGTGAAATAATAGAAAAAGATTTCTTCAGCGACATGCACGGATCAATAGAAAAATTACTTTCGGTTTTTGTTTTGTTGGAAAAACAGAGGGGTTTTTGTTGGATGCAGTAGAGTCACATCGCACTGTTATCATCAGCATGGATGTAATTTAGTCTGTCTTCGTCTGATGCGGACATTCGTGCGAGACAAATTCATCCATCATCTCGAAGACCAGCTGCAAAACCTTCCTCGGGACTTTTGAGACAGCTTCGAAAGGAAAATGTATCTCCTTCGTCAGTGCCATGCTCATGAAGCAACGTAATGAGTGATTCTAGCGGAGAGAAAGTGTCATGAACAGTATCCATAAAAAGGAGTTTTTTTAGCTCATTCGCGACGAGACTTCGAGTTAATTGATCCGCCTTTCCCATGTCCCCCGTGAAATACAAGCGTGGCTGACGATAAACGAAAGGATTACGATTCAGTAAAGGAATTTCGAGGCATCGTACTCGTACCTACTTTAATGATGAATAAAGGATACCTTTCCAGAGAAATTCTTACATGTCTACCGTTCCAAGTACTTTAGCCGTGCCGCAATTAAACATCAAGAATAGCATATCGCACTCGTTAAGTGGGCTCCTTTCTTTCTCAATCTCCGTCATTGTGAAATGACCTTATAAAATTCTGAATGGCCCGGGATGATCTTTCAGTGGTATCCAACCTCGTGGTTCCATAAGCCTGATCCGATTCTCGACGAGAAGGGACTCAAAAAATTGCAAGAGCCCTCGGTGGATTTTACGCCACACTTGAAACTGATTACTGCATATCACCCCCGGAAATTCCCATTATACTTCGTTTCCGACAGAAATATGTCCTACAGTACTTATTATCACGCACATATTCACAAAATAATGAGATAAAAATTGCCAGAATTTCCCGTAAAATAAAATGCGTTTGAAAATTAGCCATATCCAATCTCCGTTGAATTTAATTTTGGATTGTATGCAGTCTGTATTTCTTTGGTATCTCTGCAGCAATGATTAACTATATATGCATCTAAAGTATCGCAATTATTTTCACAGATATTATTTTTCTAGAAATATAGGGAACCAGAGCATGCAATTTGCATGGATACGCTTTTCGTCAGCATTCAAAATACTGTGCTGTAAATATTTTATCGAAAAAAAACGCTGCAAATTTTGTTTTGTGCTGGTAGGCTACCAGCATTAATTCAGTACATCATGCAGTAGGCAATCAGTAATGAAGGGATTGGAGGCATATTTATTGTAATTGAGGGTTGGGACTTGAACTCGGGTTCTCTGCATTAATACAGTATTCGGAAAAATAATATTCCGCTTCTGACATCAGACCAACGTTTTCCAGTTCACCTTCATCACCGAACTGATGGAAACACACCCTTATTATACACGCCTTAGTATACACATACTATTAAAGCTCTAGCGTGCTATTAAACTATAGTTTTGTGTTTTTCGCACAAACTTCTTTCGGGTTCAAGGAATAGCCGTAGATGAGATGATGAAATCCAGCTCACGGATTTCCTCGCCTGACTCGAAGGCGGACAATGCCCGACGAGTTGCAAGCAACACGCAACTTCACATTCCTCCCGAATACTTTCGAATTCCTTCTCGGTCCTCGACGCGGAAAATGAACCGAGACATGTTTTACGATTTCTTCCAGCAGATGCTGCAGCTGAGGACTGGATTTTAGTCTGGCGACTGGACGGATTCCCAGGCGCTTTTCTGTCCACATTTTCCGTCCTCAGCGTAAGAATTTTTTGGTGAGAGCCTTCAGGGCGAAATTCGGAAGTGTCATCATTCCTCTCAGAAAACGATGCGTCAGTTTTCATTAGATTCGGGGAAATAGCGAAAACGGTTCGCAGAAATAATCCATATATGTTCCGATTTTTTTAACCGGCACACAGGTTTTCAATTTCGCAGGAAAAAGCTCTCCTGAATCACGGACTTCGGTATTTCTTCAAGTAGAGCATATAATGAAGCATTAATTAGAAGACGTACTCAATTTTTGTCCTTCGAAAATTCCAAGACCCGCGATAATGAGAAGTACAGTAATTTCATCATATCCAATTTCTTCACGATTTTTAGGAGTAAGTACTGTGTATACATTTAGGCCTCAGTACCCAACTGTATCTCTTCAACACTGTCAACATGAGTAATAATTCTAAGCCGAGTACTTCATGAGCGAACTTGAAATATTTACAATGAATTATTTTATATTATTTTAGTCATTATGAATAAAATTAGTGCGCGAAAGGTTTTGTTGATTAGAAAAATCACGCACTTGCCTTATATATTCAAGACTGTATCATACGTACGTAAATCTTGAAAACACATTTTTGTGGCCCGTGGTTAAAATTTGCTATGTAGATGTCGAAAATAAGCGCCTTGAAATGTTTACTGTAGCATAAAATAACATTGCTGGCATATTGCAAAATAAATTTTGGGGATCATAAAACACGTTGCAAAGGAAACTCCGATGCAAATTTCCAGCACGACGTAGAATCTGCTTGCAAACTCAGAAATTATTTTCTGCGATTTGCAATCATTCATTCCGAAGTAAACATCCGTTGACCAGCACTCAAACAAATTCTTCCTTCATTTTCTATCATTCCGATTTTTAATACAGTATATATTCGTTATTTGGAAAATCCTATTGGTCAATATGCGAACATTTGCCCGGAAGGTATTGAACTCTTGACGCGATTTTACGAGCATAACACTTTTTTTAATGTCACTGGCTTCTCACTGCGCAAAAATATATTTTGGATCATAGTTCCTTATTCTACGTATTGGAGAAATAAGAGATCCGCAATATAAATAAAGCATGCATCACTGAAAAGAATGCCCTCTCAAACCAGCCGAGAATTTCTGCGGTACGTCACCATGCAGACAGAAGAACCTGAATTTAAACACTGTTCCATGTCTCCGATTTTATAAATCAAAACAACTTGATCGAACCCCACTTTTAGACATGTTGTAAAAATGTCTTCGCACTAAGTGTACTTCAACGGAATTCATTCGTCACTGGAGAATCCGGCCAGTTCCGGCCGCCGCGGCGGCGGCGACGCGCGAGACCGTATTGGATTAAATAAAGGCGTCCTCTGCGTCGGTCCACGGTATAAGCAGCGTAACATTACGCCGAGGGAATAAGGCGGCATATCTTAGTCGTCCCCGTAACCGAGAGAAAAACGAGTTCAGCGGACGCTTGCAATTACTTCGTCCTACTTGACGGAAGGTTCCCAGCTGAGCACGCGGGGCGGCTGCGCAGGTCGCCTCGCCGCGCGGCTATCGGGACTATAGTCCTTGCGTCCTGATGTTGTCTTAGTCATAGTGATTCTATGATTTCAAGATTTGTATGGATCATTATTTAAGTGAAACATAAAAATATCCCCTACTGTGTCAACGGACAAAAACTGGGGGAGTTTTCTGGGATCAGGGATGAAACTCAGAGGTAGAAGCAAGTTGGGATGGCTCCGTGAGAAAAATTGAACGCGCGGCAGCGATCGTCATTTCCCACCATCTGAAACAATTTGATCATTATTTTTCCTAATGGACAAATAAGGAAAACATCTCGTTTTTTTCAAATGCCTACTTTCGTTGGACTCCCAGATTTCCTCAGCCATGAACAAAGTTGATTAATCCGCATTGATGCAGCAAATTCCAAAACCACATGACTGCTGGGTATGTTTCTTTCTTCCATAAACTAAATACTGTACCTAAAATGAAATTCGCACCAGGAATATTTTTACATTTTATAGAGCTTAGAATGCTTTCTCGGTCTCATGGAAAAATTGTACGCCCTTTTCTCCTCCGTAATTTCCGACATAGTCACGTATCACAATGTTGCAGAAAGATTCTTTTCACTAACTCATCACTTTGCTGCCTAGCAGAGGGGATATCTGGGCTATAAGCTTGTTAGGGTGTAAGAGCGACCTCTACACACTCAGTTCAAGTAACATCTTCTAGATAAAAACGGAGCACCGCTAGTTAGCGCAACGGATCGAGCTCAGCCCCGTCTGCCAATGCATGCGGATGATCTATCCAGCCTGATGGAGCAGTGCGGGGGATGGGTTCAAGGGAAAAATGAATGCGGGATTATAGAGCTGTCTGATGCTAGCATGCTAGAGAGTAAAGCACTACTTAATTCGAGTCATTTTACTCCATTTTACATTCGCAGCGAAAAATGTTAACCAACGTATTCTCAGCGAACCCCTCTATTTTTAAGATTCTTTGTTAATTAAAAAATCCCTTATTCCCGAACTCTTCTCTTGCATTTTTGTTGTAATTATCACATGCATGCGCATTGCCTTTATTTCGTCACATTTTCTTGGGTTTAAGTCGGGTTAGGTATTGTTCGATTGCAGTAAATTACGTGAGGTTGAGTTGGGTAAGTTTACGGTTGAGTTCACTGCGGTTCAGCCAAAAAAAAATTGTCGAGTTTTTTATTCTTATTTTTATTCAGAGAATTACCTGTCTAACATACCGGAATGCAAGATCGAATTTCAAGTTTTAAAAAATGTAACCCTATGGCTTTTATTGTGTTGAATAGAAGGGTAGCTTTCTCTGTGGGGAAATTTTGTTTGTTCTCCTCCATCCATAACGACTTTTTGGTTCACAGATTCGTTTGTTGGCTGCGAAAAACCAAACTTCGACATGGATGGTTGAGCAAATGGTGTTGCGGTATATGTTCTCCTGATCCAGGTGTTCGTTTTTCTTCTTTTTTTCAAAACGAGAGGACCATTCGGGTTTATTCCACGGAAAGTTCCAATTCTGTGCTCCTTTATATGTTCCATTGAATTTGATGTCCATGTTTAATCTCTTTTTTTCCAACCGTATCCCCGCTGGTTGCTAAGATTCTTACAGATATTTTGCTGAATTATGGCTCCACACTGTCTGACAGATTCATGAATTTATGAGTGAGAATACTGTTCTCGAAGTCGTAATAAAACGGATAAATGCTTCTCTCAACTGGTCGGTAAACATAATCGCGAATTTAACGATTTCGCACAGGATCCATGTATAAAGTATACTTCAAACTTGTCTCAATTTATCTGTGATCTTATTCAATTCATATTTTAACCAGGCTTCTTCTGCCTTAATAATATTTATGGCTCGTATTATTTTATTAATTTCTCATTAAGTCCCTTACGTTTTTATCATGCGTTGCTACTGGACGTCATTGCAAAAACTGCGAGGGTGCTTAAAGAGTCTCGAAGTCGGAACCTTTATTCCTACTGTACAAGTAGATTTTAGTGAAAAATTAGTCATTTAAAATAATTTAGTTCCGGTTAAATTCAAGTGCAAAATTAAATTTTGTCACTTTCAAAATATTTCAATTTTTCTGCTTTGTGTTCTGCTTGGGAATAGGTTTTGAAATAAAATTTCAGCGAAAAAAACCGAAAAATCCATCTTGCTTGAGGGTTCATGGTACTTCAGCAAACATCATCAAAATATCCTGCATGTTTGACAAATTGCTGATAGCCGATATGCCAAAAAAAACTTCGATTTCTTCTTCCTGTCTGTTATCTCAAGCAGCGCGTGCTGGTATTGAACTAAATAATCCGTGACTGCGGGAAGATGTTACGGTATTTTAAAAAAAGTATGTGAAGCATATGTTAAATGCGGCACGAGTTTATTTTCCGGGTAAAGGGGCAAGGGGTAATGTTAAATTATGCTTCAAATCCCGGAAACCTGCTCTTACTAGCACCCGACCCACAAAAATCCTCCCTCTCGAGAAACTGATCCTGGGGCAAGCGAACAACGACCTGAAGACATCCCCCGCGGAAGGTCTCCCACATGCCCATGTATCAGAGGGACGCATTTTTCTGGGATACGAGATACGTTTGGGGCGTGACACCCGCCTGCACACGCGGCGTGAAAAGCTTTGGAATCATGCGTGCTCCGAAAAAAAAGCGGAGAAAAATAAAACACAGACCCGGGGACGCCGGTCGCCCGTGAGCGCCCCAACTTGCGCGCAGGCTAGTCCACTCAGATGCTTCGCGCAGTCTCTGTCTTTCCACGCTTTCACTGCGTGGAACATGCTATTTGAGTGCCAGCGTTTTTCTCTGCTCTGTGTGTGTATTTTTCATCTGTGCATATTTCCGCGATGAGACATGAAGTCCTGAAGCAGTCCGAGAAGAGCTAATGATGCAATGTCTGGTCTGTATGGAAGCTTCGCCCGAGCAGAACTTTCAGCATTCTCCGTCGAAGAACCATGCGTTTGGAATACTGTACGCCGGTGAAGTCGCTTCTTTTTCTCTCCGGCCGGGTTTGCGCATCCAAATGCATTACAGATGCAAGCGGTGCTTGTGGGTAGTTCTTGTTATCGAAATGCCATAACTTGCGTATTTACTGCCCAGTGTAAAGCTGCAGGTGTTGCTGCAACAGGCTGTTCGGTTCTGTGAGCCTTCCGTGGAGTAAAAGTGGTCCTTTTTAATCGAATGTGGTATCGAACACGGGAATAAATGACGAAACGCGCTTCGTTCATTGCGGACTTCTTAGTCGCCTGATGTGGGCTTGTGTATATGACTGTTACAGACTGGACTGTTCGTTCGAAGTGTACATAGGCCTCTTTTCAATTTTCATCAGTAATCACGTTCTGATAATATGTGCCCTATATGTATCGGTGCGATCGTGTGATATTTTATCTTATGGGATTTTTTAAAGAAAAGAAATGAGCTCCACTTTTGTTTCGGACGTATATGTTCTTCTTGAATGAATAAAATTACTTCTCAAGATTATTATCCAAGACTAAGAAATGCCATTTCGGTCTCGTAATAGTCTCCCTTCTTCAATAATGACGAATACCATAACAACAGCGCAGTTCAGTTATCGCCGCGGGTTCCTGCTTCGAGCTATTCAAACATTTTCAATTCTAGAGCGTGGTTTTCGATGGACTTGTATTTACGTCCTGGAAAATTGAGACCAGGGATAAAAAAGAAAGATGTTTTGACAGACCGAAGCATGAAAAAGCAGGTGTGAGTAATTGCTGAAATTGCGAAGCGCATATTTTAATGTTCTACTCTACTCTCTACGTAACTTCAACTTACTGCTGGTACGTGTATTTCATGGTGCCCAAGAAGTGATTTGTCAACTATACTCTTGCCGTTTGCCGAAAGTGGAGACTATCTAAATAAATTCAGAAAGTAGTCCACTGTGAAGGAGGTTCCGCGACCAAATGATTATTTCTTGCTTCAGTTTGTATTTATCTTAGATGTACTGTATATTGTATAGCCTATGTCGTATGCCATCTCTGTGAGACGCACCACGTAGCTCAACTGATGTTGGATCAATAAATGTCTCAACTCTCACGTCTTAGGGTAGGTGTCACGCCTTGTTAAACCAGCGGAAGATCCAAAAGTTCATTATCTCAAGGAGTTTGTACTTATATTGAAATTCTTTTCCTTTCATCAGGGGCGGATTCGCATGACTTTCATTACTGGAGTGACGAAGTTTTAATAAGACAATTGGCATGTGTTCGATCACTTTCGGCGCGCTAGGATTTTTGGGCGCTGTGCTGCTGGCTGCCGGTATCACTCTGTCCATCACTGTACCGGAGTCGTTTGCCCTTGCATTGGCGTTTGGACTGATGGGCGGAGTTATGTTTTGTGTTGCTACGAAATTTTGCTTTGACCAGGTTTGTATACTGAATTGAAGAGTGAATTGGTAATTTTCGAGAAAGCTATGATTAAGAGAATGACGAAACTTTATATAAGCAATTGGAATTCAGAAGTTCCGTCATGTCCGATGCTTGTGCTCGAAGAAAAAGTGCTGGGAGTGCTAGAACTGGAAACTTGATTCATCAAACTTCCAGTTCGTACAGAACCCGTGCTCATTTCTTCCTTTTTCTGTGTTAAAATCTCTCCTGAACGTGTGCTGTCATGTTTCTATTATTGAACGAACACTGCCATTTCCCTTACAAAATACAGTAGGCTGAGCGAGGGGAGAGGGATAGGACATGGTAGCACGATTACTTTTTTAGGGCCAGATGTCGCCCGATGACAAACACAGCTTCTTTCTAACTGCAGTACAAAGGATATGCTTTTGCTTGTCTACAGAAAATCTCTTGGATGAGGAGGCAGCGAGAAAAAAAGGACCCAGCGGAAATTCTCCATATGACACTTACCGATAGCATAATTTTTCTCTAAACACTTTTTTTCACGCATGGTTTTGCATAAGCGTATATTTATATACTGTACTGCATACTGTATTTTCAGGTTCCACGAAATTTAAATGCGGATTTTTGCTGCTGCTGGGTTTCACCATATACAAAATATGATTCAGTAAATGAGTAAAACAGTGGGACACGGGCGATCCTTTCATTTCCCTCGCGTTTTCTTCCGTCTATAATGCCGCGTCACCTATCATCCATTCTTTTATTGCACACGTTTTGCTTTGTGCAAACTTCCAGCAAAACCATAGCTATCCATCAGCTGATCGGGCTGATTTCTGATGCAGTGAATCTCTAGGAGTATGCCGCACAGTATTTCTCATTTGGCGATTGAAGTATGCGAGGACATGTGAAACCTCTGATGCGAACTTGCTAATAGAAACTATAAAAGCTAATTTTTATGTACGAGTTACTTACGGTAGAATACGTGGTCTTGGAATTTCCGGATGTGACGTGCATAAATGCAATGTTATGGGAATATATGCTCATAATTGGTATTCGAAGATGTGTTCGTACGTGATGCGAATGCAGTTGCGGATAGATAATTTTATTTATTTTTGTCATCTGTATACCAGCCAGCTTAAATTATTCTGATGAATGCCGCGCTTCTCGTACTTGTGATTATTGTCACGTTGAGATACGGTTTTTTGGCATTCTTCTCAGAACCAGAGAGCAAGCTACTGTACGTCGAGTTTAAAGCCTTCTGTTGTGATTCAACCGCTTGGTTTCTATTCACAATTATTGGCAGGAAGTTGAATGCTAGGATGCAAAGCTTGAGCCAGAAAACAGCGTAAAATGGCGGCGTTTCTAGTGTGACCGTAGACCGTACCCATTATGAAATGTCATCACCTTATTTCGCCGTGTTTTTTATTTTATTTTTTATATTCCAGGATACACTTCGGGTCAGCGAGGGGATTGTTGTACTATATTGAGCTTTGTGTCATCCTTCAATTTTTAATGATCCATCGCTCAATGAAGCGCAACTTATGATATTGTACGCTAGTGCGCATACAATATTTTAGTGCATGAGTCGATTATTCGTCGCATCTTATCTCTGGATTGAAAAAATTTTCTGGAAGTCTGATATTTTATTTTAAAATCCGAATTTCTGTGCCTTACGCTCATGTTTTCAATTTTTAAAATTCCAGATGTGCTGCAGGACTACGGAAGACCCAAGATACATGACAGCTTGAGCATTGGACCATTTTAGAGAATATGGACACCACGGACTGAACACTTATGTGCAGTGGGCTGTGAATTAATCGAAGATTGTTCGGCTTTTATATTTTTAAGCGAGTCGGTGTATCGGAAGATCGGTCGATTGACCTTGTCTTCCAGATACATCCGCGTCTGCCAACATTTCTGTTCATGTGTTTCGCCAACGTTTATTGATCCGTGTAAGCTGAACTTGACGTAACATGCACTAAAAATCCGACTGCAATATTGCTGAACTGTGGTTAACCAATTTCACTTCAGTCGGCAGATTCCTCACGTTTTTTGTGATAGACATGTACATACACGCGTTTATTTATTTTTGCAAGCGTTTTTTTGGCGTGATTGTGGGCTTTCCGAAATGAAAATTAAAAATTTTTCAGAGTTTACTCGCTATTCATGTGCATTTTTACTTCGGTTTGCAGGGAGACATTTTTATAAATTACGCACGACGGACACCATCAACATATGCCTGGGTTTTCACAGGGCTTCTTAGCTGCCTAGCATGTTTGTATCAGTCATTATGTGAAGGAATAATTGGCAGTTAGTTAAATAAAGTCAACTACTACGTTCGTGACTGTAAATTCAAAATGGAACGCCTCAGCTTTTCATGCCATTCGCTCCCTCCTTAGGGCCAACGTGCCAATGAAAAGCTACCGGTCTACAGCGTACTTGGTGAATGCACAGCTTCTTCCTAACAGCAATAAAATAATGCACGACCTAATAATAATATGATGTATAGAATCGAAAGTTTTCTGCTGTGTCTCTGGAAAAAATCCCTTCGACGATGAGCAGCGAAAGAAAAAGACGACTCATAGTGGAAATTCCCCCTGGAAGGCCATATTCGGGATATTGCTTCAATTTCGTATCTTTTTAAAACATAATTTCCTCACAGAATTGGAAAGCACGGAGTTCTGATGCTTGGTTTCACAATACAAATTGTGATCCATATGTGAAAGAAGGGACATATATGTGGTGATATGTTTCCCATTATTTTTCTTTATTTGTCTAATGCGTGTCACAGCAGCGGTATGATGCATTAATTTATAATACCTGATGTACTGCACATATATTTATGGTTTGATTTATTGTGCAAACTTTCAGCAAAACCAGCCAGCTGATACGTATCAGATCAGGCTGATTTCTGATGCATTATTTACTCTGGCTAGTTAGAATATTTACTGCCGTATTTCTTATTTTTAATGATTGATTAGTTTTATGAGAATATACAGTATATGCGCTAAAATTAATGATATTATTCTTATATTCATCCTCCGCACCTTATATAAACTGCCGAGCAAATGTGTTCATTCACTTCCTTTTGAAATATACAGTATCAACTTACATTGTTGAGGCTTTTCCTTTTCCTGCTTATTCTCAAAATAGTTACCCGCATGTGAAGTAGGCCTTCAGAAATTAAAATTACAAAAGTTTAAGGGGGCTAGTCTTTTGGTAAGGGATGTCTATGCAGTACATATTTTTCTTGATTGAATTCAGACAAAGACTAAACAATTTGACACACAATGCAGTGTGGGGAGGTTTTTTTTTTTTACTCAGGCACAGTATATGTGATGGAGACCTGAGTTATTGAGGTCTAAGTGTATTTTCAAACTACTCATTGTTACTTTTGACTGAGATCAGTTGGTTGGTTAAGTTTAGGCTTCAGTTGCATTTCTACGGTTTTTCAAATGCTTTTCAAAAAAAAGTTTCAATGTCTAATTTATGAAGGGGAGAAAGGCAATAACCTCTGCGGCTCTTGGTTGGCAAGCTCTGCCCTTTTGTGCGGAGGGTACATGTTGAAAGGGGACGAAGAGGCGGTGCCTATCGCGACCAGAACTCTGGCACAGTTATGGTAGACTTTCATATGGCTGTGCCCTCTAGTGGAGCTGTGAAACTGAACCGGAGTCATTGTGCGAGTGAGTGTGCGAGGAAGTACGAGACTCCGTGATGAGCCTGAAGTCCGGTGAAGTAGCAGAAGCATGTGAAGGAATGATTTGAGCGGAATTTAGTTCTGTGTCTGATTTAATGTCTAGAAAAGCACATATAATTCTAGTGTAGAATTATTTTCCGTGTGAACTGTGCGCTAGCTTCCTCAGTGTGCCTATGATATTGTTTCTGTTCCGGGAAAAGTTGAAGTGAGATGTTTTCAATGTTGTGTTCGGGAGTTATGGTACTAATTCATCTCATCCCATGCCTGTTGTCGCTGTCTGTTCAGAAAATTGGGAATGCATTCTTAGTTCTTGTGATCTTGATGTAGAGCTGCGTGTTCAAGGAGCACAACCACAGTGAAACTCCGAAGGATGAGTTTTGTTCTAAGTTCAGAGCATTTTTATTTTGATGCAGATTTCTGGGTGATGAATTTTGACTTTTTTGAAGTCTCGCTTACCGATACGTAGGCCTCACTTTTTTTTTGGTTCAGAGACTCTCCGAACTCGAAAACCGGAAAACACTGAAAGGTTGGTGTTGAACTTAGTCAGGATTAGAAGTCTTTTCGGACTTCAGTTTATAAGAATTGAGTCCATCCGAAATTCCGCATCTTGTTACGTGTTCCCGCTTAAATCTTGAACGATATGCATGAAAATGTGGGTCTTGTGAAACGGAATAATCCCCGATGCTTTCTTTGACGATTATGTTTGCAGTCTAACGGGCCGTGTTGTGATGTTTGAGTTTCTTATTTATATTTTTGCTTCACTGCACCGCGCCTTCCTGAGTTATGATAGTAGGCCGAAGTGAGTGACACAGTGTCTTCCGCTCCCGTGGAGTTTAGTGATCGCGATACGCGAGANTCAGAAATTAAAATTACAAAAGTTTAAGGGGGCTAGTCTTTTGGTAAGGGAGGTCTATGCAGTACATATTTTTCTTTATTGAATTCAGACAAAGACTAAACAATTTAACACACAATGCAGTGTGGGGAGGTTTTTTTTACTCAGGCACAGTATATGTGATGGAGACCTGAGTTATTGAGGTCTAAGTGTATTTTCAAACTACTCATTGTTACTTTTGACTGAGATCAGTTGGTTGGTTAAGTTTAGGCTTCAGTTGCATTTCTACGGTTTTTCAAATGCTTTTCAAAAAAAAGTTTCAATGTCTAATTTATGAAGGGGAGAAAGGCAATAACCTCTGCGGCTCTTGGTTGGCAAGCTCTGCCCTTTTGTGCGGAGGGTACATGTTGAAAGGGGACGAAGAGGCGGTGCCTATCGCGACCAGAACTCTGGCACAGTTATGGTAGACTTTCATATGGCTGTGCCCTCTAGTGGAGCTGTGAAACTGAACCGGAGTCATTGTGCGAGTGAGTGTGCGAGGAAGTACGAGACTCCGTGATGAGCCTGAAGTCCGGTGAAGTAGCAGAAGCATGTGAAGGAATGATTTGAGCGGAATTTAGTTCTGTGTCTGATTTAATGTCTAGAAAAGCACATATAATTCTAGTGTAGAATTATTTTCCGTGTGAACTGTGCGCTAGCTTCCTCAGTGTGCCTATGATATTGTTTCTGTTCCGGGAAAAGTTGAAGTGAGATGTTTTCAATGTTGTGTTCGGGAGTTATGGTACTAATTCATCTCATCCCATGCCTGTTGTCGCTGTCTGTTCAGAAAATTGGGAATGCATTCTTAGTTCTTGTGATCTTGATGTAGAGCTGCGTGTTCAAGGAGCACAACCACAGTGAAACTCCGAAGGATGAGTTTTGTTCTAAGTTCAGAGCATTTTTATTTTGATGCAGATTTCTGGGTGATGAATTTTGACTTTTTTGAAGTCTCGCTTACCGATACGTAGGCCTCATTTTTTTTTTTGGTTCAGAGACTCTCCGAACTCGAAAACCGGAAAACACTGAAAGGTTGGTGTTGAACTTAGTCAGGATTAGAAGTTTTTTCGGACTTCAGTTTATAAGAATTGAGTCCATCCGAAATTCCGCATCTTGTTATGTGTTCCCGCTTAAATCTTGAACGATATGCATAAAAATGTGGGTCTTGTGAAACGGAATAATCCCCGATGCTTTCTTTGACGATTATGTTTGCAGTCTAACACTGTGCAGCGTTGTCTACAAACTCAAAGAATAAATATAAAAACGAAGTGACGTGGCGCGGAAGGACTCAATACTATCATCCGGCTTCACTCACTGTGTCACAGAAGGCGAGGGCACCTCAAATCACTAGCGCTATGCGCTCTAGTGATGAAGCGCGGAGGTACCAATACTTTACCTGCGTGCAGTTGCGATCAAATGGGGCATACAGGACGTAGGTCAGGTTTTGTCTATCCGTGTGCAATCTTCCTGGTACGCTTCGGTCTCTGTTTGTCCTGCGGTATGGTGATTTCTTATCGTGTGGTTCGTGGTTATTTTCTGGACGCTCCATGTTTTAGATATGCGCCATATTCTAGAAATACTGTGGGAATAGGGAAGATCCTTCAACTCTTCCAGATAGCTTGGATGTCTGTGTACAAACCTGAACTTTTGAATTGTCTCTTTTTTACCGGCTGGACATCGTTGAATTTAATTTGTTGCTTGTGTGGTTGAGCTTGAGCGTGCCTCTCAATCCATGTGGGTGGTGGAGGCTGGACATTGCTGGATGTGTATGTTTTAACTGAACTGTTCCGAAGAATTTAAGAACGGAACTCTCGTAATATGGTAAATGTCTACACGGTAGAGCAGGTACGGCAGGTATATTGTCTGAGATACAGATTTCACGGCGTACACACACTTGGTGCAGGCTCTTTGGATCAAGGTGGGTTCAGTCTCACTGTTTACGTTCGTCTGGGTCCTGTCTGGTGCCTCTGCATCTCCTTGGTGGTGTGTGGAGCTAGGTTGTCTTTCACTGCCTATAAGTTGTGTTCGGTGGGTTGTGTCCCTGCATGGCCCAAGAATTCAATTTCTGTGGCAAGAAAAGTATATTTGTTCAGGTCAATTGCAGCACCCACATGCTGGAGATTGTAAAGACCTTTGTGTAAATTGATCCTCACCAAGTTGAACAAACCACCAAAGACAATGATGTTGTCCATATACTCAACGCAACATTTCATGAGATGTTTGCGCAGTACCAAGTTGTATCTCGTGACCTTCGTCCGGTCAGGTAACGTCTCCGGTTTCCCCTCATGACTCATGACGTAAACCGGGAAACCACAGGTTTTCAGTCAGAACACAGTTAGAAGGACCGTTTATCTGTCTACCTCTTATGCCAAATGAAGATCAATTGCACAAAAGCAGGCATTTTTTTCTCATGCGTTGAGTAGGTCCTGTATAATAGGAGTTGGATAATTGTCATGGAGCAGTTGCTCATTCAATTTCCAATAGTATTCTACAAGTTGCCATTTTTGGTGGCCAGTGTGCCAGCGTTTCAGTTCTTCTTGAGTGTTAGGAATGCTGGTGAATTGTAGGCCAATGTTGCTGGTTCCAGCAGGCTTGCATTGACATATTTGTTGATGATCTTCAAAGTCCCAACGACAGAGAACCCACGGACTACCTTCCCAGAACAGTAACCCCCAACAACAGGTAACAACCCCCCGTAGACGTTGTCGGACTGGTGACTACATCCCGACACCTTATAAAAATTTCATAAAGAGTCACTGAGTGGCACTCCTGGGTATCTCTGTCCTCAAAAATAATGACTTTGCCAACCCTGAGTGTTGGTTGTACTAAGTTTTTGGTGTGGTTTTTTGTATCCCATGTTTAATTGTGTCCCTTCAAGCTGGATTGTGAGTGGCATGCATTCAAGAAGTTTGCATCTCAGGATCAGGGGATAGCCTGCATTTTGTAATAGCCACAGTTTGGTTAGATAGGTCTTGCCTTGGATGCTAAGTGTGGTCGGGATAGCTTCTTGGAGGATGAGGTTGCTGGTTTGTCCTGTGGCAGATATGGCCATGCCTTTGTGTAGGTTTGGTACTTGCAGCAGTTGCACCCATTGGGCATCCATGTGTCACTTGTGTGCCTGGCTACTTTGTGCCAGTCACAGTATTGTTGTGGGGTTGANCATTTTGTAATAGCCACAGTTAGGTTAGATAGGTCTTGCCTTGGATGCTAAGTGTGGTCGGGATAGCTTCTTGGAGGATGAGGTTGCTGGTTTGTCCTGTGGCAGATATGGCCATGCCTTTGTGTAGGTTTGGTACTTGCAGCAGTTGCACCCATTGGGCATCCATGTGTCACTTGTGTGCCTGGCTACTTTGTGCCAGTCACAGTATTGTTGTGGGGTTGATGAAATATTCCTGTTTGGTTTGGCTGTCTTGGGTTTTTCCATTGTTGAGGTAGCCATATATTCCTGGGCATTAAGGGTGTTGCATTGCTGATCCCCCAGTGTCAGGAATTTGTCCCAGGATGTGCCAGGGAATTTACTGATTTGTTTATTTTTTTCTGCAATTGAGTTGGGTGCAGCCTGTAGGATTTGTTCAATCAGCATTAGTTGTATGACTCCTAGGTGATTGGCATTCATGATTTTGGGTTGAATCTTTAGGAACAATTCAAAGTGGGTCTGCAGGTTCTTGCCAAACCAACAGTATGTCTTGTTGGTTTGTATCTGGAGGCTGTGGAACATGCAGAGTTGTTTGTACTGCAGGGTAAGATGCTGATCGGTGATTTTGGTGATCATTTTGTAAAAGGTTTGGAATTTGTGGCATAGACTTCTTGGGCCATGTCCAATGCATTCTGTTTTGTGCTATTGACAAGCCAGAGAATTTTGTCTTCCTTGGACAATTTCTCAGTGATCAATATTTTTTGGAGGCAAATTGCAAAGTCTTCCAAGTCCTCCTGCTGCAGCTGTTTTGGAGTTCTGGCTCTCTGCGGTCATATACACATTGCGGCATGGGTGGTGGTTGCCACAGATTGGATAGCTGGACAGTGGGTGTAGATGTGTCCTTATGTGCTATTTGGAACATCATCACTTTAAAGGGTGACACTTGACATTGTTCAAGTAAACTGATATACAGTACTTGCATTTTTTTGCTTCTGTGAGTTTGATGGTCAAAAATTGGTCTGTGAACTGTGGCATGGTGTTCGTTTTGATGAAGTCCCAGTGGCTCAGGGCGGACAATGTTTTGGAGACATATACCCTGGTGTTGTTCCCCTCCTTGGTTGGGGGGTTTGATTGTAGCACATTTCCTGCACTTGATGGTATTGCCATGCTTGTTGCCTTGAGTAGTGCAGCGTTTAACTGCATAATGTTGGCTTCATGTTTGGCAGCCCTGGAGATTGAAGGCTGAAGCTGGAAGTTTTTGGACAAGTCCCCAGTACAGGTTCACATTTTTGAGCAGATACAGTAGGTATATTGTTTGAGACATAGGTATAATGGCATAAGTGCACACACACACTTCCTTCACTTGGTGCAGGCTCTTTGGATACAAGTGTGTTCAGTCTTGCTGTTTACATTTGTCTGAGTCCTGTCTGGTGCATCATGGTGTCCTGTTCATCCTTTGTCCCCGTTGTTCCTGTGTCCTGTGTCTCTAGTCCCCTTAGGGTGTGTGTCAAGGTGTTCTTCCCGTGTTGACTCAGAAGATAAAGGTTGTTATATATGTTTTTGATGGTTTTGCTGATGAGAGATGAGATGTTGTCTCACTATATGTCATGCTTTTTGTGAGCATGCTTGAAACTAAGAAGAGCATAATTTTGCCAGAGGATGGGTGGTAACTTGAAGTAGAGGAAGAATATCCGAGAAGCATGTGAAGACTGAGCATGAATCAGGGGAAAGATCTGAATCTAATTCCTCTGAATACAGAGTTGAAGCAGAGCAAGTGGTTTCCAAAGCCCAGTCTGCCCAGACTTCAACAACCCTAAACACACAGCCAATGCAAATGAATGGATCTGATGAGAAAGATTCCACCTATGTCTCCTTGCTGCTGATGTCAAGTGTACAAAATGTGTATTCTGTGGCCATTCAGCCAAAGAAGTGCAAAATCAATCTCTTGGATTTTGAGATGATCCACAATGCAAAGGACACTGCTACCCTCCCCCTNACATCCTTGCTGCTGATGTCAAGTGTACAAAATGTGTATTCTGTGGCCATTCAGCCAAA
The DNA here is from genome assembly GCA_905338405.1 of Notodromas monacha. Lineage (NCBI taxonomy): Eukaryota > Metazoa > Arthropoda > Ostracoda > Podocopida > Cyprididae > Notodromas > Notodromas monacha. Next base: position 119,197 of record CAJPEX010000058.1, on the reverse strand, counting down.
GAAGTGCAAAATCAATCTCTTGGATTTTGAGATGATCCACAATGCAAAGGACACTGCTACCCTCCCCCAACATCATTGCCAAAATCAGCTAAGAAGCTTGCAGTTTCCAAACTTCCCAAAGTGGAAAATCACCAGATTCCTCAGCCTGCTGAGACAGCATCTGAATTATATGAAAAACACAAGTATGACCAGAGCTTTAGTACCGTGCTTTAGTATGTGTCCCTAGTTACACAACTGCATGTGGGAAGCATCCCTTTTGGCTGCTTTGGAGTTTTCAGTGTTTCTTAGCATGGTGTTTGAGTTATGGTGCTGTAGTTGTATGTGATAAATTCAGTTGTCTTGGCCCAGACAAGCCCCCAGTAAAGCTTACACAGATGGCAGTGGTAGTGTAGAGTTGTAATTTGATTTCACAGGTAGTTGTTGATGTAATTGGAACACGCACACACACACTGTCACTTGGCTACTTGTCACTTTTGTCTGAAATAGCTTCTCAATCTAGGATGTTGTTGTGTCAGTGATTGCTGCTCTTGTATCCCCTGTATCTGCCCAGTCCTTCTTGTTTTTCAGCCTTGGGTCCTCCTAGATGGGATCCTTTGTCTGTTGTCCTGTTATGATGTTATTGTTTTGTTGTTGTAGTGCCCTAAAGCAGAGCTATTCAAACTTTTTGAAGAATGTACCCCTTTTTATCCTCTGGAACAGCCGCATACCACCAATTTCTTATTACATTTTGGGAATACACCATTTAGCTGTGAAGTCCTGAAATTTGTGCATTATCTGTCTGTCATCTTTCAAGAGACTTGGAGAGTTACTTCTTAAAGGGCTTTCAACAGCTCAGTGGCTGATTGGTCAGGTTTATTCCATCTTTTTTTGTCTCTTTTTATATTGCATACACCCTTCAAGAATTTTCTCTCAGATATGTGACATGCTCTTCAGATTACTGCATTGCAAAAAGTAAGTATGATGATCATGAAATTATCAAATAGAACATTCATCTAAAATTTGGGATCACCTCTATTCAGCCAGCAAGGTGATCCTTACTTGAAATCACCCCAAAACTTACCAACTCCAGCCATTCATAAAACTGAAGTAAATTAATTTATTTAAATCAAATTAATTAGCACAGAATGCTTTGAATGCAGCTTCTTTGCAATGCTATTCTTCAATTTGAACCCAGAATAGGTGCACTGAAAAATTGGGCACTGTCCATCAAATACAAACTTTGAAAATTCACATGTTAACCTACTGGCATATTTTGAAATTATATGAATATAGAGAGAGATCAAACCAAAGAAAAAATTTAGAGAAACTATAGCAAGTGAGTATAAACATGCAAAATTTGTTTGTGGTGTTGAATGTTGTGTGGTTATTTTGTATTCTGCACCATAATATGGCATTCAACCTTTTTTTTTAAGAAGTGGTAATATCTGCAGGAGTATCTCAATGCAATACTTATGCCCTGCCTCAGCTGGAGGAAGAGTTGGGAGAAAACTTCCTGGTCCGAATTGCTATATGTGATGCCTGATGTGTTCCGTGGTTATGCATGGAGAATTTTCCATTGGAACAATCAGATATTGGCTGTTGCCTTAGCCACTTCCTGCTTGTGACCTCTTTTGGGCACTAAAGCTTTGTTAAACCTGTTTTTGGTGCCAAGATTGTGTTGACATGCTTTTGTCAAAGCCAGAACTAGTGTCACATCCTTCCTCAGTACATAATTGTAAACAATTATTTATGATTGCAAAATTTGAAGCTGGGCATGACAAGGAAATTTCAATTGAATTTTTTAAACTTCCTTTTGGTCATTTAATGAGGAGTCAGGTCCGTGTGCTGAGTCTATAAATCTGGGGACTCAAATCTCAGTTGAAAATATTCACCTCTTTGGAATTGTAAATCGGTTTCAAAAGTTTCATGTGTCATGTATTTTAGAAATGTGACTTGTACCTTATTTGATTTCCCTTATTTTCAAAATTTCACTTTTTGGAATCCGGCAGCAAATGTCTGACTTTAAGACAGAAGTTGTGTGTTTCTCTTCAAAAATGTGTGAAACATTGAGTTATCATTTAATCATTATATTTTAGTTCCCTTGGACAATTCGCAATGCAAGATTAGCAAATGATGAAGTTTTTTGTAATCTTCTGTCAATTGTTCAAGTTAAAAAAAAATCCGCATTTGAAAAAATGTTTTTGCCTACCCTCTGGAAAGCACTCATGTACCACCAGGGGTACGCGTACCACCAGTTTAAAAGCCCTACAGTGTCTTCCGCTCCGGTAGAGTTTAGTGATATGCGAGAAGTGAGGAAGCGCGGAGGTACCAATACTTTACCTATGTGCAGTTGCCATGAAATGGGGCTTCATAGCACCTAGGTCAGGTTTTGTGCATTTGTGTGAAATTTTCCTGGTTGCAAAGCAAGAGACAGGACGCCATACCACTAAAGAATAGCACACCGAGCACCAATAAAAGACCTGAGAGGTACAAGATTTATACACGGTGTATTATGACACCCTGATTCCTTCTAGGAAGTTGAGAACCAGATAGCATGGATGTCTGTGTACGAACCTGAATTTTTGAATTCTCTCTTTTGGACAGGCTGGACATCGTTGAATTTAATTTGTTGCTTGTGTCGTTGAGCCTGCCTCCCAATCCATTTGGGTGGTGGAGGCTGGGCATTGCTGGATGTGTATGTTTTAACTGAACTGTTCCTAAGAAGTGAAGAACGGAACTCTCGTAATATGTCGTGCTTTTTGCGAGAATGCTTCGAACTAAGAAGAGCAGAGGATTTGCCAGAGGACGGGTGGCAACTCGAAGTAGAGGAAGAATATCCGGGAAGCATGTGAAGACCGAACATGAACCAGGGGAAAGATCCGAATCTAATTCCTCTGAACACGGAGTTGAAGCAGAGCAAGTGGTTTCTAAAGCCCAGTCTGCGCAGACTTCCGCAACCCTAAACGCACAGCCAATGCAAATGAATGGATCTGGTGGGAAAGATTCCACCAATGTCTCCCCGTCGTCGTCGTCTTGTGTACAACATGCGTCTTCTGCGGCAGTTCTGCCGAAGAAGCGCAAATTCAATCTCTCGGATTTTGAGACGATCCACGACGCCGAGGACGCGCCTACCCTGCCCCCTACATCATTGCCGAAACCAGCTGAAAAGCTCGCAGTTTCCAAAGTTCCCGAAGTCGAAAATCATCAGATTCCGCAGCCTGCTGAGACAGCATCTGAATTGTATGACAAACACAAGTATGACCAGAGCCTTGCACAAGAAGCCTCAGCGTGTGTGGACCTGTCTTTCAGCAGAGTCCCCGAACCATGCTTTGGTTCAGTCGCATCGGTCGGAAATCTTGTCCTGGGTAGTTCCGGAAAAATCGTGGGAATCGTCAATGAACAAATCCGAACAGGTCCTTTGCCTCCAGCCACATACGCTACGAACTATGGAAGTTACCCTGCCTCCCCGCAGTCCCTGCCCATAAAACCTGATCCAATTGCCAAAACCGCGTCGTACTACGTGACGTATTCAACTCCTGTGGAGCCTGTCCAACAGTATGACTGCAATTCGGAGAAGCGGTTACTTCCACCTATGCAAATCACCCCGCAGTCGTATGTGTCCACGCAGGAAGCGACGTTCCCGGGCATGGATTTCAGTGATTGGAAAGGGCAGAGAGTTTTGGCTAAACGAGGTAGTGTCTACATACCCGGTGTTCTCAAAACGATGGGTCCGAATGCTGCGTATGTTGAAGTGTTATTTGATCAAGAGCCAGCGCTGGTGCGGTTTCCTGACCCAACCAGTACTCTCGAGGTTGTTAGTGATAGCACCCCACCAACGTTCCTTCTGGAGGAGCAAAATCGAGTTTGTGTTAAAATCGACCCGGATCAGAATGTTTTCGTCGAGGGCTTCATCCAAGAGATCATCAATCCAATGCTGAGCAGTGCGACCAAGAATTGCTCTCAGACCCAGTACAGAGTGAGGATTGTGGGGCAAGATATGAGTAACGAGAAGGTTGTCCGGAGACCGCATCTCCGTCTGCTCAAACCACCCTGGTGGGAGGAACTGGAACAGTGGAACGCTTCTCATTTGCCGATGACCGGACCCGCTCTCACTGCGGGTATCACTTCGACATCCTCTTCCGCCGTTGTTTCTCAATTTCCGCTTGTGACGCCGCCTGTTGCTACGAGACCTTCCGCTGGCTCAACACCTTTGAGTTGCGGCAGTTTGGCGAGGTCGTCGTCGGGCAGCAACGAAAACCGAGCGAGGGGAGATGATTTCGACAGCGAGGATGAGCTCAATCAGGCTGGCATGGACTTCAACGATTCAGGTTCGTTGTTTGATATACAGTATCTCACATCCTCTGCGATGTCGATGATGACGAATTTACGCCGCGAAGGAACGTCGAATCTGTTTTCCGCGATCTGCGTAATGTTGAATGCGCTTCTGTTGCCAATCAGCTAAGCACTGAATAATTTCTGTCTGAAGGGATGTAGGAGACATGGCTGAAATGAAGTAGGAGAAATTGTGGGGGTAGCTCTGAACAGAGCTTTCGACTAGTGCTAGAGGCGAGAGGAAATGAAAATAGGATTGACGAGGCTTTTGAAAGAATGAGAAATGTGATGGAAGGGAAACGCAAGATTCGAGAATGTGTACCTGGTAAGTTGGTGAAAGGTGTAAACGTTGAGTTATCGATCCGCGTGAATATTGCTGAATGGTACAGTACTTCGTATCCAGACGTTTTACGCAAGCACCAACTTGTTATGAAACAAGTAAAATTTAGACGATGTTGAGAATTCCAGTTTCAACACGAATGTGGGACTGAGTATATACAGTACTCCATTGGATTCTGTAAATTTAATGTCCATAATTTTCTTCATGTCTCGATCCAAGGATAGAAGAAAGCATCTGAAACGACTTACTGTAACTGGTGCCGTGATGTGCCATGATCGCTGTTTTGTTTTGTTTACTCGTGATCAAGTTACACGATTCCTTTGAATTTACCGAGCTAATCGCCGCGGTAAATGTTCAGTGCCCATGTCTCGCACCTGTTTGTTTGTTTTTGTCCGCAACCGTGGTACAGTTTCGTCGGGTGCCAGTAGTACTCTCTGATGAAGAAAAATGTGCGTAATGAGGGAGAAGTACCGTGCGACCAGCTGATGCGGAAGACGTAAATCGTGCGGTTTAGTTTATTATTGAACGCTGGCAGCGCACTTGATTCTCAAGTTAAAGCGTGTCGGTCGTGGAACTTCTTCATCATGGATGCCTCGGGATTTCATGTAAACAGCAAAGTTTATCCTGAAGCATGATTACCACTTGAAAGTTCATTCCACTGCAGAAGTTTAACCGGAATGTGTCGATTTTCGAACTTCTCTGGAATTATTTCGGAGGTCTTGAAGGTGGTCCTATAGAAGAACCGACCATTGGACCGACCGCCTTGATCATGGGCAGCCAATTCTGTATAGGTCGCAGTGAAATGCGACCTATACAGTACTTAGAGTGAAATGCGACTAATCCACGTGTAAAGCCGCAATTAGATTTGGAATGTGGAATGTCGTAGCAATTCAAATGATTGGTAGATTTCATGGCTTGGTGAAGAATATATTCCACACGTTCGGCGAAGGAATTTACGAATCCCCAGGAAATCGTCCGGCAAACAATACGACCGAATTACATTCGGAGAATTAATTTTTGTATGACTTTATTTTCTTGAATCCGCGTGATCTCAAGTATCGGCTGCACGTGTCTCTATCTGAATTGTAGGCAGTACTCGCAATATTTATGAAAATGGAAAACGATTGGACTATTATTGCGTAAAAGCTGTACCTAGAAGCGTCTCTCGGATGGAAACTGCGCAACTGTGTTTTCAAGTGAGGTTGATTATGGACTTCAAGTAAGGTTGATCATTACGACTTGATTTTGGACGAGTGTCGTAAATCGTCCTGGAATTCATCTCTGCGAAAGAGCGGCGGAGTTCATAGTAAGCCTAAGATTTCATTCATTCTGAATTCCTGGGAATGTTTCCGTGGTTTGTTTCCGAATTTTATACACCGTCACTACATCCCACGAACTGTTTCGCAGCGTTGGCCAAAAATTGCGTCGACTTCTATTTGAAAATCTCCTGAGATAAAGTGTACTTTGACAGCAGATAAAGGCTTTTGAAAGATTTTTTCAAATGAAATGTATCTGAATCCTGATACTGTAGCCATAATGTCACAACGGTAATACTCGTACTACCCACATTCAGTATTCGCACCCGAAGCGTTCAGTTTTCTTTATTTAGTTCAGATCTGGCTATGAGATTTTTCTTGCAATGAAGCCAAGTTTAATTATGAACAGTACAGTATTTTGGATGCAATAGTGCACTACCATTTGCATGGATTCAAATATTTTGACAACCACGTCAAAGAGCATTTTTCTAGGGAATCATAAGAGTAATGACGCATGCTATCATCAGTCAAAATCGGGATGTGGTGTTTTTATATTCTAGTAAATGCGTCTACGAAAAATGCCTTAATCCCACATAATCTTGCGATTTATGGGGATGATTGATGATGTTGAGATTGAGATCTTGGGATGTTGGTTCTACCCTCTTACCAGACATTTTTTCATTTCCCCGGGAGTCATTGTCCCTTATCGTTGATGGCGTATTTTAGCTCGCTACTTCCGGAAACGGAGGGATGCACCCGGAGTAAATCTTACGCTGAGGAGTTGGGATTTTGTGCGCCTGAATTGAAGACGTGGCTGTGGGTTCTGCGGAATTCCGTCGCACTTTGGCAACGAGCCAATGTGGCGGAGTCGATGGGCTCTACGCTCGGAAAATACAGCTTCTCTATCTTTCTGAAGTACTTCGCACGTGTCATGCTCTAACGCCAAGCAACTATCTGGAAGCCGCGAGTTGCGAAGCAGCTGATAGAAACGTGACCATTTACTGGATTGATCGGTCGGGCCTGATTTGATGACTATCCGACGATCGCGGCCTTGGTGCGCACCTCGGGTTCTTCATTATATCCGTCTTGGTGCAGGGAGGGAGGTCGTAGTACGATGAGCGCACTGTGTATTGCTTTTGTTACTAAGTACAGTACCTGGTTGCCGGAGAGTGACAGGAAAGATGAGAGAGAGAGAAAGCTAGAGAGAGACGTCCTTGAGCGTGTGTGTACGGAACTCGCCAACTCCGTTCTATTCATTACGCAGACAGGCGCTGAGTTCGCTGCACCCTGTTCCAGAACGTACGCATATATACCTTCCTCCGCTGTACGGGTGAAGGGTTCTTCTCCATTCACTCCCTTCGCTATCGCCTCTCCCCCTCTTTTTACTCTGTTTCCTCCGTACGCGCTGTAGTAATGAAGTGTAGCCCAGTGCCGAGCCTGCGAGAACAACTAGGGCTTGTACCACTTTTATGGAGAACGCAGGGCTCTGTGCTGGGCGCACCTTACTGGCAGCAAGCTACGCCCAAGCCCTAGCGGGCACAACGATCCTCGCAACACAAGGCCCCCACCCTTAAGCTCAGGGGCCTGATGCTTGTTTGATGCAGAAGCGATGTGAAAAAATTCTCCGTCGCCGGGGCTGTTGAGCGCTTCCCGAAGCAACGCATGTCCACGGAATTTTAAAATGGGAAGGAAAGGACGAATTGAAAACATCGCTAGCACAGGCCTGCGCCAGAAAAAGACACGATGTTCATCGACGGTTGAAATATGATGCATTGTTAACCTCATGTACGAGGAAATGACTCACTTTTTTCTTGAATACAGTATTTGTTTTGAAAAACCTGAGATGCGGACCTGATTGGTGCTTGGACCTTGTCTCTATACAGGATCACATTTTTCTGTTGACTTCAATGGAAACATATTTCATTGGTTCTCCAGCTGTTCATCTAAAATTAAGAATGAAGTCCCAACAAATTGAATACAATATTTTTCATGCAGAAGAAAAAACACACGAAATATGTTATTCCTGCGTTATAAGAACCAAAAAAAGCAAAGAACAAGTTTTCCTATGCTGTGCTCAAACGATGGAATGAAGTCCAAGAAAGGAAAACATACGCCTGTTTCTGATAATAAATTACTCAGTAGTAAAGTTTTAATGAAATTTATTTTTAATTTTTGTGGTTACGGAAGCTTACTTTGTTGAAGAGATATCAAATTTTGAAAAATTGAAATTTTCCTACTGTATTTGCATAGAAATGTTGTATGAATAGAAATAGAGGTACCAAGTGTCTGTATCTCTAGACGAAGTCCGAATGCCGGGCAGATTTTTAAAGTTTAAAGTGCCCCTAAGTCGAATCATCCGCATGTCGGGGACCCACTGTACGGTATTTATAGTGGCTTATGTTGATGACGTCTTGAATTCTTTGCAGAACACATGATTGCTTCTGACGAACATAATTGTTACGGTTATAATTGAAATGGAATCTTTGTATCATAATTGATTTTCTTGTTGAAATCCTGATTCCTGGAGAGAGTATTTGAGATTTGGCTAGTGTCGAAAGCTTGAGTAGAATCAACTGACTCTTATAATGGTCTCTATATGTCTCATATTCGATTTCGTACGGTAATATCATTGATACTGTGTACCATTCTCATAAAATTGCTTCATCGAAATAACTTTTGAAGGTGCATGTCTACAACCGTAAAGGCTTTGAGATTAACGAGATGCAATCGCAGAGCAGCAGTAGATAAGCATCACTTATCGATGATTGGAAGAAAAGGAATTTCTTTATATGCATTTTGTCCTTTGAGCATAAATGAGGCATTGTTTGGTCGGAAAAGCTTTTCAGGTAACTAACGTAAAGTAATGTAAATGCAACAATGTCTGACACTTAAGTGCTGCTTTTCGCCAGTGCTGTTCTGGCGTGATTGCTCGGATCTCTCTGGGGAAAACCACCTAGGAGAAATCCACCGCTGGAAAAATAAGGTATATGGAAATGCCAAACGACCAGTTCAATAGAATCAAACATTTCCCTCTGTGCAAACTTATAACACTCATTTGTATAATTTTTGGAGGAGGTTGAAACGAACGTTTCAAGCATTGCTTACACTTACTTCGTTGGTCACTCACTACTTCCGTTTTGCGGTTATTTTTTTGAGAGTATCCTTTTTTATACGTTGTTTTTAGTACTAATAGGTAACCTATACCCAATAAGGAAAGTATAGGAAAAAGTAGTAATTTTCAAAATTATGCTCATGAGAAGATAACCTGAAGCAAGTTTCGAACGAAACAAATTTCATCCTGTGAATCAATTGGTCTGGGAGAGATTTTTGGTAGGCGCTTTTCCCATGTCACCGTCTTGTAAACTGTTGGCAAGATTACGTAGGATTTTTCGGGCAACGCTTTTTTCAGTGATCGCTGCTTTCGTGTGTGCTTGAATGTCCGGTGACGCATACCGTATATCCAACACAGCTGGATGGTGCATCACATGTATATTCGCCGGGATTGTTTCATGCGTCCGTAGGGAGGAATCATTCGCAAGCGGGGCGACGGGGTTTTTTATCTCGTATGCTGCCTTTGTTTGAGTCGCATGTGGTGCATGCCTTTTTTGCGACGCCTCCGCGGAAGTTGGCACCATCTACGTTTTGTCGTTCTTTCATGGAGGAGACCCTCTTCATTTCTGATAAGATAGCATGAATGCAGCGTTCTACCGCCCACTCGACGATATTGGCGCGAAGTTACATTATACATGGCGCGTTTGTATCCATGTTGCGATGAGAAGCGGGAATGTAGAATCGCCCTTTTCATTTTCGAAATGACATATCACCAATGTGCTTTACAGCGTCGGATTGGATACTACTAGTTTAATAGTAAAAAAGAGTTTAAAGCATCAGATGGCCAGTAGGAAGTCTTTAAGTGGCGGTTAGTTGTCGACAGAACTTACTTTGAATATTTTGCCCTGCACTCTCAAAATACTCTTAAGAAACTGAGAAATAATTCGAAAGTCATACTCAAAATGAAAAAAAGGGTTGTGGACAAAACGCGAAAGCCAATTTATCTAACCTCGCACACGAGTAACGTAACGAATTCAATCTAACGAAGTAGTCCTGCGAAAACAACCCGTTTTATGTGTATTCGTACGATTTACATTGTACAGTATTTCAAGTGTCAACGTATTCAGAATTTACAATAGCTGAATAAATATTGAATACTTTATAAATTTATTATTTACATCTGAATCGGAATGGATGGATCCATCTACTTCATACGTGTTTATTTTTTTTTGTCATTCCGTGGATTGGCTTATTTGCAGAACATGATTTGCTTAGCTGCCTAATTAGCGGGCGGGTCATGTGATGTCTGAGCAAACCGGGCATATTGGCTTAGACCGATCCAATGTCTTCCATCATACGAATCTCCTGTAAATAAGAAAGTAGCCATCGACATGTGTCGCTGAAGTGGGTGACTCACTGATTGTGTCATTATGTAAGTTGAGCTGGAATTCTGCCTCGTCACTTCACGGAATGGAGGGGATATTTTCTCTTGATACTGCCCGCAGTTCCCTGGTGCCGTGCTTGCAACCATTTTACTTCACTTCGGCTTTTCTTTTATTACATTCGTGATTCGAATGTACGAGGGATCTTTCCATTCAAGGATGCGGATCAAGTTTTTTCTTGCAGTATTTTCCTTCAGATCAGTTCAAGTCTGAGATCGGTGATTGACTAGACATCGAAAAAACGTATAAAACTCCCTCGCGAAATCCTTTTTATGTAATTCTATCGTTTTCTGACATATTGTGCAGTTGAACATGTATTCGAACCTTTCTAAGTCGAAGACGCCCACACTTTTAGTCCTTTCTGAATTTCCTAAGGATCAGTGCATTGAAAATCCCCTGAATCAAAAGCTTTCCCTCTGAAACTTCCATAACTCGAATTTTCTGGAGGCCTTCTGCCTATTATTTTATATCCGCAGGAAAGAGAAGAACAGTACTACGTGTATCTTGATGTGTTTCGAAAGGAAGTAAAACGCTAATGGGCAAGTAAACCCGTGGCCTCAAGTTCAGCATCCTGTCGACTCGTTTAAGAAACGATTTAGGACCTAGAATATCACCGATTACAGTTTCCTATGATTATTCATCATTAACTTCAACGAAAATGCTCGTTTCCTTAACTCGAATTTTTACTCGTCCCTTGAAGTTACAGAGGTTCGACTGAAATCGAATATTGACCGTTTTGTTGGGAAATGTAGAAATGTTTTGAGCGTGTTTGGATAAAAGCATTCAGAGAGAAATCGTCCTTCGGAAATTATCCGTGATGAATATCACGCAGTCCAGAATTAATTCAATGTTCCTGTGAGATGGGTGCCTTTCTTTCGATAATAAGCAGTACATCATTTTACTTGATGCGCCGGGATCGAGTGCGATTTTCCTACCAAGATACCCGTCGCAGATTCGCGATATTTGGGAAGGAAGACCTGGAATTATTGATCACCGCAATTCTTTGCATGATATCATAGCGGATCGAAATCGAGATGCGATATTCCGAGTCCCCGCTCGTTTGACGGAACTCGTTTTCGACCGACGCCCTGCACGCCATGCAGCCATCTGGATTCCCGTGGGGATCGCGTCACTATCTCGTAACCCGTACCTGCAAATGATGATCCGAGGGCTGTATGAGATGCTCCGAGAAGCTTGTGTACTATTTACTGGTGCTGTCTTGACGCGACTCAACCCGCGATTTACATCGGGAATGAATGTCGTCTCCTCTGCGGTCGTCGGATGTCGTGGGAATGAAATTTTGCCCCATGATTTTATGCTTTTTCGTAACTTCTCGTGGCATTCGAGATCACTTTTCCTACGCCGTGGTAACCAAATGACCTGGAAAATATCGGTCCGTTTCGTNCGGGAATTTCGTCCGAAGTCTTATCGAAAAAAACTTAATTTAACGCAAATCCTGTTCTTTCTTTTAAATTTCAGGACCACTGTCGCAACTATGAAAAGCTGTTACAATTTGTCAAAATGTATTTCATATTTCAAATGCAGGTTTACTAGATATTTTTCAGAATATCTGGAAAATGCCATGCCTTTTCTTTATTTAACCTTTTGTTCATGCATAAGCAATATAGCTGTGACGGCATTCTGTTTCAACAATATATTCCATGTTTTCTTGGTTATCGCGTTAATTACTATTGTTCTTCGTGGAAATTCTTCGGTTTCGGAAAAATATCTTGCAAACTTCTCTAAAGATTTAATCTCAATTCTTTTGATTCTTCTGGCTTGCGGGAAGGAGAAATGCATTACAACTATTGACCTCCAGAGAGATTTTCTGTCCAAAAATTAATTTTTGCTCCTGGCAGGCGTTTTTTTAATGTATCTCCAGCTCATCTGTGAAGACATCTTGTCATGATTTAAATCTTGTTTTTCGTCAAAAGATTAGTTGATCCGGGCTGACATTTTTTGACGCATGGATAAAAGATGTACCGTACCTATATTTCGACCCATTGACATGATTCACGAACGAGTTTCGGACGTGTTCGAAAGTTTGATTGTGTTTTCCCTTCGAATTCATGATTTATTTTGAAATTTTCTTTCATTCCACGAAACCAGGAATTTTAGCATTCTATTAGTTATCTTCTTCATCTTGGATTGCTTCGTTTGCTATTTCATAATGCCGTAATTTGAGTTCGCCCCTTCTATTCCCTTTTTTCGAATTTGAGCACGAGTGATTTGACAGAATAAATTGAAATTTTTGCTGTTGATGACTGAGATATCTACATTTTGCTCAATTTCATTATTTTTGACTAAATTTCTGGCTCTCGATAAACGGGTGAGATCTCGCGTAAAGCCCCTATTTCGGCTATGAACAAATACAGAGTAACGAACAATCTAACGTCGAAACGACAACAATCCGTTTCAGGCTTTTGGATTGATACTAGGAGTGTCCTATTTTATTTTGACTCCTTTTCCTGGTACAGGTTTACTCTCTCTATGAAAAGAAATTTAAGGAACCAGAAAAAATTCGTTGCAGATAAATTTTTAATGAAGAACTATACGGGACCGACAAATCGTCACTCAAAGAGAATCGTTGTAGAGAGAGTCGATCTGTATTTATTTAGAGAGTTAAAGTCAAGTAATACAATTAATTTTTGAGTAGGACAGCTATCGAAAATGTTGGCTGGGAAGACGTATTTTTTCAACTTGCTCACAAATGTGAGAAACTTGTCGTAAGGGATAAAGAATTGTTGGGACGAATTAAGCATAGTTTTATGAGGTACCACTGTACTTGTAACACTGAATTTAGCTGGCTCCCCCATGTGAATAGGGTGCCTAGACGGCTCCGATGATCTCCGTGGCGCTGACGCCGCAACATCCTCCGATCCCTGGGTTGCATTCGAAATTCGTGACGCGGGGAACCATCGTCACTCCCAGTGATCAGTCGTGCTCGCTAATAGAAACAATGGGGAAAGCTCGATTTTCACCAGCACTGCTGGGGAGCACCGTGTTTCTCCGAAAATGAGACAGGGTTTACCTCAAAATTTTCTCGAACCTAAATGCGTCAGGGTTACCATTATGGTTTTTTTTTTCTTTAGTGGGGCTTCTTTTCATGAGCGATGGTCGAATTATCGCAGCTCTTAGGTTGATTTTTCATGGATTAGTTAATTCGTGTAAGTGAATGGAATATATTTAAAACGTTTTTTTTACGAGTGAATGTGGAAGACAATCCAGCATTTGGCAAAATTGGCTACACTAGAAGTCCAGTGAGAGGAATCTGAACGTTAAGTATGGGATATGCCGCAATTCTGAGCAAATGATGTCTTCAGCATGATTGGCTGTTGGCTAAATTGCTGTAGAGAAATCCGTCTGTTGCCGCGATTTCCCACGCGCTGAAGTCGATTTTACATGACTGCAATTCAAAAATAATATCAACGATATTAATTGAGGGGTTTTTTAAATACATAAAATCAGGTGTCGGAAATTTCTTCCACGAGTTGACGTCTTGATGCGTGAGTGGACCGCGGCCATATTTTCAATATGAATTTCAGTCTGAAAAAATGTGCACAACGAAATATTTGAAAGTTTTATGGTAAATGCGGTTTATACTGTACGTACGCAAAATCTACGAATGTCACGATCTGGGAATTCAGAAAAATAATATAAAATGAACTGGTGAATGACCGACTCTTCACTCAAGTCTCGTACTTTTGAATTAATAGATAGCTTAGTAGAACTCAGCGTAACCTCAATAAGTCTTGTAAAAGGACCTGCTTCTTTCGCGTGGCTCCTGTAAATTGTTAACAGGTCATATTTCAAGGGGAACTGGGTGTTCGTCGTGGCCATGGATGAACAGGATGGGTTGGCGAAGACTGAGTCCTGGAGGGTTGATGCGCTTTTGTCGCGAGTAGCATTAACCCTGCCACCGCCGCTCTTGTAATTGGTCTGCTGGTGCCGCTGACTGTCTTCGACTGAAGCTCTTCCGGCGCTTGCAGGGCAAACTTCTTGATCACTAGCCTCGTAGAAAAGCTCGTTTCCGCCATCATTGTCGGCTTTATCGACTCAACGCACATTGCAAGCCCTTACATACGTTTTTACGCTTAGCAGTCACGTTTTTGTTCCGCCTTCCCCCCCTAGCGAAAGAGTATTTCAGACCGGGTCTTCTTTTCTGATCAATGAGAAGGCGTCGTTGGATATGGCGTAGTACAGTACTGTTGGTTTATCAGCGTGGGCAGCCCATGTTTTATTCGGTTTGGTTGAGCTGTCGGGATCCCGTGAACGAAAGTCTAACGGACTATTGACCTTTCAATATGAACTTTTATTTGTTCCTTCGGCATTAGTCAAGTGACGGGATCTTGAAGTATTCACGTGAGTTTGATCGATTCTGAGACGCACCTCAAGTTTTTCAGCTCCAGGTACTCGAAGAAAGTTACGAATCGCAGTCTCGTGTCTTGAAAATTGGCATAAATTTGACTTCATAATGTGTATGTTTTACAGTATTGTAGGTATATCCTGACGTATAATTCATCGGAAAACATGAAATACGAGCAAAGACCCACTACAATTTATTTCAATTTGAATTATTCTTCCTGGGCAAAATCTCGTTAAATACTGTATGTTAATACTTATAGACTCGCATTACAAAAGATTTTGTTTACGTTTTCCTCTGTATAACGAATATTATATTAGTCCCATTAGTTTTTCTACCCATGCTATTGACTTTCTCTGCACCGAAATTCGCTTTTAAAGTATTTTTATTTTCCCCTGAATTTCATTGTAGGAAGAGTCCCCTTATTACTGTTGTACTGCTCCACGAGGGAATTCAAAAGTTTGCATCTGTGGAAGTCCATTTCTGGTTGAAGTAAATAACTTCGGGAGCAAAAATTACATGGATGAAGTGTTCAATGAAAGATAAAGCGAGGGAGAAATAAATGTGAAAGATAAGACGGAAAGAATTATTTTGAGAAGTTAATCATCGGGGCAACCATTGCAATCAATCACCATAAAATCAGTTTTGAAGCAACACTAGGTGGTGAAAACGTTTTACCTATAATGCTCTTGTCTTGAGTTGGGATTGCGTTTACTGTACTGAGATTTGAATCATGTCGTCCCTCCAGGACAATATGGTATGACCGAAGTTTTTCAAGAGACTGCCAATTTTTTTCCCGGCAGTGTTCCTCAATTTTCCTCGAATTGGATGTTTTTTCTCGTGGTTCTTCCGGCGTTTATTCAGTGCCTTCATTTTATCCTAGTCCAATTGAGACTTCTTCTCTGTGGTAGAAAGATGTCTGATCAATTTACACCTTACATTATACTGTACTGTATTGTAGGACTTATCTAAGATGGAATGTTGCTCATGAATCTAAGGCGAGCCCGTATAATTTTAGTCGACGTCGGAAAACAGTACACAGTTCCTTCATTCGTAAAAGTGAGGTGTATGTCTCGATGCCGAAGGTTGAACTATGGAAACTAACGACGAAATCGACCTCGGCTTGGCCTTCGATCAGAGGCAAGGATTAGAGTGCGAGTTTTTTGGATGATGGTTTCGTTGAAAGCGAGTGCAGCAGCCATGTTTTGGTGATGCAATTCGGGAGACATGCCTTTTCGCCGGTTGGAAGCTTTCGTCTGACAATGGCACTCGCTCGCAATGTTCCGGAATGTGATTTTCCCTCATAGCACGGGTCGTGAATGAACCAGCAAACTGGGCGATCCGCACTCGCGTCGTCTGCAATCAAGAGCCGCGTCTTTCCGCTCATTCCCCAGCTCTGGTGCGTTGTTCCGAACGCGGGATGGAACCGCCAGGTTCTAGCACGGTTTGCAGGGTTGCCAAAAACACGACTCTCTGGCAAGGACATCCGGTTAGTGCGAGAGCATTCCGAGATCGCAAGAAGTTCACGACTCCCGCGTTTCCGTTCGGAAGAGCCAGCGTACTGCACTTCCTTGCTGGCTTCAACTGGTTTTCTGTTCCACTTCTTGCGTGTCTGATCACGTTCTTGACGTGGCTTCCACGTCGCTCAAGTATTTTTTCTCGGGATGCGTGGAATCCAATTCTAGATGTCAGTTGCTATCTTGGCGCTTCAAACGTGGCATCCTCAGCTCTTCTAAACCAGGGCTTTTGAACCTTCTTCTAAAATACAGGTATCTAAATTATTTTTTCCTTTTTCGCTTTCCACATCTAGAGAATCATCCGTGTCTTAAACTGGGTTCAATTAAGTATCGCAGGTGGACTTTATCTCGACAAAGATTTCCTCTGTATAAAATTATTTGGTCTCATAGGATTACTCTTCCTATGCTAATCCCTTGAATTTCGTTCTACTGCGCCACGAGTAAATGCAGAAGTTTGCATCGGTGGAAGTCCGTATCTTGACTAAGTAAACAATGTCAGATGAAAATTTGCATGGGGTGAAGTGTTCAAGGAAAGATGAATGCTTGGGAGAAATCAATGTGAATGATAAGATAAAGAGCATTATTCTGAGAAATTAATCATAGGGAAAGCATTGCTATTACCATGAAATCAGATTTGAAGCAACACTTGGAGGTGAAAACGCTGTAACTGTACTTGTCTTGATTTGGGATTGTGTAAACTGTAAAGCATTCAACTCGCCTAAAACGGAAAAAAGACGACGATGTTGTACGCGCATTGTATAGAGTTCTCTGTGGGTTGTAGAAAGCATATGTATTTTTGTACCCTGGAACTGGAAAAAATTTCATTTTCCAATTCGAAAATGCATTTTCTCCACCGCATACCAGAAAGCCTGTTTCAGTGAATGGAACAAAAGGCGCTTTAATTTTGTTTATTACTGTGATTCTTCTTGGAACCCAATACATTCGGTTGGCGAGCTGAAAGTGATGAATTTTCAGTCGCTGGGACGTAGTACAAGAATGAAACTCATTGCGAAAGGAAACTTCTCGGTGACGATCGTTGCCACATGTCAATTCACGTCTGTACTTGGAATTCTTGAGTTTTCTGGAATTGGTTGAATGATACGCAAAACCTCCTCACTGGCAGAAAGATGTTCAAATGTTTGGACAACTTTTTCAGCTACCATTTTTCTGGACAAGACGCCATCGATTTAAAGACGCGACGTAACCTTTTGCGGAACAGAATTTAAGGAAGTGCGCCTTTAATTCGTGTACGTATGCGGTTCATTCACGTCATTGAATTGTTACTAATGGTTGTTTGAGGAATATATACAGTACATAATGCACTTGCTCCATCATCAGCGTTCAATGGTCCGTTTTGTATGTGAACTCATTATATGCCCATTTTATGGAAAACGTTTTTTCTATAGGTTTTTTTTCATTTTCGATTTTTTTTTCTGGAAATTTTCAATGCTTGGTAGAAGGCCGTGTGAGACGAGCCCGTGACTCGATGGTAGCGCATATTATAGCCATTATCCCGTCAGGAGTTGGTGGTTGTAATATTTGTATGTTTTGTTTTGTGAGAACATGACATTCTGGAATTTCTTTTGAACTTTGTTACTTGAAGTACGCATGCATCCGTGTAGGTGTGGTTGAAGATTCGGCGTTGGTTTGCACGGAACTGCCGTCGTTCCGTCTGTCAAGACTCGCTCAGACAATTTTTTTATGAAGCTCTGAGTAGTCGCGAGTCCGACTTCATACCTTGTACATTTGTTGGTATAAGTCTTGGAACAACTCAGTCTGAAATTTTTCTGAGAGCATGAAAATTTTTCGGAAATGAAGCGCAGCCCAAATGATCTGTCAGGGTGGAAGCGGAGATGACGAAATGCAGCTTTGGACGGCGATGACATCCTGTGGGAAAGTACTGAACGTATTTCTTCCTGGCGGGTCTTACGTAAACGTCGCATGAAGTCAGCTGCACTTGATTATCCTCCCATCCACGGATGATTCACGGGCTCTAATGGAAATTGGAACTAGGATTCGCGGAAACCAGACCCTGGTGATGACCCTGTGCGCCCCTGCATTAACTTGTAATTTTCTGGCTCAGCGCTCTGCAAACCAGGACGTTCCCTTCGCTCGGTTTACAAGTGGTCGTTAATTTCTTCATGTCTCCCGCAGACATTTTCATTGGTCGAGTGTGATTCTAAGCACCCCTGGTATTATTGCGATCCGCTTTTTTGTTACTTGTGGATAATCTGGAATTCATTGGCTGAAATTCCGCCCTTCCCTGAAATTCCGTGTTCCCGCAACCCTGGGCCCACTTTTTCTTGCATCAGGACTTTCTTAGGATAGGACTATCCTGTGAATGTAGAACAAGTTATAAAATTTGGAAATCATATGGCAGAAACAAATAAGGGTTTTTTTCTAGCTAACTTGCTGGTCATTTCTGTAGTTTCTGAAACATTATGAATTTTTTTTTCTGAGCTGTGTAATCTTCCTGCCATTTTAAACTAAGAAATGCCCGAAATTAAATTGAAGCACTACCTTTTTTATGCATGCTGTATCCCAACTTTTAATGTGAATGATGGAATAGCTGCTCGAAATTAAGGTACGGCCCGTAATCTCCATACAGTATATTAGGTACCGAGTGGAAAGTAGGAAATTCCGTCAGCAGTTTCGCCGGACGTCCGGGGAATCAGTGACGATAAAATAAGGACGTCCTGCAGTTTTCGGAGGTACATTTTAGAAGGCGGAGGGTTTCGATTGCTTTGCGTGGAAGATTTATTGTAGTATGGGATTTCTTTTGTTGTCAGCTTACGGAAAGCGCTTTGAATCTTCTGGAGAATTCCCGAGGTTTTTATTTTCCAATGAGCTGGAGTGAATATGGGAAGAAACCCCGTTGTGCTGGGATATGTTAGATGAGGCGGAACTAGAAAGCTATGCCGGAAGGGCACAGATACCGTCAATAGTTTCCGAAACGTGTCTTATTATTGTGAGATGATGTGCACGATCCCCGCTGCGTGCGATGCTTGCTCATGGATCGTTCCGTAACGACCACTGGTCTCATTATAGGGCCCTAGTGCCTGTAGCCCAAACCAAGTGATGCGAGAGTGTATTTCCGCCGCATCATATAATTTCCCGCAAGTTATTTTGAAAAATGATGAGAGGGGGAATTCATCAGGTTCCATATCGACTGGTATTGCTGTAACTTACGATGGAACGAGAGCAATCGTGTTTGCTCTACGTGGGAACTGTCTTCATTGACAAGAGGGCCTGTATATTTTATTGGCACGCGTTTCCGCGGAAATGTTTTTTTTATTTTTATATTGAGGTGGAATGTTCAGTGGACTTTTTCAGGGTTCTGTCGATTGGGAGAATTTATGCTCCGGGAATTTCTGGATTAAAATGCGCTTCTGCGGTTTCAGCCTTCATGCTATCTTGAATTTGATGAAGCGTTCCCTCGTAATCCAGCGTTTCAATCTACCTAAAAGCAACATTCGGATACTGTATTACGAATGAAGTGCTTCGGCTCTGTCTTGCATACGGTATTCCAGAGTTTTCTGAGCAAATCCTATCGGGACTTTCTGCGCAGATTTTGTACAATTTGTACAAAATCGTTTTTTTTTTAAACTGACGACCGAATGTTGGAACTGATCCCTGTCTTATCTTGACTGATAGGTCATACAGTATTTGGATTATGTCTTCGCTTAGAAATATTACCTCGGAAATGTGAAATTCAGTTGAAATATGGTCGTATTTTCAAGACATTAGAAACCATGTTCGGGAATCGTTGGTGGATCCCCTATATGGCATGGGTTCCTGAGTACATTTTTGCGAGGGGCGTTTTACTCTAGATGCTGCTTAAGATGTCAACCTTTAGAAAATGTGCGTTAGAGATTTCACATTTATAAAGGAGTGCCCCGTTTCAAGGCGCGTGAGCTTTTCATTCATCAAAAAACTCCTCAACGCTGGTTTTATTCGTTTTCTCAACTCTTATTCTGTTGAACTGTTTTTGAGCCTGTGCCCTGAGGCTCTCCGCGGTTCTAGGTTCTCAAATTTGCAATCGGAAGGGCCGGAAGTTTTGATTTTTCAAAGCGAACTAAGTGAGCTTGAGATCTGTGTTGGAGTTAGGCCAGTGGGGCTTCACCGGAGAAATTCCCTTTTTAGAGGGCCCTGTAATGGAAAAAATCGGATTTAAGAATCCTCGAATCAAAAATGGTCAGGAACTTTTGCTCGTATCTTCACAACATAAATACTGTATTCAGATTTTGCGTCCTGTTCCTTCAGAGACTTTCCTAGCTACCAAGGACGATGAGCCTTCGATACGTTCTCTCCGACGTACGCGGGGTTGGACAAGTTCGCAGTCCCGGAAGTACTTCATGGGGATTTTTATTTTCATGAATTGAGTCTTCGGCGAGGAAAAATCCTGAACTTCGCGCAATAGTGTGTAGCTTCTCAGCAGAACTTCCGATTTTTAAATCGTGTGTCCAACTTTCCTGAATGATGATCCAACAAACGAAAAATACGAACATCCTCTGTGGATTTCATTCAGTTTTAAGGAAGAATTGTGTGACCGCGTGTTTTAGTCTGACCCAAGGGTATTGAGGTAGTTCCCAGAAGCGTCATCACAGTGGGGAGCGCGTTGTTTGCTTTTCCACGAATTAAAGTGCGCTTCTGGACATCGTTGCCTTCTAATTCAGCTTGTACTGTACGAAGATCATTGCTGTCAGCATCATGCAGCCAATTTAAATGAGACGGCGGGTCCTGACGATGTTGAATCGATGAGAAGTGTGCTCGTCGTGGCAGCAGGATTCCCTGTCGCACGCGAGCGCGGAATGGCCCCTGCTTTCTGTCTGATTAACCTGCCGCGATTTTATCTCTGCTGGACTCGTGGTCCGGGTTTCGGTACGTCGTACCCTCCGAATTTCATAAACCCTCTCGCTCTGCGTTCCATCTATTTTTCACGAATGCTCCCAGAAGTCCCATCTACTTCGAACTCGATATCTTCCCGCAGCCCCGCTTCGGTGTCACGCTTTACGGCTTTCCTCTGCTCTTTCCGCTGCTGTTTTGCTAAGCAGGTCAGCGTCAGCTCCCTTTCTTTCCAGAGCGTCTCATGTCTACAGGTTCCTCGGGAGGACTGGTTTTTAACCTGAGCTCCGCTCCAGGTACGAAAAGTGGGTTTGAAATGAAAAAGTAAGAAACCGACGTACGTCACTGGGCTGTAGAAATCTGATTATCCGGGCCACGACCTTATGCCAAATAATCATCAAATAGCACAGATGATCGAAAATGTTACTCTATGTAGTGAATGAAAATTTTTTGAAGCGGAAAACATGTGCCAATTTATCATGACTGAAATTTCCTCCGACTTTCGAAGTGAACTTAAACCTGATAATTCGTCAATCGGAGGAAAATAGCGTTCATGTCGAAAATACTACTTGCTCTAAAGTTGAGATTTATGCGCGTTTAATTCGAGACCTAACATTTTGAGGTCTGTCAAAATATCGATTCACGCTTGAGCGTGTAGGAAAATGTCCTGAAGTCAAGCAGAGCACACAAAAAATGGTACTCGTGTGTTCTAAACTCAAGGCGAAAATCCGAAAGGTAACTTGTCTGAGGAATGGCATTTGCGCGAAAGGTTTTCTGCATAAATGAAAGACGAATACTGTACAGTGTATAGCACACAACAAATGGTACTAGTGTGTTCTAAACTCAAGGCGAAAATCCGAAAGGTAACTTGTCTGAGGAATGGCATTTGCGCGAAAGGTTTTCTGCATAAATGAAAGACGAATACTGTACAGTGTAAACTAATGCAATCAAAACAACTAATACGACCAGTCTACTCTGCCGAAAGTATGCATACCTGGCAGTTTCTCTGTACCCAGCAGTTGGTAACCCAAAGGCAGTGATGTCTGAAAAGTGGTGAAAATCCAAATAAAAACAGAAGGGTGAAAGGTCCTGGCATGAAGCGGAAAACCGTGGAAATTGCTTCGAGAAAGAGCACCTTGAGTCAAATATGAGTATTGTATGCAGAAACTTCTGCGCTGTAAAATGATCTTTCCTGCTCTGATTTGGCGATATGAGTCATGATTCCTCTGCCAGAAAATTCGCCCTTCCAGTTGGACTAAGAGCATGAAGCAAGTTTTTTCTGTTGCTAGGAATTAATTATATGTATCCCGAAACTACCAGGTTTATTATTATTTTTTGAACAATGCATGTAGTTTTAAATGTACCATGTCCAGTGATATGACCCGAATGATACCGTGAAAACTCGTGGAGCCTCAGCTGACTCACGGAAGCCAGTTGTAAGGCTTTGCATATCTTGGAAGCGTCATCGCGATTCTCATGAATGTTTACCAGCTTCCGAGAACCGATGGTACATTATTATCTTTGTGTTTATACCCGCAGGTTGTCCATTTTTTGGAAACGAATGCATTTGATTAAAATTGCGATGAGTCGGTTCTTTTTCGTCATTTGAGGGTTATATTGGACTTATGCCAGGCGGAAGGAGCTACGAAATCATGCATTTGGGTTTCGAAGAGCATGGACTCCGTGTCTGACGTTTCATTTGTGCATCGGGTCAAAATGACTCCAACGCACGGCAATGATGATTTCTGTGAGGCGATCTGATCCACACGGAGAAGGCTCTACTGATGGGGTACGAGTAAGAATGGAAGACACAGTATCTTTCTTGACGTTTTGACCCCGCGGCGATCATGTGGAACGGTGAACCCAGAAGAAGTCCTCCGGATGTCGCGGAATGCGTTTTACCATGGGCTACAATCGTGTCTGAGGCCGTCACTAGCTACGTTTCTTTCGCTGCTGATCTCGTTTCCTGGCCAGCTTACCGCGCTGGTAGTCGTGATTGACCGCGATTCCTGAGGTCGGCATGGGCGGTTCTTCCCCCGCGGCCATATTCGGATGATGGTTGGATTGGCGCTGACCGTGAGGAGAAAATCGATTCTCCTCTTCATGGTCCGCGTTTCACACGTTGCGCGTCAAATATCCTTCTGCGAATCCATGTCAAGTTCTTCCGAACATCTTTTATGAATACCGGCTCTTATTTTTTGAATACTGTATTTCCCTTCAGTACTTGAAGTGGATCCTCGCATTGCGACAGACCCGCAACGGAAATTTTGCATTTCGTAAATTTTTTGTGACTCACATGACGATATTATGTCGCGTAACAAAATTTTTAGGCCAAAACGATAAAATTTCATCACATTTTGATTTGAAACGTTGGAATTATTGATAAATTAGAAATAGAGGAAATAATTGCTTAGTTTTGCTCATTCCTGGCTGAAACATTCATGAAATTAAGAAATGTAAGAACACCAAATTACCTAAACTTCATACTAATCGATTTTTAATATCTTGTTATGCTGAAAAACACAATTTTTTATTTTTATGATTATTTGATGAGTTGCTGGAGCGGAGTAAATTATGTATAAGGTAATCTTAAGTGACTTCGCGTTTCGCATTACCAAAATACCGCATGACGAAACGCATCCAGGAACTGATCAGTTAAGTTATGCGGGGACTCACTGTATTCTTGGTGATTCCTTGTGTCCTGTGGTCGACCAACGTATGAAACGGAATATTAAGCGAATTGGTCAGGATTGGATTTTATAGCTTGATTGTGGCTTTGGTATTCGGATAGGAAGGTGTTCGTGGTATGATGATGTGAGTATGATGAGGCTAGGTGAGGTTACTGCAGTTGGTTGCCAAGTCAGGAATCCACCACAGCTGAATAACCGAACGCGACTTCGCAAAAAAAAAAAAAAACGACCTGCACGATCATTTGAGGTTTTCGCACTGAAATTTTGTGATGCGACCTTCTCGGTAGTATCGTCACTATTCTCAAAAGTCCATCGACTCTGTATTTTGTATATTCAGATGTGCGAATTTTTAAAAGCCCTTGTTCTGTAGTACGTAGAATTTCTGATTGGTGAACACCGTTTCAGCGATACTTCGCGCATCAGAAAATTATTTTCTACTGGGTCCTTGCATAATTTGCGTGCGCCGCATACCAGAACAACACCATTGAATGCAGAGCTACAGGAATGGTGTTAACCCCTGCCAGTGAATCAACTGCGTCCTTTTTTCCCCCTCAGCGGCGGTTTTTCGAGCAGAGTCGGTCAACATTTCAAAGGCTTTGAGAAACGTATGAAAGCAAAGATAATATCTTGACCACAGCAATGAAAATGAGAATGCATACTTTGCAGTCGAACAAAGCGAATTTCACGCTCTACCATGCGAGGCATTACGGTTCAAGGAAATAACAAGCAGTTCCCCGCATGCAACGCAAATGCATAATATTACCAGAAGTGTCGGCCCGGGCGTCAACAGCAGCGGGGAAATCTATACCTATTCTCGGCACATGATGATCGCGTGTCGACTTCCCTCCAGCATAAAACTTGCGCATTGCCGGCATGGGATGCGTGACGAGACTGAACTCAACCCGTAATTTATCCGAATCCCAGTGACAAGTCCCCCACGAGCCGAGAGATGGAAGACAAACACAGTACCCGACGGACCCGCGCAACTTGATCCGATCATACCGCATCGATTGCCGGGAACACACTGTGTTTACCGTTCATCGCTGACGAGAGGGATCAACAAATCCGACGAATCCGTATCATGTACGAGTTGTAATCAACCGAAACTACGTTTCTCCTGTACTCTGATATTCGGGACATGGGATAACTTCCACATGAAATCGAATGCCGACTCGCTACGGGGAACAGACACGCTTCAACGGTGTTTCATGAGTACTGTTCATATTACATCTCATCTCGAAATACCAGCAAGAAAGTTTATGGTAATACACAGCGAAGGAATTATGGTACATTTTATTCAGTACGCTGCTTAAAAAACAAAAGAATGCCAAGCCAGGTACTAGAAACCCGTTAAGGGAATTCAATTGAAGTACAGTAGTTGAAAATGAGGGTCATCCCCATTTATCGTATCGCGCATTTTCTGATGAAAAAAGGGCGTCTTTTGGTTTTTGAATCAGCGGAAAACAATGCGTGAGCTCTTGAAATTTTTTTCAAGTTCTTGACAATTTTGATTGAAGTGGGGAAAATCTTAAAAACTGCAATATCCTTTTATGTTTGACTGAGTTTGATTGACAAAATGCTAAAAATTGAGTACTGTTATTTAATCGTTAACGTTGCAATCCTGTTCAAAAATGATATTATCTCTGACATCCGCTGTACTAGTAGTAACTATGACAACGAAGGTAAAGTATTGTAAAATAATCTGGCTTCGTAAAGAGTAACCTAGCATGACTTCTGGTGAGAAATGCCAATGATGGTTTTCGGTTGACTCGCATATCAATATTGCGTACAGTGCATGTACAGTATTTAAAAATCCTTCTGCGCTTTCTTAAATGCAATATAATTCCGATTATTTGATTTGATGACCCGATGCCATATCCGATAAATTAAGTATCACAAACGGTCAAGTACTGAATTTCTCGTTCTTTTTAAGGGAATATAAGATTCTCTCGTGAACCTGCAAACTTGACAGGTATTTTCTCAAGGCTTGATTGTGTCAGCCATAACTATTTCATCAAGAAGAAAAAGCGGTTCAAGTACAGTATGTTCAGGCCACCTTGTTCACTTCCAATTGATCAACATTCTCAAACTGTTGCCTCAGCAGTTGATTACCGAGTTTCACTCATTTTTCTTTAATCTGATTTTTCTGCTCAAGTTTATTGCTCTGGTTTGAACCACCTTTCGTTTAGCCTTTAATTTATGCGTCGTGATCGGGAATCAGTTGACGCCGTCAAGTCGTAGGTCACTGGGTGCAAAGTGACGCTGAATTAGGGCTCGCAGAAGCGCTTTCTTTCCCTCTCCCCCTTACATTCGGTTCATGGAATTGATTAATTTCAATGATCATCCGCATACCAATCTCAGACGCATCGTATAGTGGTCGTTATTTTCACGAGGATGGCTTTTCGGACGTGCTACAGCGTAATTCTGAGTACTGTATTAATGTCTTCTGGTCGTTTTTTCTATCTTTTATCTTGGAACGAAGTTAATTCCGTGTGATGAGCGCCGGACTTTCAATGGCCTTTTTCCCTTGCTCGAGCGCATGTGATAGAGAGAAAAATGAGAACGGGAAGTGCGTACATAAGCGGAACTTGAAAGAGCCAATCGTTCTCCGAGTGCAGTTACCCGAGCTATGGTCCAGGGGAAGAAGTTTCCTCGGCCAAGTAGGTCGACCCGCGGTGTCTGGCAACCCATCCAACTTCGTGCCGTAAAGCTCATGTCTGGACAACGTGACTGGAAACATGCTCTGTCAGCTGGACTCTTGCAGCCTGTTCCAATTATGCGTGGAGAAAGGACGATGTGATCCCGGAATCACATACCGTATGAACTATCGGTGCAGCGGGAAATCTGGCGAGTTTTGGGGGAAACCATGAAATGCTTCGTCATATCCGGTCAATGTTGCATGCCCTATTCTTAAAAATATTGGCAATCACTCGAAAAACCTGGGATTCTACTCGGAGTGATGGTACAATCGAACCTCTCCGAGTCTAACTTAAAGAAACCAGCAAAAATTCGATTTAGCGAAAAGAGTTTTTCAGAAAATTTTCACGGTGATATTCTGGGCGCTGAATTGCTTTTTGAATGAGTTGACGGGATGCTAAACTTGGAGGCAAGAGTTCATTTGCTCATTTGATCTTACACTTCCTTCCAAAACACATCGTTAAATTTTTATTGCTTTTATCTTCCCTGTGTCAATGAAGTACTGTAATAGGCAAAAGGCCTCAAGAAAATTCGAGTTATGAAAATTTCAGAGAAAAATCATTCGAGTTGGGCACATTTTTCCAAGAGAATTTAGACAGGGACTGGAAAAATATTCGAAATTGGTAGGTTCGAGATATCGAGGTTCAACTGTACAGTACTAGAAAATTTCCTCAGCGAAATTTATTAGAAAATGTACGAGTCATTTACAGGTACATATTTACGTGGATATGAGAGGCCATCGATCCTGAGAAGTAAATTCACTTGAGATATGCAAGGAACTCCTGTACATTGTAGACTCGAAAGTGCACCAGTTCTTTATTGACAGGACTGCACGGTACACTCTTTCCTCATGTAGGATGCCCTACCATATGAAGGCTTCTCTTTCGATCGAAATCAATCTTGCAAGTGCTGTTGAGTGTATTAATACCACTACGTAACTGAAGTGAAAGGCGTTTTCGGTTAATGTCGCGCTACGAATCGTCGGTTTTTTCCTTCGAAATATGCACCATGATTACGATTATGTCTCCTAAAAAAAGAGAACTATTTAGGGAAAATCGTGACCAGATGCTTTCTCACCTGCACTTTCGGGATGATTCATTTATGTGTGCATTTCGTTCAATATCTTGCTAAAAAATGCGCCATAAATTTGTTTCGTTGCCTATTCAGTGACAATACGTTATTTTTGCATGATGTGGATAAATTAGCATATGTTGTGGGTTTCGTGCAGACTATTCGTCGCCGTGCATCCGCTGGGCAACGGGTTCTCTTGACGCGGCACTCGGAAATTTATGAAATCAGCGGACGAGATTGCGACTCGCAAGTCCTGCTTTGGTAATGTCCGTTCTTTCGTGTTCCCTGAGTGGACGTATCTTGCGGGGCTGTCTGAGTTATTGGGCCAGTGCATTGTGAGGGGAAATGAGGGCCTGGGTGGTGTTGGATGATCGAATGTGCCGGCGATATGAGTTTTCTCTGCGGTCCTGGGCGGCGCCGTTGGGATATTTTTGGGTTTTTGATTAGACACGTAAATAGGGCGAGTATTGCATTCCGTACCCGGGTACCTGATATCGGGCCTAGAGCGTCTCGAGAACACCGTTCGACTCATCTTCCGCTGAAAGATGAATGGTCATTGATGACGTTTGCTTCCATATGCGGGACTGATGCAGTAATTCTCACGGAAGGTTTTCATGGCTGATCCTTTGGGAGTGGATGGATTCAGTCTCGCGAAAGACGTGCCTTTAGAATTATATATTTGTTGCGAATAACTGGGAGATTCGGATTTACTCACGGGTCTGGGGTGTACGAAGTTCCATTTGAAATGTTTTTTCGTGATGTACAACTACCAGCATCTTTCTTGAGAGTTGATGGATTCTTACGAACGATTTTGAATTCAGTTCCAGGACAGCGATGCTTTCAGAATGTTTCCCACCTCGCATTTCCGTGAACGTCAATGGTTGATGTGAATTCCGTTTTGCAATGTACACCTGCCAGCACCTTTCTTGGGAAAATAGTAATGTCTACATTAATTTCTGTTATAAATCCTTGAATAGAAATTTCAATGTGGAGTATGACCCACGAGGTGCAACGCCCATCATATTTTGTTGGATCAAATTTATTCTCGGAAGGTATCGTTCGGTTTTTTTTTTGGGAGAGGATAGATTTAGTTGAATTACGAAACTATGTTCCCTTCACTACGATGATTAACTGGAAGATTTTGATTCCCTGTCAGTTCAGGCATGGGCTAAGTTCGATCCGAATTATCGTCCAAAGAATAAACTACGAGCAATATATCTTCCTTGATTTTTATATCAGTTAATGCCTGATTTTTTTTTTGCGGCGATGAATTCCATTCCATGTTATCAGCTCGACTTTCTTGCTGCGTTTTGTGAATAAAGTTTTGGATTTAGGTTTAGGCGTGTGGCACATTCAATCTGAAATTTGGTGACGTATGTACAGTATTTTATTTCGTAAAACGATTTCGGGAGAGGATTTTTGAAGAAGTCGGATGCAGTCAATTTACAACGTGGACAGGAGAACTAAAGAAGGTGCTGAACGGTTTCGTTTTTGGTTCCCGGAGATAAATGCGGAGAATATGTTGAGCGCGATCATCAAGCTGTGTTGTGCCCACTGGTTTTTTTTTTTTTTAATCCTGTTTTATTTTTGGCTCTTGCTCTCGATGCACTCGTAATGTTTGAAAAATTGCGGATTCGCGCACAACAGGATGTGCAGCAAATTCATCAACCTTCCACTTGCGCGAGACTCGCCCTTGATGGCGAGGAAACCATTCACATTCCGGGATTCCTGCGCTCCCATGGTTCACGGTCTCGTTTAAATGATCTTCCAAGTGCTGCACACATCGTTGGAGCTAAATGATGTCCGTTTCGGCCCGCGCTTCTAAACGTCCCACAATTTCTCACCCGAGAGAGATTCTGATAGATAACACGGTTTGCGCTCAGAGATACTGTACCTTTTTTGAGCTCGATCACAGGGTACTCCAGCAGTCCGCAACGAATGGATGAGTTGGCGATCATGATTAACTCACGTCTTGTTGAGGCGTCGGTACTGTTGCGTGCCCGGATTTTCCCCACGTCTGGCTAAAACGTCGTGTAATATCTTTTTTTAATGAGTGTCGGTTGGGTTCGTGGCGCTCGAGGCAACGTCGAGCTACCGGCTTGGTGCGTAAGGCGTAATCCGTCTGTGAAATAGAATTCTTCGCGTTTTTACGCATTTGCCAAAAGAATGATCTGACGATGGGGTGGCTATACATCGTGGCCGTTGCGTCTGGCAGGTCTGCTTTATCTCATGCCTGTACTGTAAAATACAGTGTATTCTGTTCTTCATCATCTGAATGCTTTTTGGAGCTACGGTTATAGTCCTCATAAAGACCCTACGCATCAAAACCAAGGAGGTATCAAACGTTGTATTAAATGACGCAGTTCTGGTGTAATTGAAACAAAACTTCACTTCGATGAGCCGTATGAACGTTGTTGATCTGACCGTATTCTGTTGAGATTTCAGACAGCATGTGAGTGCATTCTTTTTTCTCGCGAATTGTGCAGTACTGTCCTTTCATACTGTACCATATGTTCTCTACTAAGGCCCACATTTTCTTTTTAAAAACTGCGCAAAACACTTGTGCGGCCTGTAATCTAGACATTCTGTTGGGCCACATGACGAATACGGAATATGTTCGAGATAATGAATCACGTTTCTGCTGAGGTTGATTTGAAAAATGCGACGACATATTTATTTGCATGTTTGAATGTTTAAAATTCAACTATCTGGAGTTGACAACCAGCATACTGATATTTCAGAACAAGATGCGGCGATATTTCCGAGTGTAAGAGCATATTCGTGCAAATTTCACGGACGAAATTCTATTCTTGTGCTTGATGGTTTTTTTTTCTTTTTTTTTCCGCCAATATGGCTCCCGAGGATCAGGTTGCGTTTAATAATACGTTAATACGGTATTCGAGAGGACATTTAAATGTGACATGTGTTGATGTTTGGATTAAGCGGAAAGATAATTTCCGTCATTCGCTATTTCTGAACGTGTTCTGAAGATTTTGAAACCTGTTGAAGCGAGTCGGATTTCTACGACTGGTGACTTGAAGTTCACATGAATGTGTCGAATTTCACTTGAATTTCACTGGGTTCTACTGAGTGCCTAAAAACGAATCCACTTTTCCTCAAGGGATGCCAAAATATATTATAGTTCAAAATTTTGAAGTGGATAAAAAGCAATGTTATAGAATGAATTGATGAATTTTCTTTTCTGTTCTCACGCGGAAACCTGGCAACCCGTCGTTCATGCTAATCAGCGTATCGTGTGAACGCGCGATCTCCTCTTTCGACCGTTTACACGAGGCGTATCGTAAACAAATGCATATATCAAGTACTGATTTTGGCGGTTCATATAATTCCTCCAAATATTTGAACCTCTCCAGTCGGAACCTCGAATTTTTCTGCTCAACTTACCGGAGAACGCACCAAAGAGTGAAAAAGGCGGCGCGTGGCACCCTCGACTCAGCGAATAAGAATGTGCACCCTTTGTCGATTCGTACGTGCTCGTTCCTTCGTTCGCACCGGCTGTTTGCTCCGCCACCTTTGCGTCGAACGGGTGGACTAATATTTAATTTGGCCGTATCGCTGCGAGGAACGACTAGGAAGCTCGTTGCAGAGAAGACATAAATACAGTACAGTAACTCATAATGAAAAATGTTTAGTTTCTGATCGCCGTCATTGCGCGTCATGCGGACGTTTTAGCATTTTCGTCGTCCAGCGAATGCGCCGCTTCTTTGTGTCCGGACAGTTGTGCGTAACCCGAGATAGCGTGTCCCGAACATAAAATGCGTGCATAACTTGGGAAAATATACAAAGGAGTGAACCAAAAAAGACGCACGCATGCAGACACAAGGCAAGGTCATGGAGCTGCACGGAGTGATTCACAAGAAACGGGAATGGCATGAGTTATGAACGCATAATTATGAAATTTGTGTCAGTGGAAGGTGATACAGCGTGAAAGCAGGGCAACAAATCCTGGCGTAATCGTAACGACCAGAAATGGGTAGCACATGGGAGAGCGAAGAAAAATTGTTCCCCTTTGCCTTTCTAACGCTGCTGAGTCCTGACTGGTGCCTTGGCAATGGAAGGAGATTTGTGACTTCCTATGAACATCTGTCGAAGTGAGAAGGAATCAAATTCTAACATAATCAAAAATCTGAATTATTTCTCTACTGTCTTCCGTTTTGGTAGCGAATGAATGACTTTCGGATTTGCCTTGAGAAGGCCGCAAATTTCCCCTTTTTAAAAATCATCGAATAATGATATTCGTCGCATGTACGAAAGAGCCATATTTTCGGGTGTGCAATGGGACGGGGATCGGCCTGTTTAATATAGAGTATTTTTTATGTAAGTGCTAATGCAGGTAGACTCTCTACAACGAATTCAAAAGGCCCAAAAAAATTCGCTCTAAAGAGAATTTCCTTTTGGAGGACTCCTAAAACGTGAGGAGAGAACCGTACGGGACAACGACCAAAATCCGCTATGCAAACAAAAACGTTGCAGATCATTGGAGAGAGCGAGAGAGAGTCCACCTATATTAATTTTATTCTTAGAAAATGCACTGCTTCGTTAATTTTTCGATTATGGGACGAAAAGCAAAATCCGATATGCAAAGAAAATATGTGCAGATCATTGGAGAGAGAGAGAGAAAGAGTCCACCTGTATTAATTTTATCCTTGGAAAATGCACTGCTTCGTTAATTGTTTGATTGACTAATCCATCTTAGCTGAACTGCATCCTTCTCTGACGTTGAAGAGCTGCTCTTCACAAGTGTCGGCTCTCTTTTCGCTTTTCCTCGT
Organism: Notodromas monacha; assembly: GCA_905338405.1. Taxonomy (NCBI): domain Eukaryota; kingdom Metazoa; phylum Arthropoda; class Ostracoda; order Podocopida; family Cyprididae; genus Notodromas; species Notodromas monacha. The sequence goes on along the minus strand of CAJPEX010000058.1, from coordinate 86,824 downwards.
TTTTGGCATGCTCCGTTCTGAGCACAATTTTTGTTTTTGTTTTTTTGACGCGCTTAACTTTCCGGTCACGTTGCCATCTGCAATAAATGAACTTGGATGCGTGGCTCGGAGTTTCCTATGCTCGCGAGCGTTCTGAAATGCGGAGACTGTTGCTGGGAGTGACTCGACAATTCATCATTCGTAGGCACCTCTGCTGTTCTCATTTTGTAGTTCAGCGGCACTTCTGCTTATTCGAACCTCGTCGATTCATAAGTTCTTCTCTTCCATCGACCTTGACCGCTGGTGAGCGGCGTGGTTGAGGAAGGTGGGCCACACGGGTACAATGTGAACAGGAATCCTGGGGATCCGTCGGAACGCATGCGTGTCATTGGCACGTGTGACTTGTTGGGATGGATAAGACTGCTTGAATTAGTCAAATCCGTCCTGTTTTTCATTAACTCGTGGGATACGGATTTTCTCTGGTTGGTCAGACTTCCTGGAGAACACTTTCGTGCTGATCCGTTCCTCATTATGGAATCCCATTTGGGAAATGGTCGATGGTTTTTCTGCATAAATGAAAACCTCACTCCTTTCGTGGATTGCTTTGAAAACAAGAAGCTTACGCGTAGTTGAAATAAAAGTAACCCTTGTCTGGATTTTTCATGATCGCGCTGGAAATTTCTCGCTGTATTTGGTGACTGTTCGCCTTCGTAACATTTTTACGCTTTGTAAATGAATGAACTTGTCATCGAGTATATTTTAACGAAATGCTTGGAAGAATGACGGGATGTATTTATGCGTTAGTTCTAAGATTGTTCGGTATTGGGATTAGTCCCTTGAAATTTTTTTCTTGATTACAAAATTTGAAGTACTGTACAGCATGGAATTACTGTATTCCTTGTTGTGCCTCTTCCTTAGTTTTCCTTAGTTTAAGGCTTTAGACTACACAAATATCGATGTTGGGTTGTAAACCATTAGTTTCGACTAGACTAGTTTGGTGTTAGGTTTGTTACACCTGAAGATGGTGCGGACAGGTTTGAAATCCAAGTATCGAATATAATAATGATGTAACCTCTTGCGGAAATTCGGAATCTCCTGCTGGGCATGGTCTTCTGCTAATGGCACCTTCTTTGTAAATCTACGTCGATAACGTCGTTGAATTTTGTCAGAAATAAGTCTACATAATTGACGCAAATTCTAGGGTACCTACTTTCTGCGGAAGTCGTGGACTGGTTTATCGATGGAATCGATCAAAATGTTATTTTTTTCATTGCAAGCGACGAAATGGTTACGAATACATGGAGCAAAAAACGTTTTTGCTAAAATATCTTACGTCCCGAATTTTCTGTGTTCGAAGCCCTGGGTCGTGCCGTACGCGCATCGATCTTTTTCCGAGGTGCAGTACTGAAGTTCTGCACAATCGTGACGGGCTTGGGCGAGATATCGAGCCCTGGGAACGCTCCGAATGAGCGCTGTGCTCATTTTCAAGCTTCGACGGTTTTGTTTGAAGAGTTCTTTTCTCGAAATAAAATTTCCCGTGCTTGCAAGTCAAATTTTCCGCTGCTCCTAGTTTTTCCTGTATCGGCTGATTCGCGAACGTAGAAAAATATACATCACTGTATATATGTTTAGCTACTTATTGGTCATCTTAAAATTGGTAGGTAAAGTTTTTGGAGGAATTTTTTTTCAGTTTTTCCATTTGCATAAGTTTAAAATAATAATTTTTTCATGTTCATAGAACCACTGGATACAACGCTATTTCCGAGCCATCTGAAAGCACAGTGCTGTTCAGTAATTTCTGCTATCTTAAGAATTAGAGACGTAGTAAATAAACTTGACTCGAGTAATCTTCGAATGGATGAGTCTGCTCGGCGTGGACCTTGGCACTTGTACACTTTATTTTAAGTAATATGCAATGCTGTGAAGCATGTATCGATTGGTAGACAAGCCATTCTACTAAAACTTTCAACTTTTTTCGCACATTTCTGGACTTCAATGCAAAATTTTATTCATGTCGTGTCGATTTTCAGCGGTCAGATTGGGTCATGTGAAAATTGTTCAGTCATCTTGCTACGTAATATTGCTATTTCCTTCGGATTTTGCTGACTTCCGGCGAAAATCGTGTATCATGCATCCGTATAACCTTGTGACGCTTTCGGATAAGCCTTCCGCAATCGATTTATTTCATTTCTTATCACCATCATGTTATCGCAAATAAATAAATAAAAATTGCGCCTTGAACATGTTTGCAATGCAATTTTGCAGTTTTCCCCTCCAGAAGTTTGCTAAGTCGCATCGAAGGCGTTACTTTCAAATTCCGCACTTGCAAACTTGGGATTCCCACCGGAAGCAAATGCGAGAGACTGAAACTCCGTTGACGAGTTTTCCGTTCAGTCAAAGAAAGGGATGGAATACACTGTAGGAAGTGTTTACGCAATTCAGTACTGTTCAGTACCTGTGCGATAGTTGCGTGCGTGGCGTTGCTAAATTGTTTGCTGTTGGCAATCTTCTACGCGTGGGGCATTCAAAGAAGTCGGTGACGGTTTGATTAAATCGTTGAAAGATGTGATGCTCGTCGTTCACTTGTACGCCTTTAGGAAACAATGGTTATCCGATCCTCTGGAAAATTCAGGATGTTCATAAACTTCGTTTGGCATGAATCATCATTTTATCTTTCCGTTGATTTCCGGGGACATTTGTGCCTTGCGAACATTGTACGCTTGTCTGAAGGACGCCACTGAAAACGTCGTCATCTTTAACGACTTTCTCGTCCTGGGGTTCGAACTGAACATGAGAAGAATTTCAGAGATGCAGTACTACATCGCGAACTTTTTTCATCCGCGTTGATAAAGAATGTGTGATGAAAAAAAATCGGGAATGTTCGAAATGTGCGTCGCACTCCGAGAAAGATGGATGGGTGCGTAAAAAAGTTAATACAACGGGAATACAGTATATTGTCCCTAGTTTTTGCGTTGCTTTTGTGTCGTTATTTTTTAGGATTTGTCGCCGTTTCGAGACGCCATCGCATGTTGCAGTCCTATACTTACTGTTTAGTGGGACATTTCTTTCAATTGACGATTTGCTCTTCCACTCCGGCGTAAGCCGTTCGAAAGTGACATGTGATAGGGGGAATATTGCCGTCCAGAGAGATGGTAGAATAAATTAATTCGTTTAACCTAGAGCTTTCGTCGGAAATTTGCTTACTCTGGTCTTCCCTTTTCGTGACATAACATTTACAAAATTCAAGACAACTTACTATTCACCGTCATGCCTTTTTTTATTTCACATTCAAGTGATTTCAGATGCTTATAAATGTTTGAATGAACCCTCCTTTAGTGTTTCGGATACGTTGTTAAATCTTGCGTCTCCGGTACAGGATTTGACACTCGATAGTTCGCGAACATGACTCCGGAATGCGGTTGATTGTAGTGTTTGGTTTCATAGAGTAGGATACGATGCTGACGCGACGATAAAAGCGCGGTTATTGATAGAAACATCGTGGTTTGTATCGGATCACAGAGATTCCCCGGTTAACGGCTGTTCCGGATATCGACCTGATTTTTGGGGGCGGTTCAGGGCCTTGAAAGGGATATCGTTATTCTTTATCAGGGATTTTGAAGCGTCTTTTGGATTCGAGACATTCCATTGTTGCGTAACATGTGCAGGGTATTTCATGGATGGTTTTTAACTTGAGAAGGGATAATTTTTCACTTTCACTTGATAATTTGGATAATTTGCAAGGGCTTGTCCTCCCAATTTTCCGCTCAGAATTTTTAATGTATGGTGTAGAAGTCCACGTTCAATATTGTGCTTCCTACGGTCGATTATTTTCGTGTGTAATTGCACCTATCACTGGTTGGAAAGCTAATGTACGCTGATGAGCAAGAAACAAAACCGCCCATTTTTTCTGAATATTGTAGAACAACTTCGATAATGGACGATCATTTGATGTGGTCTGTTATCCCATGGGGGCGCCGCCATTCGAAGCGGCCAGGGCTCTATTTACTATATTCAATTCTCGACCTGAGTCACAGTGATCGGGAAGAACGAGTGTGAGCCGTGTTACGAAGTTCAGTGTTGGTTGTGTCACGTCGTACATGATTTATCCTTTGTGAGAATGTGTTTCCCTCATAGTATGCTTTATGTTTTCGGGCAATTAACTCCGCGCGTGTGGTTTTATTTTTTCCGGCGCCACGTGTGTCTGTTCTCAACGCCTTCGCGAACGAACGACCGCGATTCCAGAAGCCGATTTCCCTCAACGGGCGCCGATGAGGATTTGAGGAGATGAGACGCGTGGGGCTTCGAACCCACTTGCCCAGCCGCCCGGCAACACCATCACACGCCGCACGGGGTTCACGTGCCTCAACACGCTACCCTCTTGTTACTAGGCCGAGGTGGACGCATTCGTGACGCCCTGATGGGTTCCTGATGCGAACGCGTCTGTGTGTGCGAATTAACTGGCGAGGCGTAATTTTTTTTTTTTTTTGTGGGGAGGAATGTGCGAAGCTTTTTATCTCCTCGTGTCGCGTCCGCCCCGAAATGAATTCTTCGCGTTTGAGTTGCACTGCACCCCGTGGACACATGCTTTCCTTTGCATGTGAATGCTCTCGCTACGGCGGATTTGTATGTTTGTTTGGTTTGAACCACTCCCTTGCTCTTCTACGAGTGGAATGGTGAAGTAGCAACGCGATGTTGCGAGTCTGCATTATTCTACGGAAACAATGGTCATATACTCGAGTACAGTTCTGCATTTGCATCTCTCACGCGTCATTTTTTTTAAAGCGCACTCTTCCTTGTGAGAAAATCCCCATTTCAATTTTTACGCAGTACTGTACAGTACTTATTATTTCAACGCATCGCTGCTGCAACACCGACAACCGAATTGATCTGACCAGCACTTATCACCCTCGGTAATACCCGAGTTGAACAAAACTTAATGCTGTATAGCAGTGGTAACAAACCTAACCCAATATCCAAAATTCAATGCAGGTGGACACTCTTTTTCAAAGGTTCATGGAAAAATCGATCGGAACGAATTTCGTCGCCAAGACCCCTATTACGTGGGAAGAGGACTCCCTGCAACCAACAGCAAATTCGTTGTACAGAGAAAATCGTAGTAACAAGATCTTAGCCGAGAGAGTCCACCCGTATTATGTCGTGATTCATAATTACTGTGTACGCTACATTTTTTTTTTCGCGGACAACGTCGGGTGTGGCCGTTGTTCAAAATATTTGGATACACCTGCCGATTTTGACCACCCCCACCCTTCCATCGAAGAAGATAAAATCTTGGATGACATGTAAAAATTACAACATGACCTAATAATTCAGTCATAATCAACATAATTGAGTACAACAGTACTTGAACCAATGGCCTAGCCGAGTATTTTAGCTATGACGCGCATAACGAAACCTTGATGTCTCAATTGTCGTGTGAATAGACAGATGGACGTATGAATTCAGAAGCACTGTGCGGGGTAACGATAATCATGAAGAACATTCGCTTCTGTCGACGGATTCCGAATTTTCGTTTTTATCAAGCGCATGGATGGCGCTTTTGGTTGACTTGAATGTGTGTTGTGTCGGGGGGGCTCAGGAAATGCGCGAAACTCGGATGACGGGTTATAATTTTAGAATGCCCTATTGTTTGTGACGTATCAACGGAGTATCACTCGCACTGGCGGGATAATGTCCGTAGCTGCAGATACGGCGTCACGTTATTCCGTCCTATCCGCGGTTCTCGCATGTGGGCGCCGGACGATGCCATATTCCACCCAGGGAGCGTAACATGCCCTACTGAATAATATGGATTGCGTTAGATATTGCCCAGTCGGGGGTGTGGAGACGACGTAGCTAGGGTGCCTGTGGACTCGGGCTCGTTTCTACGCCATGTTGGACATTTCCCGAGTCGATCCGTACTCATCGAGTGCATCGCGGAACGCTTCACGCATTAAAAGCTCACCAGGGATGCCCGCCCAACATGGTGTCCGCGGCTGGGGAACTCCGAATCGGAACTGATGGGTTATTCTCTCTGTGCTCTCTGTATCCTTGGAATATTCCGACACCAACGCTCTTTTCGTTCGGGATAAAACCTGAAAATAAATTACAGTACTGCACTGTAATTCAATTACAGCGGGGCCCCGACTTGCGGACGTTATTGGTGTCTGAACCTTGTCTCTATGTCGGAACGTTCGCGTGTTGGATCACGTTTTCCTCAAAACTTTAATGGAAATACTGTATATTTCATTTGTTTCCTTGTTGATCAATAATTAAGAAAAAGTCCCCGTAGAATTGAATGAAATAATTTTTCTCAACTTCAAGGTACAGTGCAGAAAATACCACTGCAGAAGAAAACTGCACATAACCTGATCTTTTGGCATGAAGAGGACCCCAGAAAGCAAAGAAGTACAAGCCTTCCTATACTGTGCACAAATGATGGAAAGAACTCTTGAAAAATAAACACAGAAGTAGCCTGTTTCGATTATAAATTATATTTTTGACTTATGAGAAAATTTATTTACAATTGCTGTGAATATAAAAGCTCAACTTGTTCTAGAGTTTATCACAATGTTGCAAATTTTAATTTTCCATTTGTATAAACATGTTAATAAAGTGTCCGTATCCTGAGAAATTTTCGGGAATTCGGGCAGATGTTCTGAGTTTCGTATGTCCTCAATTCGAATCGTCCGCATGTCGGGGCCCCATTGTAATTCGTTCAGGAATACTATACTGTACTGCATCTGTTCCGCACCTGTTTCGACGGCGGAACGTTTTCACGTGAAGATAATCGTTAATTCTGCGTAGTTCAAGTTTCGATAGTAGCATCCTTTTATGGCGCTATTGAGACTTCAAAATCAAGGAAGAAACGAGTGACACGGGATCCTTGACGACTTCGTCTACGTGACTGTCTTTTCCGTAATCGCTTTAGTTGTTTCTCCCCTGGTAACGATTTTCAATTGTTCATCGTATTGATCTGTTTCTAGAAGTGTGCTGAGGTCGTTTGGGCGGGCGTCAAAAGGTGTTGACTGAAAACAGCGCGTTTGGGCGAGATTTCAAGCAGAATAACGAATTGAAAAGTACGTCGAACAGAATGCATACGCAGAACTTGGCCGAGGAAGCTTCAAGTATGGATAAAAAAAAACTGTAAAAGTGATATTCTTATGATATGACTTGTCTAACCTAACCAAGCTACATTTTTGTGTCGCTTTGAAAGACTAATCTGTACCTTTTTTACACAGTAATGCATGTAGAGTTGTAGACTCTCTTCAACGATTTTTTCTACGACGATTTTCTCTTATGTGACGAATTTTTTTGTTGGACGCTCCAGGTTCTGCACCCATTGAACAAGGGTTCTCTGCAACAAAATTCAGGGGACCCGAGAAAAAAATTCGTTGTAGAGAGAATATTGTTGCATAGAGTGACCTCGTTCTAGTTCTATTGTTTCCTTTTTCTGCATGCGTTCTTATATTCGCGTGGTGTTCTGGGACGGGCAACTTTTGTTTATTCTCTTGAGAAAAATAATGACACCCAAGGCATGAACTGAATTCCAATTCCACTTTTGGCGAGATTTATTTGAGGCACCCGGAATGGGAAATCAGTTGGTCAATTGTGAGAGATAGTGCAGGTGGAAAAGCCTGAATTCTTCATGTTCCCCGGACTCAGCGAATGGAAAGAATGACCTTGCTGGAATCGGACGAATAGAACTTCTTTTGAAAAGTCGTCTAAATATCATAATCTCGTACATATTTGCGCGACGGTAGAACTTCACCGCTGTACGCAGCGCGGGACAGGATTTCAGCGGAATACAAATCGCAGCGCAACTTTCGGAATTCAGCAAAACCCTTTCCTCATGATTATGCCATCCTATCTGTACTTCCGTTGTTCTGAAGGTAACTGCGAGGCGTTCGTGCGCTGGAAGTGGAATGACTTCAGCGCTCGGACGCTCGTATTCGAATATGAGATACAGCTCAAAAGACGACAGAGAAGTTTGACATTCATTCCGAATTTACTGTTCTCACGGTATCCTAAAGAATGGCATGTATGTGAAAAACTTCGAAAGCGGATTGAGTCGCGCTGTCTTCGGACTTTTTCTGGAGAATCATCCTTACTCCACGATACTTGAGAAAGAAGCGAAGTTGAAAGGTGTTGAATTATTTCTACCGTGTTTCCTTTAAAGGAATTTAATTGAATTACAGTACTTGTGTAAGTCCGTCTCAACGATGAGCTCTGGCCAATTTTATTAAAATGTGATGGGGAGAAACGATACCTTTGCTTCGCTTGGAGCCAGAGCAACTTTCAAATAGAATTTCTCTTCCTTATATGTAATCCAATGAATAATTTAAATCATCTTGCCGCGGATCTACCTCGAAGACTACGAAATATTGCTGTCCATCTTCAAGACGTTCAACGAGCATCTCAGTCCCAGTTCCTGAATGTTCTTTTTCTTTTCACCTGATTCAAGACCCATCCTCGAGATAAGCCCTAGCTCATTTTCTGAAAATATTACAAGACCTGTCTGATTTTGTTGGGAATACAGGAGTCTTGACTGCAAGAAAATTGAAGCGAAGGTCCGGATTCTTACACGATTGCTTTTCCGAGAGACCCTTGTTTTCTTTTGCCCCGCATTGGGAAGATCAATTGATCATTATTTGCGTTAATGACCCTTGTCTCGTGCGTGGCGTGACGCATTCAGGATGAAACGTAGTATTCCAGTCGTGGTGCTGGCGATTTATGGCATGGGCGCGGCCTGACGTAAATTGTTGATTCAGCTATCCTTGAGATGAAAGAAATATTCCTTCATGTGGTAGAAACAGCGTCGACGTAAGCATGAACTGTCATGCGACAAACTCTTGATGCCCTTCGTTTTCTGGGAGCTGTAGTGTTGGGACTGTCACGACGTGGCGTCGTGTCCGAAACGTTTTCTTCGTTGTTGAGCGTCATGAGTCGTTTCTGTGGAATTGATTATGACGCTGGTCCGACAATGTTTTGTTGATGGTGTCTCATATAGTAGCTGTTGGACTTGCCGGGGTTCTTTTCAAAGTTTTTCATTCCATGGAATCAAGTTGAGCGCGCTGAAATTTTGTGACTGTTTTTCATTTTGTTGCTCCAGTAAACGAACGCATTCATTTTAGACTCCCCGTCTGATGCTAGGAGAACAAAATGTATATTACCCTCGTTTTGATTTTCAATTTTTGCGTAATCCATTTCCGCAATTTAAGATTTCAACTACAGTATTTTGACTCGCGGAACCGGTTTTGGAATCAATTCTTATGGCGGAGTCCGTCAAGCAAATTCTTTTTCAACGTTTCTGCCTCAAGTTACCGAAGTTTGAGTAAAATAAATACTGACCGTGTTTGGTGCCTTCATTCTTGGGACTACGGCTTCTCTCTTGATGCAAAAGTGGCATTTCCATTCCACGTTTATTTCTCATTCTTCAATTTCATTAGAATTTCTTATTACGGTATATTTTCTTGTAGTGATGGCGAAAACCCTGGAACCTCCAGAAACTGCCTTGACTGAATTTCCAGACCCATTGATAGTGAAAAAATGTACAATACTTGCTTTCCGTCATGATTCCCGTGAATGGACGTTTGTAAATCACTGGTGACCTGCTACAGTTGAACTCCCAATTTTCCGATCTACGTTTAACCTTTTCATAAATGTTCACCCTTTGATGAGAAATAGGCCTCTTTACTGTAATTTTAACTCGAGAACATCTATTTTTTGTGAAACTAAGGTTAATGTTGTGGCAGATGAACTGGTAGTACGAAGATCGAACCCAAGCAGCTAATCTCGAAGTTCATCACTTCCAGATTAGCAGGAATAATGGAGTATGTCTGGCTATCTCTTATCGTTGTTTTAATCTTTCTAGTGACTTTTAAAATACTCAATTCTCCTTGGTAATCGATTATTCGGGCAACATTTTTTGGTCATCGAAGTTATTTCGTTAACCTATGTTCGACAGAAACGAGAGATTTTAACTTTTAAAGAAGAAAATGCCGCCGTTCAAGGTGATAAATAGTAAGCTTCCCACCGAACGACATTTTTAGGTTACCCTGCTTTACAGCCTTCCTGTGTTCAGAAACTTCATACAAAAAGGCCGCTGTCCGGAAAGGGCATCTAATTTAGGGCATGGTGTAAACCTCTTGAGATTTAAAAAAGAAAAGAAAAAAAAACGCACAAAATGATCAAGAACAACGAATAGCATGCATTCGCTTCGAAGTGGGGCTAGTGACTATGCTATTTCGATTTTTACTGTGGACAACTTTTCGGCATGTAGTCTATTATCCTTTACGAAGTCAACATGAAAGAAAACTCGAGGTATGTATGCTGGAAGGCTGAGAACCGAGGTCTTCGAGCAGATTAATACTGCCTAGTGTAACTGCAAAGACTGAGTGAGGCGAGTTCTTGCTGGACTAGATTTTTATTCTGGCGAGGCCTGGGATATGACGCCGATCGATGGGTTCAGCGGGATTAGCCCATTGCTTGGAAACGTGTATTGTATTGCTAGCTCTCAGTCACGGGATCAGCACGCACAGTGCGTATTTTCTAGTTCTCAGTTTGTGTTATTGCGATATCTTGCGTCTATTGCCTCTCAACGGGCCCGTCTTCGTCGCTCCTCTGCACGAATTCACGGCGACTTGGGGCAGTACCCTAAGTACCGGGCTCGCAATACACGGTAACCATGGGATTTTCGGGTCCATTAGTGCAGGAACATTTGGGATTCCCGGTCATCACCGCGCCGGGACTGAGCCCGAATCCTGCTATTTCGTGGTCGATGGACACCACGGACGTTTTCACTACCAACGTGCGGGTCACGAGTTCGATGCCCTGATTTTTCGAGCCCTCGTGCCTAGGTGTGAACCGTTCTTCGTCCGGGCATCTACTACCACTGTCTTTGTGTCATCCCTAACACCAATTTGCAAAAAGTTTATACGCTGAGCTCGCGAGCGAGGCTCCACATTTTAAATGTGCGTGAGGAATGGCGGGAATTTGCGTACAGTACTTCTCTAAAATTCAAGCGCTGTTTCACGAAAACCACCGTATGGAATTCAGCAGTTTATTCTTATTCGTGCAAGATTTTACACGAAATCCTGATGTATTCCTCGGAGTTCGTAATCGGACTTCCTCTGCATTCTCTGCCCCAACTTCAGATTGAATTAAATCACTATATGTGGTGAAATTTGACTGAACAAGTTGCAAATGATCAAGACTGAAACATTTTTCAAAACTCCATTCGCGTAAAATCAAGACTCACTGAGTTCATTGTATGATGTTCCGCATTCTCTAGGAGGGCTAAGGGAAACGTTTTTCGGAGTGTTTATGCAGAAACATGCGTCTAGATTGCTCCAGGGTCCAATCCAAGGCTAAAATCGCAAATGTTCGGCGTATTGATTCAGCTACACATGAAACTGTGGGACCTACAGTTTCCTGCACTAGTCTCAAGACGGGTTAAAACTGTTTTCGTTTATTAAGAACGGCAAAAACGAAGGGTCCTGCGTGTGACTCTTTTCATGTCATTTGCGACTTGATGCTCAAGCGAAGGGGAATCGCTTGCGTGTTTCTCGCCATTCCGTGGATCATAAATTTATAATATGCTGTCTTTGACTTAGAATATTTGGATATTTCTGTTTGGAAAGCATTCGCTCGAAACGGAGCGTTCGTCACGTGAAATAGAACTTCTTCCGTGAGAAACACGCTGAGAAGTACAGTACAGTACTCTGAATGAACCATTTGGAAGGGTTCCAAGTTTCGGTTCCACTCTTGTTTTTAAATGTTAGTTCCGAAATCCAAATGCGGAATGACTGAATTCCGGCTTGTGAAATGGAATATGTTCTGCAGCAGTTGTCGCAACTACGTGGACTAATCTGCGATTTAACAGCTTGAAAGAGTTCCAAATTTTTACACGCTTGGCCCTCTATTTCAGTCCAATTGCAGAACGTCGAGTCAATGCATGACTGTTCTTCAGGTGCTCTACGCATTTTCATGAAGTTATGGAGGTCGAAAGTACAGGGTCGTGTGGGGCGACACGCGATGTTCTCGTCAATGCCGCTGTAAAAAGTACTCGGCCCTTGGGTCAGGTCGAGGAAGGTGTAACTCGACATCATGATGGTTCTTTGTCCCCTGCAATTCTTCACGCCCAGTTTCACGAGCTGTATTTCTTTCGAATTTGAGCTGGCTGTGGTGACGACCTGGTGCATGAGTTTTTAGTTTTTCCCGGTTGCACGCGTACCATTTGTTAGTAAGTGGGCTATGGATACGCGAGATTTTCTTGGGGTATATGTGGGCGTTTGACGGAGTACTGTACGTAAGCTGAAAATTAATGGGAATAGTAATAAAAAAAGAACGAGTATAAATAGCATAGGGAGAACCACGTACAGTAGAAGTCCCAAGTATACGGTCTCTGATTTACGGTGTCCTAATTTAATCTATTTGTGAGTAGACGAAATGACCTGAAAATCTCTTGATTTTCGCGTGAGTCGCTTTACTTTTGCCTGACCTATCACAAGTAGACTCTCTCTACGACGATTTTTGTGTACAACGATTTTTTTGCGGTCCCATAGGTTTCGCCACCCATTTTATAGCGGTTATCTATAACGAATTTGTTCTGGTCCGTTGAATTTCGTTGTGGAGACAGTCCACCTGTAGCCGGCTAACGCAGTTGAAAATTTGTTCGCATGTAGCAATTTTAGGTTTAGTTATTCTTGAACTTTCGGTAGCACGTTACTGGTTGGGTTACATTTTCCAATAGTTGATCGTGATGATTCATTGTAGGCGAGGACACCAGTTCGTTTGCTCAGATTATTGGGACTTATATTGAGACTGAAGGTGACCGAAATGTATTTCTATGTGAACTTGCTGAAATGATCATGAACCCACTCGTTCTTGATGCACGTTATATTAGCAAAACTTAGTACCCCGGAGGTGGTATGGGAAGGTTGAAGAGCCCTGGCCTAGTACGCGAAAACCGATTACAGCATTTAGAAAGGTCACTTTTTTTCCGGTTCGCTTTGCTGTCCTGTGAATAGCGCAGCATGACATTTAGAACTTCGGATCGTTGCAAATACTCCTCAGCGAGTCACGTTCGACGAAGGGAGTCACGTAGCTTCCGCATTATCCATTCAGAACATTGGCATCGGAGAGCCTATGAATACTGTACTTCCGATCGCCGCGTGTCGACTTCTAATCCCACGCACTTATCAGAGCGGCTAGCATGACAGTATGCGTGTACTGTATATTTTTCCACCGCCGTTCGAAATGTCGAGATTGACGAAGGGCTGTCATTTATGAAGAAAAATTGCGACGAGTATCAGGTGATCGAAGTTTCACTTATGGGAGGGAGTTTTGTTTTCTACTTCTGTCATTGAATGATGATTTCTCTGCTTACATGGATTTTTATTTAGAAAACGGTTACAGTTACATCAACTTGTCTTTGTAGAACTCGTCAGTACTGTTCAGCATATTCTTCTCAGATTTTTTAAATACATTACTAAATGAATCGAGCGATTGGACAGATGTCGATGATCAAGCTCACCGGATCCGGGATTTACTTCCGCCAACCACCGCCAGGTTTGTCTCATTTGTTACCCTGTGACTTTCGTCATCTCCCCACAAGCAAAAATGAGGAGAAATATAGAAAGACGCGTTTTTATTGAAATTTTTGAAAAATTGATCGTATGTTCCAATTTTTTTTTTAATGCCCAAGTTATCGGAATTCGGAAATACAGTATAATATTTTCCCATTTCTCTGCTGTTCGACTAGTGCCGCAATAAACGAAATTCACTCTGTTAGGGCGATAGTCTTCGGTAAGAAACTTCGTTCATGAGTCGTAGCCACATGAGGGTGCGAAGTTCCAAGACATTCCTGAGTGGGGAATCTGAGCCCATCTTCTGCTGAGGATCAGATAAAGTTTCCACGCGTGTTTCACATATGGCACTGCGGATTGATGTTCACGTCGCGTAAGGCGATCAAGGCAATGAAAGTCCCCTGCTCAAAAGAAGGGTTGGTAGAGTTGAATTGCAGCTGAATCATTTACCCGTATTATTCCGATTGTATCCTCGATGATCATTTGAAGACGTTGATGATCGTACCCCCGCGTGTAAAAGCACGCTCATTACTGCCTTGCTGAGTTAATTTGCCCGCTTGATTGCCGCGTCATAATCAGGTCTACGTTCATTTGCCATGCTTTTATCTCTCCCCGCGTAGACCGTATCCCAGGTCAATGAAGGATCGGAGTCGTGATCCTTTGATCAGACCTCAGTCGCCTTTTCATTCACAACTCGTACCCCATGGGGTCAGCTGTGAATACCAAGATTCCGTATCCAAGTGTGTATGTCGCTCCTGCTGCTTTAATCGTTTCGTTTTTTTTTTTCGAGTCAATCTGCGCTGTCTGGAAATTCTCTGCTGGATCAATCCGTCTGCGACCTGCCCCGTTGTGAAATGCGGGTCTAAAGGGCTTCGGAAAATATTCCGCTAGCTTCTTTTGCTCGGTATTGTTCGTAGATACCTTCGTTCGATCGATTTGGAATGAGATCATGCGAAGATCTGGTAAAAGTTTTGCGTGTCACATGTCTTTGGAAGCAGCCAAGGACTTTTATGCTGTTTCCTGTATACTTTGTCTTTGGCCGGTTTTTTTTTTTCATCTTCCAGGATACAATCAAAATTGTACATGTGAAAAAAATTTTGTGCCAGACATTCGAGTAATATGGCCCTTTTCTACGTCTGCGGTTGCCATGCAACTGAGAACGAAAGAAAGAATAAAGGGACGCTTTCATTATTTGGCACCGATGCGATGGTTTTCTTTGTCATTGACCCCGTGGGAAGTCGACTGTTGCTGCGCTTCTTTGAAAATATTTTTTCTTTGACAATTGCGATGAAAAACGTCGAAGTTCGTGTAATATTGTGACAAGCTGATTTTGAGGCAGTTATCTGCAGTACTCGCGATAGAGCGAAAAAGATTTATCTGAAATGAAATTCGCCCTGCTGATGTTTCAATGCTGCCCTTACCTGGTAATCCTCAAGTCATGCCTTGGAACTATGCAGTCGTTTCGCTAAGAAGAACAACTTCTTACGAATGGAGGGGGAAATGTCTTGAAACTTCTTCTTATAAATTGCTCGACATCGAGATTTTCGGAAACTGAAAAGATTTGGACTGCTGATGATTTAATCTCGACACAATAATGTATTGGACGACTAGGAATAACTTCTTGAAAGTTCGATGTCATTAAAGCTGTAGTCTTGCATGCGTAACTCTCTCACGAGTAACATGGTTCGATGGAGTGTTTTCAAAAAGGCGTGGGGAATTAAGATTCAACCGCTTTCACTCGTATTGTATAACACCTGAATTCTCCGCTTCGATTTCGAGTATGAGTGTCGGTGATTCACTCTAGGCATGCGAGGTACATTAAAGCGCTGTAATTGGAAATGAGACAATTATTTCTGGTGCAGACTTCTGACTTATCAGGGAGACCTTCGCGCAAAATCGAACGGGGACAAAGTTGAGTAGCAGTCGGTGCAGGGATTTCACCGGAACTCATGGGTCCCTTTTGTCGACCGGATATCTCAGCGTTGCATGTGCACTTGAATGGTTCGTGGGGCGCGAAGCAATGATGTTGATATGGGTGACGGTTTCCTGGGGAGGCTGTTGTGAACGATGAATGCGGGAATGAGGCTAGGGCAGATCCTGGATGTTGAAAGCGTGCGACTTCCGCTCCGTCGTTACCCATTGGCCTCCTGAAGGGTTCCCTGGTATCGATTCTGGATAGACTCGCAAATGGATATAAGTTTCCCTTGGCGAGATCGAGCGTCTTCTTGATTTATGTCGTGTAGAAACAAATTCACGGGGAGAACGTGTCTGTGTTCGGTCGATGTCGATTACTGCTGGATTTCTGACTGCACTCGTCACGGGGTCATGTTCTCAACAACAACAACAGAAAAGGCTCTTTTAGCTCATGTTCCTCGTCTCGGATTTTCTCCCTTATTTTAGAGCAGTATCGATGACTTTCCTGGGATTTGATTCGGGCTGCTCTATTTCACTTCATCGCGTTTGACTGGTCGTGGTAAATCGCGGCAAGTTTGACCAAAACTATGCCCAGAAATGGAGATGAGGTGACTTATGATTCAATTTTTTTTCTTTCGTCCCTTTATGTTACTTTTATATCGCCGATTTACGGTACACTTTAGTTCATTTATTGCTCGTCAGTATTCGGAGGAAAATTAAGCGCAGGATAATCATGGAATCGGTCGTAAAAAGAAGTCGTCAATTCGTTCAATATTTCGCATCAATTCGTTTCAGATTCATTCATTCATTCATTCGAAGATATGATTCAGTTTTTAGGAACTCGATATTTGCGATATCTGAAATACTGTGTTGTAATTTATTTTATTTTCCTGTTCGGAATCGTAATTGAACTTTTTGGACTCGAACCAATGGCCGGGCGTATTCGTACGTCACCGATAATCATGCTTGAGAAACGTTAATCGACGGATTTAAAAAAGTAGTAAAATGTCCTGGATTATTAATCAATCGGAGGGAGAGGAAGCCGTGTGAGTTAGCATAATATTGTACATTATTGCAAAATGTGGTCCTTTTACTGTCGTCGAACGAATCTCAGGGCCTTGTTTGTCTGGGTTCTAGTGTACTTACTCTGCAGGAAACCCAGACGATTATTGTATCCTGACGGCTGTTGGGTGATGAATCTCCGGGAACTGGCTAAATGTCGAAAGAAATACTTGAACTAGTCGCGAAAATGGTTGAAAGCATCTATAAAAATTGTTTTAAAAAAAGTTTCCGAATTGGCCGTCACGGGGTCATGGGTTCGGAAACGAACTCTCTCGAACCAAATGTGAATGTACCATATTTTTCCAAACTTATTTTTTACAAAGCTGGCGCTGCCGATCTTCGGGTTGTCTTGAACTGTTCAGGGCTTTTAGGCCACCCTGACTTGAAGAATGCTCCCTATATTCAGGGTTATAACGTTTCCGATATGTGTTGGCTTTAATTCGAACTACTGTACAATATTTGACCGATAGTTGCTTTGAAGTTCGGAATTGAAGAAAAATCAAGCGCAGTTTAGTTGATAACATGTTAATTTGTACTGCTAAAAAAAGGTGGGATTTGAAGTTAATGGACCAAGTTCGGTTCCTGTTCTTATTCTTGTAAAGGTCGTCTTTTTCTCTGAACAGGTTTCGGCCAGAAAATCGCGTGCCGGTTCAGTATCGTGAATATGGTACCGGATCTGTTGACTAAGCGTCTTCGTTTCCTGTTGTCTCTTTGCAGGTCGGATAGTTCAGAGGTCGTTATCGTTGACTCCGGGTGCGCTACTCTCTGGATCCAGTGGAAAGACCACGGGTTTCCGTCGGAACTCGCTGCAGAGCCGTGCCAGCACGTCAAGCGTCATCGATCCCAGCCTGACCGGCAGCGTTTCGTGCAGCAGTTCCATCCCGACTCCCACGCCCGCGGCTATGCCTCGGTCGCAACCTGCTACTCCGGCCAGGCGAGTATACCGTAGTTGCATTTCTGAATTCACCTTGGCCTTGTTCTCGCCTCCGGGAACTCGGCTTATCGACGCTGCCGGGGTATCATTGATCCAGTTTGCGCCGCGAAGTCCTGGCTTGTTAATGCTGCGCCTGTCCCCGAAACCTCCGCGGTACGCCGGGGCGCGGCAGGCTGCTTGCTCTTCCTTCCCTTTTCGTCGCACGCTAGCTGGCGAAACCTCATGAATCATGTCTCCCTCTCAACCGATTATCGCCAACGTGGCTTGTCTCCTGATTCCAGCTTCAAAACCGCGCGTTCATACTTGATGGATATTCTGCCCCACTTGTATGCAGTGAAATGAATTGCAGTACACTGCAGCGAGTCAAGTTCGAGGATACAGCGGGGTATTGTACAGTATCTCCTCTGCACAGCCCGTTCAGTAATGCTGTGTAAGCCTCGAACCGCGAGTACACCATGAACCCAATTCTGACTCTTGTTTTTGTTTACTATCTTTCAAACGAGCCTCGACTTATCATTGACGTACGATATTTCAACGGAAATTTCTCTCGGATTTTTGAGTCGTCTGATTCTTCGTAGGTGCTGTAGTTGGAGCCACGCAAGACAAAGCACGGTCCTTCTGCCGTTTTTCGCGTTGAGGTTCATTTGAACTAATGACGCTTAGCAAACTGATGCCAGTTTTCTAGCTGTTGTTTTAATTATGTCGATTTAGCACTGCACTTTTGGCAAGTCGTGGGTTCAGATGCTCAGGGTTCGAATATGTTTTCTTTTTAATCGAAGTAATTTTAGTCGAAAACAGCTCAAAACTGTTCGCTCGGCTCCGCAAGAATACAGTATGTCCCCAACGCAAAGGAACCCGACGAGGGAGGAAGTAATAAGAGGAATCCACAACGAGAAGTGCCGGAGGGGTGGCGGGTGGACAGGACCAATGGGTGAGGGTGTGATGGTCCCTTTTATTTTATATGTGGTTTAACAGGTGGTATTTACAGCAGGTGAAAGCACCATTGTTGACTGACGAGTGTTTATTTTTATTAAGATTATTTTTCATTTTCAGTGTTTTTTCAAAATAATTCTGTAGCAGGAACACACTATTCAAACCAATACAGGATGGCTCTACAACGAAATTCAAGGGACCAAAGAAAGATGCGCTGTAGAGTACCCTCTGGAACCATCAAAATTTTCGTTATGCCAAGAAAATTTTAGACAAGATTGTTTCACAGAGAGTCCACATGTATTTACAAGAAAGGAATATAGATTCCGCAACAACAATTCTAAGGAATGCACTGATTCTATTTTTTTTAATGTGAGACTTGTCTGGTCCATGTGTGTCTAAATCTGTGCAGGGACCGACCATCACGCTCTCACCTGTAGGTCCTACACCCCGGTTTTCTCCTTTGGGGCTTTTTTGTCGCGGGTACCGTTTCGTTGGGGATTTTCCCTCCGGGAGCGGTTTCCTCATGGCCAAAAAGCCGGAGTGTTGTGAGCTGTATCATCTGCATTAATCCAGGCATCTCGCGTCTTCCGAAGAAATTCCGTGCCGAAAAAAAAAAAAGCTTCGCACGTGGAGTTTTGCGAGTGCAGAAGTACTAACTTTCTTGGACTCGCGATTTATCGCGCGTTGGAAGCGTAGTGTGACCGGAAGGTGTAGCCTGGGGTGATTACGAGTAGGCTAGTAACGCTGCGCGGTTGCGCCGTTATCGACCGCCTGCCTTTGTTCCGTTGATAGTGTGTGCGAATGAGTGAACTCCCGTAATCCGCACTCGACTCTCACCACCGTGCGAACAGTCTCGAGCTATATTGTCTGACGCGAAACTGGACCCATACTGTGAAATGATCACCAAGGAATTTACCTGGGTGATTTCCATTTGAAATGTCTGGGGAACTCTGCTAGTTTCAGCTGCTTTGCCGTATTTAAGTGTAACCGAGCATAACGACTGGCCTTGCGGATACACTAGCTACCGAAAAGTCCTGCAACCGGTCATCCGTGGTATGGCCTAAACGCTGAGATAATTTGAAAAAAATTGGATCATATTACCGTCAAATCTCTTCAAGTTGAACTCAGAGGATCCCAAAAATGTACGTGATGGAGTTTACAGTAAGGGTTACCAGCATTTTTTTTTCTGGGGAAAAAATAAAATATTACGGTAAGGTAAAATTGGTGATGCAGGTGGACTCATTCTATAATGATTTTCTCTGTACCTGTGTAACGGTTTTTTGGTCCTATTGGGTTCTCTCCCCACATTATAGGAGGTCTCCACGAATACATTCTCTCTTGTTATACTGAATCTTTTGTTTGAACTAGATTTTCAAAATTAATGAGTGGAAAATTTATTTTATGCATCAGACCTGACAATAATCAATTGCATCTTGCGTTTCTGACTTTCACAGATTTTTAATTATTGTTTGAAAAATTGAGTGGTCTTCTGAAAAAAATTAGCTTTTATCATGCATTCCATCAGTTGCACCCATCTCTTCAATCTGGGAAGATAATGTGAAACTCTTTTCATTTTGGTCGGATGGTGCGTGCAACCACTTGGAAGCATGTTTGTCATTGATTACAGCTTACATCCAGGCTACAGGTACCAGCCTGTGACATATGGGATTGGAAATTTTAGATTTTGCCTGCCTGCCTTACTCAGGAAATTTCTACATGATAAATCTACTGCAAATTTCTCAAAAAAGTTTGTTGCAGTGTACAGTATTGGAATTGGGAAGATGTGTGTTATAACGAGATTGTTTCAGCATGGGCTTTCTCTCAGGACTCAAGAAATAATTGTTTCTACAATACCGCAAAATGTTTTTCAAATGTGCAGTAGAATTCCGTTATGTAACGAATCTCGTCAGAACAAATTAATTTTTACAGCGAATGCTTTCTCTGTTCCCTTTTCAACAACCGCAATTTTATTTTTGTTCAGATTGAAGCTTGTTTCAAGGTTCGAAACGCTTCGTAGTAAAGTGATTCTACTGTGGGAGTTGTAACAAGATTTAACTGTTTCATATTAGCTGAAGCGAGGGTTAATTATAATACGCGAAGACTCAGCCGGGTTTGTGGTTGTTGGGTGGGCGCGGAAGCAGGAGAATCTGGATGCGTTTTCACGCTTCCGCGGTCGCGGATCTTCATACGGTCGCCTCGTGTAGCGTACGGTCGAGTGGTGGGGTGCCGAATAGTCTAGCGCTGTGTACGAGCCACGCGTACGCACCATGAAACTGCGTCGGATGCGAAAAATGCTGACGTCAGTGCGAGTATTATTTAGGCGCTGGTTGTCTTTAGAGCACGTCATGACTGCGCTCTTCGTGGGCTACATTTGTTACACTTCGCCTCCGTCGCCCTCCCTCCTTATCTTCCGGCTTCGACGTCTGCTTTATCTTAGCCCATTGACTGAGTTCCGGAATGGCGGTGATTCACACCGTTCCAGGTTGCCACGGCCTTCGCGTGGTCTGGCATTTATGGATGGTCGATACTCGCTTCCCTGGCCAAGGGGGGTTTGACGAGGATCTCGTGGAAACATTTCGTGCATGTGATGAATGATGGGATGAGCGCTCGATGTCTGATGGGCGAGGAGTTGTAACCTGGAGCTGGAGCCGTTGCTTCGCTTAAACCGAATTGCATTAGCTGTTGACTGGTGCATTTTTTTTTTTTTTTGAAATCTCGTTCGAGATTTTAATTTTGGAGAGTTCATCCAGAAAGCTTCCTCCGATTACGAGAGATCTGAACGCATAGCAACCAGTAGAAAGGAAATTAGGTGAGGTCGTTGAAGAGGATACCGTATATGCGTCGGAACTCGTGGCTATGGAAATAAGCTTTACTTCGAAAAATGTATATTTATCCCGAGTGGGGGATTTTTTATATTAGGAAGTTGCTAATTTGGTCTAGAATAGTTCGGTGTCGATTTCAGTTGCTTCCCTATCGGCTGAATATCTGCTTTGGATGACAAATTTCAAAGAATTACGCACTTTGATCTGCTATCTGAACAAAGGTCCATAACAATTTCAGGGGGCCTCCTTTTCTTTTATTGTTGTGCAGAGGTTCTCCGATACCACTCTGTAGAATTTTGGGAATTTTATTTTTTTGTTTTAGTGGTTAGGAAGCCTCGACGTTGTTTCATCCGGGGAAGTTCTATGTGAATCCGAGATCCGTTGAAATTCGCTGCGTGTACGCCTGTTTTTATATTGAATTTTGGGGAAGATTTTCATGAACGGGGTAATATTTGTTGACAGACCCCTCCTGGGGACACCGCATAAGTACAAAAAGGGTGACGTGGTGAAGACACCCAGTGGGATCAGGAAGAAGTTCAACGGGAAACAATGGAGAAGATTGTGCTCCAAAGATGGCTGCACGAAGGAATCTCAGCGCCGGGGTTACTGTTCTCGTCACTTGAACGTCAAAGGGAAAGGCGTTGGCACAAGTGGTGGTGCTTCCCACCCCCAATCTTCCCAGGGTGCTGACGCCACGGCGACGAACGCTTCCAGCCACGGGGCGCAGGCTGGCGTGTCTGTGTTGCCTACATCGAGCGGAACTAGTTCGGGACCCTCCCCGCGAAATGTCAATTTCACGCAAAGGTCAGTTACCCGCTTTGAATGGGAATGTAGGAAATGCTTAATTTGCCGCCTATTGCGAAAAGCAGGAAGTCGAAGGAGCATGATGGTGACTGGGATGCGGAAATGCAAGGTTATTCCGATCGATCTCAGCAAGGTACCAACCGCCTCACTGGATGCTTTGATCAAGAGGAAACCGAAGCTGCGAATCTTCTGGGTAAGACTCATTCGTTTGAATCTACAAACCATTGCTTGGACCTCACGAGTTCTACGGCAATTTCGAAACGTTCCACACTTCATTTGGAATGTATCCCCTGGTTTATTCAAGGCAACGATTCCTGCATTTTTTTTCACTCAGCAGTCTTTGTAATCGTTGAGCTTGATCTGTTCCTGGCTTTTTCTAGCTTTTGGCATAAGCTAGTTCATTATTGTTGTTACGTCAGTTTATAAAAACGCTAACTTGTTTTCTACCAGCGGGATAAGTACGAACTTGGGTCTAAAATTGTCATCTTATCTGCGAGCAATATTCATTAATTCTGTGTCCTGGGGCTTTTCAATCTTCCTTTGCACCGTAATTTACCAATTTTAAGACATCGCTGGGTTACTGTATTGTATAACGTGTAAAATACAGCGAGCGACTTGAAGGATTTTATACGGAATATACCGACTGCAAAGTTGCGCACTCTTGAATCAACGTCGTTGTCTTCAATTCATATTTCATTCACTTTTGCTTCCAATGTATATTCATTTTTCGAAGTGTACGTGCCAATCCTTGATTAGTCCAGCTTCACATTCGCATCACTCGCGTACCACCTGGAATGAGGTTTACGGGTGCCTTAGTTTGCATGAATACCACAGTTTCAAGAGTCTTGTTTTCTGGTGCCTATTTATTTTTTATTTTATTTTTTGAATTAGAAACACTGAAGGCTGAGTGGATTCGATTTATTTATCATGTTCTCGGCCTCGTGTATTAAACCGAAAGAGCTCTGTTGGAGGTTAAAAAATGAGTGATGAAGCATGCATTTATTCGAGGGAAAGCTGTTGATATTGTGATATGAAACGCATGCTTGTAGCTTCTGGACCCGTGTTTATTCAATTCCTCCTTGTAGTTCGTCGAAAAATTCATTGTCAGTTTGTGGGCTAAGCATCATGTTGTTCTCTTTTTTCAATCTAGTGTCTTTGGGGAATTCACGATCGGGAACTCCTGCGTACCAAAGCTTGTCTGGAACGGATTCACCGCTCGGCTCTCATCCAGTGCCTCCTCACCAGAACTACTTTTTGCCGATCAGTCAGGCTCATGCAAGTCATGGACAGCACGGTTCGTCACCAGGCTCTGCGGGCAGTTCTTACGTTTCCGTTCCACTCGCTCCCCCGCCCCCGCCACAACACTCCGCACATTCTGGATTGGGACAAACATCGCAGTGGAGTGGTCCATCTGACCTCGGGTCACCGTCCAGCCGACATCAAGCTCTCATCCTTTCACCGGGTCCAAAAAATGTTGTACGGTAGGTAGAGCTGAAAGTTCTGCACTTCCTGATTCTTTCTGCTTCCTCTGATGGCCTTTTCCCCATTCTGGAGCGATTACCGTGTTTTCTCGAATGCTACACGTTCCTGTGTAAACGAGCCATGATCCTCATCGAGACGTTTAGTAAAAAAAATTCGCTTGAACCGTGTCGTAACTTTTCCTCAATTATTATGCGCAGAAAAGTTTTTGCACGATTTTTAGGAAAAAGGTGCGTATGGCGTTGGAGTAGTTGCCGGGATGTGCATTGGCCGAAGCTTTAATGCCAAGTTTCAATATTTCCAATCATGAGACTTTTTTATTCTTGGAGCCAACCGAAGGCTGTAACGTTCTTCGTTTTTCTCCATCGTTTTTTAGGGCGTACATTTATTACACTGTTGGACCGTTAATAATTTTTGCTCTCGTTTGTGTGGTTAAACGAAATCTTGAATTTTTTTATGACTTTCGTTGACAGACCGGAGCTGGTTAGACCAGCCCCAATGGTTTCTGATGCGACCAGCATCCGTTGCCCACCTGACACGTCGGTGATCCATGCTCACATGGGGAGTCAGACGTCGAATCCTAGTCACTCCGTTAGTGGAGGCTTTTCTCCCATCGGAATGAGTCAAGTGCGTGGATGCGTCCTATTCTTTTCATGAATGTTGTACTGATCTTTCGTTTTTCCTTTTTACTAAAGGTTGCGAAGCCTGGAGAAACTGTGATTAAACGTCCGATTGTCATCGAGGCATCGGTAGAAGGAGCCAGCCACGATGAAGAACAGTCCGTTTTGTTGCACAAAGCGCTTGTTGCGCCTCATACTCATGCACATCTAATTCCCGTCGGTTCACAACATCGACCGGTGCCCATGTACATGTGCGGCACTGGCCAAAATATGGTGAAAACGCCGGCACAGGTCCAAATCGTGACCCCAGGCTGTCACACCTCTGAAACGATCTACTTGATCCAAGGAAGATCGAGTGTTTCGACACGGTCGGGACACCTTGTCGTTCCGATCGAGAGATATGGTGGAAAAGATGAGAACGAGAGCAAGAAGCATCCGTTTTCTATGGATGCTGGAGTGAGTGCACATAAGATTGAAGGTGAATGCGGTGGAGTGGATTACGCTGGTCTTTCAGTCAGGACTGCTACTGGCTCTCCCGTTGTTGGTGAGTCTATTAATTCAATTACAACAACACTCAATTCAACGACCCGGAAATGCCACCCTCACTTCATGCAACAATTTTAACCCGAAAAAATCTTCCTCTCTATATGTTCCATCGTCGCTTAGTACCAAGAGATGTCCTTGGATGAACGATGGCATTGGATTGAGTGTTGTTTCAGTTGTTTTGTAGTTTTATCTGGTGCCTGTAAAAAACGCTGTGCTTCTCCATTAATTTGAGGATTTTAGTAATTTCAAGAACCGACTTATAGCTGCACAGTAATTTTTAAAAATCAAGATTTTCAGTAATTTGTGTAATTCACTGCGCGGCTGTGTTGGTTATTCAAGCTCTTCTTCCAATAAACTCGACTGAACGGCGTATTCGTAGAGCCTGCGCCGAGTGTTTTGTAGGATGTTGCTAAAATCTTGCTCGCTCTGGATGTCAATTTGAGAATAACCTTGAAGTTTTTGAATTTTGAGAATTGCTTGACTTCTTGGGTAACGATTGAATTCATTCTTCTTAGGGCCGTCCATGGTAAGCATGGACAAATCCACGAGTGAAGCTGGGATAGCACTGAAGACGGAGAGATTGGTTGGCGCGACGGTGACGACGATTTCAGTCAGCGGTCATGGTAACCCAAACGGGGAAGCCCGGGGCATGCTTTCGCATCCGGATCAGCCGGTTGCTTTGCATGCCCCGGCTCAGGAACAAGGCGTTAAGCACAACGGTCCCGGCGTTTATGGCCCGGAAGACTTCGACGACGCTCCGGACGACGACATTCACATGCACGTTGTTACTGACGAAGACGATGACGTTTTCGAACCTAGTGACGAGTCTATGGGGAGCGATTGTCGTTTGGGGAAGCGGAAATCTGATCCCTCCGTCCCGAATCACCAGACATCCTATTCGAATGCTAAAGACGAGCCGAAGAGTCCCAGAAAGGTGAAATTCAGCTTTATCGAGTGTCGAGGAGCACTTCTTAATGGCGTTCCGTCTTCTCAGGGAAAGGACAAGGATCATATTCGCCGTCCCATGAATGCTTTCATAATTTTTTCCAAGAGGCATCGTCCACTGGTCCATCAGCGTCATCCAAACCAAGACAATCGCACCGTTTCCAAAATTCTCGGGGAATGGTGGTACGCCCTGGGCCCGGACGAAAAGAAAAAGTATCACGATCTTGCTTACCAGGTAAATGTTGTCGATGATGTTGTTGGGATTACATTGACATTCTCGATGATGTTGTTGGGATTACATTGACATTCATCTTTCGTCGCTACAGGTGAAGGAAGCGCATTTCAAGGCCCACCCGGAGTGGAAGTGGTGTTCGAAAGAACGAAGAAAGTCGTCGACTTCTGGTGGGCCGCCAGGACCTTTGAAAGACAAAGTCGATCGTGATTTCTTTCGGAATCGCATGTGTTCGGCTGATGAATACGCGGAGGCTGCAATCGCCGGAAATGTTTCCCTACCTTCTACTCCTGGTAATAAACAAGGCATTAAGCATACATTTTCCAGTACTATTTTTTTCAGCTCTTCGGGAAAGCGCTTTCATTTTTCCATCCTTGTCTATTTGAACTATTTAACGTTATATCAAGCCTTGAACGTGTTCTTAGGTGTTGGCACGACGAGCAGGAATTTTTTTCCCGCTGAAGTTATCACATCCGATGCACGGCTTCAGTCAGGAGGCTCCTATTCCGAGGATGGTATTCCACGCGATCCAGGAAAGGGCCTCGATTTGTCCGCTGGGCGAAAATTTGGGGTGCGTTTTAATGCAGAAAAGATGTATTTTCCAGTATCGCGTAATTTCAAGGATTCATGTGTTTCTTAGGGACCGGAACCACCGCAAGATTATATTCTTCGCGCTGCGAAGCTTTATCCAAATATGCAAGCGTATCAACCATCTTCCACGGTATCGCCACCCGCGGTGGAAATTTCGTGTAACCCTCCCAGTTCCACCTCGTGGAATGCTGCACATGCTGTGGACAACGTGAGTCGATGATTTTTTCCTCGCATTTTCTATGCATAATGTCGGTTTTTCTGCTTTAGAAAGGGCAGTCTGCTCATAGAAAGCAGAATATCAGCATTGATTTGAAATGTGAAGAGCGTGTTGCGGCGTCCGATTCTGAGACGGAAGGACCGGACTCGGCGAATGAGTTTGAGGATGAACCTTCGTCATCAACTGGCGTCAATCGGAATCCTCCCGCACCAACGCATGCACCGGATGCTGTGTTTCATTATCCGCAACAAAGGTTCAGTCCTTTGATTTCCGGTAACCGACATTTGGAAGGAACGCATAAACCGAAGCCGATCAAAGGAAGGTAAATGTCATGACCAAAAACGGGAAACGTGTATTATAGTGTCCTTGTTTATAGTCTGGAAGGGTCCTAAATTTAGTTCAAAATGCTCCACAGCGAAGTCGTTATTCTGATCTTCGTTTTATTTTAGGAGCACCCTTTCATTTTGACGCATAATTGATCTTTCCCTTCGCAGACCGTCGGTGTTGATGAGAGATGGAAATCAGTTCGGAATGTCGACTGGTTTGTCCTCACCCGTTTCACCTTCGGCGAGATTTTCTTTCAAATTGCCTTCTCCGGGAGGAACGGGACGAACTGGAGCTAGTGCCTTCAAATCAATGCCTCCGTCGCCGAGGACGTTGAATATTCCTCGTTTGGCGACAGTGACATCAAGTGCTCCTACGTCACAATTCAGCGATCAGAACTATGCGGCGGATTCTACGCAGTCACCAGGGGCTACGCATCATGTGCAGGCATCCAGCATATGTCTTGTTGGAAATGTGCCAATGTCAGTGAGCCAGAATCAACCTATGTACAAGACTGTGTATGCGGCTAGCGGTTCTCAAGATCGCGGATTGACGCGAAGTCCTCAAAGTCAAGGTGAGATAGAAATCTCTCAATTCTAGACAGTCAGATATACCATTTGAAGTGTGAAGCGATGACCTTCTCCATATTATCATTTTTACACGCGTGGTAATTTTACTTGTTGATTGTATCAAAAATATGTTCGCATTAAAATTTTATACTCCGGGGTTTTTTTTTTTCTTTTGGGCTAAAAATTCTATTTTTTAGGTAGTTCGGTATGCCTCATTCTCATTCAAATAGCTTCGTCATTATTTAGGTAGGCAAATGATCGAAGTTCAAGACAATGAAATGGTGTTTTATTTGCATCAAAGAAAATTGCAACACGTCTTCACAAATCGGAATCTTTACAATCCGTCGTTCACCGATCATAATGTTTTTATGCATTTGCAGACTCGCCTAGCTTTGATTCTTGTCCATTTGTACTCACTTTGATTCATGACAGAACCATATTTCAGCGATCTGGTGATCAATTTGGTTGTCGTTAAATTCTTTTGGCGTACCTATTCATCCATAATGACCGCCGCCATTCCACGTAATTTAAAAGAACTCATTGTCGTTTAGCTGCCGGACGCGTCTCTTATTCGAATTAATTTTTTTCCCCAAAAAGGATGGTATGAATGCTCATCAATTTTCTTTTCGTAGGTCGAATAATAGTTGCGGATAATCCAGCCCGTGTGAGCATGTCCCAACCACAAGGAATGATTCTAGTTCCAACTTCGATGATGGGGGCCCAAATGTCGTCCAACTCAGACCTGAAATGTTCTAAAGCTGTACTGGTACCAGCGATGACAACCCGAGTGCAAAGCATGAATTCTTCGGTTTTGGGTAACAAAATGGAACAGTCATCAACCGGTATCAAAAATCTTCAAAGAAACTCGTCGTATCCAATGCCTGTAGTTTCATTTTCGAGTGGGAAAGTTCAAAATGTGAATTTACAAGGTATAGTAATATTGATTTACCAGTAGGAAAATAATTAATTTATTTGCGTCGTTTCATTCAGGTAATGGTGGAAAGAGCATCGAGTTTTTCGCGCATTTAGGAGAGGGAAAGGAATCAGGTTCTATGCCGACAGGATCCAATCACTTTCCGAAGAATAGAACTAACGCCGTCGGTCATCAAGTCGAAGACGGCCCCTTAGTGTCACCGGGAACATCTCGTCGCTACCAGACGTCTTCGAACTCTATTTCCACTTTGCAAACTTTTAGAGTTAAAGCGGCTACCGTCACTATACCAGCTGCCCAACAAAGTATACAAGTGAGTGAACTTTCACTGCTTTACCTTGATAATACTGTATTACCCTACCTTTTTATTCGAACTCGATTAATAGCACCTTTTTATTTTTTTTCTTACGCCAGCAACTTCCGTCAGAATTGAAATGGTGCCCCTTCAAATAGTTGTCCTCACCTCTTGCAAGGTCATTCCGACATTAAACCGTTACCGAACCAATTTTTCATCCCATGGGGCATTTGTAACCTTTTGAATTAATGCCGTGTCTATTACAAAAAATTCTGGATTAGTTGTTCGCGTACAAATTAAATCTGCCAGATGGGTGCTAAAAGGTGAACTTGACTTGAAATATTTTGAGAAATAAAATTTCTGGAAATTGAAATTTTGGAAGAATTAGTTGTGGGTGTGAGGGTTAAATTTGTAACAATATAGAATTTATTGCAGCAGGTTAGTTTCTCAAAGATAATGTGCTTTTTCTTTTCTTTGGTAATCACCAATTTTTTTTAAGATTGTTCTTGTGGAAAACAGAGTTGAAATTTAGTTTCTTATGCGGGGACTTTTTTTTTACTGAGGTCGAATACTTAGTTTTTCTATCTTTGATAAGAAGGTAGGTTGTAGGGCATGCCTTCATATGCTGCCCATAAACTGCCAGAATTATGTTACATATTTAAAATTTTTTATCAAGTTTTGGCAGAAAGTTCATAGAATTAGTAACAATCTTCCTAAAATTAGTGGATTAAACGTTTCCAAGGAATTTCGAATTCTTCAGGTAAAATTTCCCGGACAAGTCAGGTACAGAAATTTGTTATTAATGACACATATGTTTCCGAGTAGTTGCACTTATCATTCTTCCAGAATGTAGGGACTTTACTATGATGTACTAAGATGATGTCTGAAGTCACCAAATTTTTTCCTCTCAGTGAAGTGTTTTCTTTTTGCAAGATTGTTCTCCCTCGTTGTTTATCTTAAGGTCAAAGTAAACTGTTCATTATTTTGACCAATTTTATTCAAACGTTCATCCCTAATATGCTGTCAATGTAAATTAAAGTGTTTTCCGGCTGTTGTAATGAAATTATGGACTTTCAATGGAATTAATGTTAGCTTGAAATTTGTGAATACTGTACTGGTTTTTTCAGTAGCCCGAGCTTATATGTTCAACTGAACTGCAGTTGAAAATATAACATATGCAATTATTACAGTGAAGCGTTTAATTCCTCAAAAAGCTTCGTTAAAGACGAAAATTAGAAGAACATTGTGGCTACTGGACGGGGACCAGAAATTCAATTAGTTACAACCGTATTCTACTGTGTGCAAAAAAATTCAGTAGAACTAACTTTGTTATTTTGGAAAAGGTTTTAAAACTTAATAAATGTTATAAAGAAATTTGGAAAAAATCATGCATTCTATTTGCCTATAATTGTTTAAAAAAACCGAGTGCTTTTCTGGAAAAAAATCCCTTGAGTTTACATCACGTATAAATTTTTTCATTCTGGGGGAATGATGCGTGGAAGCTTTTTTTAACGAATTCTCATTCATCCAAGCTACAAAAGTCAGTGTAACATTTGGACTTGGAATGGCCTGGAGAATTTGGATTTTCGAAAAAGTTAGTTATACTGGATATAAATATTTTTCTGAAAAAATTTTCAAGTATATGAAAGTATTTTCACGAGTACAGTACTGATCAGTTGCTTTAGAAAACTTTGATTATTTAGTTAGTTATTATCTGATCTGTGTTCACAGGTTTGCACGAATGATCCTGAAGAAGGAAAACCTCCGGAAATTTCGGCTGAAGGTGTTCTTAAATTAGCTCCAACACCTGCTCAGCTAGGAAAAGCTCCTCTGCAAAGGCGTAGGATAGAGTCTCAAGGTATGATCACGTTTAAATGGGCGATTCGTTAAATTACCTGAAGTGACTGAATAAACTTGTATATTCAGATGAAAAAGGTCGACTGGATAGTCCTGATGATGGGGTGTCTTCTAATTCTCTGAATGACGGTGAGATGGAGGAAGATGCCGCAAACGATCTGGAAACTGGATCTCCCCGAAAAGGTGTTTTCTTCAAAAAATCCATGGACGATGGTATGGAGAAGTAAGTTCGACATTTCCTTCTTGCCAATATTTTGGGTAGTTCTCTTCCTTGAAAGTTGTTGGGGATTTTCACTCGGAAGCGGGCTTAATGAACTATTTTTCACGTATCTGTCTTTCTTTCTCGTCTCCCGCAGGGTGCTTGAGCAGGTCAATTTTCAAGAAAAATTCTCTTCTCTACCGGAATTTAGACCTTCCGAGGGTCAGGTTAGCCCGGGACCACCACTCTCTCTGCCCTCATCCCCACGCATTCTCATTCAAAGCTATCGGAAAAAAGGTAGAGGCGGAAGTAAGTTCTATACTTAGAGTTGTAGTTGACTTACAGTCTTCTGAATGTGTTACTGACCTTCGACTTCGGTGTCTTTTCTTATCATCGTAGTACATTCTTAATAATTTCCTTCGGTGCTCGAATTGGTATCGGTACGCCTTGGAATGTTGCGTAGGATTTTTGGACGTCTTGCGAATCATTTTGTGCCTCATAAATTTTAACTCATATGTTGGTTTGAGGCTGTAAAATAAAAAATAAATTCTTTCGAATAGTGAGCTATATTAGATGATTGCTTGTTAATATTATACTTACCCAGTATCGGCTGGATTTGACGGGGATTTTTTTTATTTTTTTCAGAAGAGGATAGTGCAGATCCAGCACCGGTTTCTCCGAGCCCTCAACCATCTTCTGGAACGATGAGTGCCAAACTTGTCGGACAGTCCTTCTTCGGTCCTGACTTCAATCCAGAATCCATTAAAAACAACAATGAAAGACCTGATGATGTTGATCCTATTTCTCCAAATTTGACGTCTCCGGCTACCCCGCGAACACCTCGCAGTGAGGTACAGGGTCATGGATCCGGAAATGTTTCTAGTTTAAGAAAGACACTTGACAAACGGCGGCAATTGGTCATGGAATTGTTTCGCGAACAAGGCCTTTACCCGACAAGTGAGACTGTGGATTATGAATTATTGCACTGTAAACGGAATTACAGATCATTTTTTACTCTAACAATAGCCCAAGCTACAACGGCATTTCATCAGCGACATTTGGATGTGTTTCCTACCAAGTATTGTCTGCAACTAAAAATTCGAGAAGTTCGTCAAAAATTGATGGCAAACAGTAGTGGAAATCTCACTCCAAGAACTCCGGGAAATACTTCAGATTTTTCGTCCAATTTCGGAGGCGATGGTGAGGAACATTCTGAAGAAAATTGTAATGTATCTTAGTTTATATATATTTTTTGGAGTGTCAGTAGACTATCTTTCAAGGATCTATAAATTTCCGAATTTGGAATTATTCATGGATTAGTAACTAAGTTAAGTCAACCTTTAATCTGTTACTCCCCCTCATAATATGGGAACAATTTTCCCTCCACTATTTAGTGGAAACCCGATTTATTACTAAGTGTTACAAAAATGCCATATCCTGGATGAATATTTGACCACAATTGAAAAAGTTGAGGCTTTATTTAGAGATGTTATTGAGATTCCACTGAAAATCACGTGTCCACGCTCACAAAAAAATCGGGATAATTTTTTACATTTTTTGTCTTTGTTTACATAGTTGAAAATATATTCGTGGTCTAATGAAACTTTCCTTTATTGAATATTTGAAAACTTGGAAGTTCAAGTGGAAGCATTCCTGGAAAAATTGAGGATTTCTGCATGACACTTGCTATGAAATGTAAAATTTCAAGAAAAAGGTCTGTCACTAGACATCAATACAGGCTAGCGTAAAAATCGAATATTTAATTGAATATGCTGGAATGCAGTATGAAAAATAGATTGTGACTTCCTCTTTCATAAAACAAACTCAGTGGCTCAACGAATCTGTAAACAAGTTCATTTTGCTTGCAGTAGAGATCCTCAATTAAACCTTCTTGTATAATAGCCAAAAATGTGCCAGGATAAATGATAGCTCTAAATTTGAGGTTTGACTGTAGGTCAAGTATTACAATTGGTTAAGGTATATCAGTTGTCCAGGTTACAATATTCAAGTTGGAAAGAGTATATAGCTGGCTTTTCATGAGCGTCCAGTAATTAATTTTACTACGGGGAAAGTATTCAATTAAAATTCGCCAGACTAGGATGAAAAAGATCGCCTGCTCACGTTGTAATTTTTTTAGGCGGCCCAGAAGAAAGATCGAACCGACGAATTTTGTCTTCAGATGTTCAGTCAACGAGTCATGTGACTTCATCTTCGACCGTTTCCACGTCTTCTCCGGTGCATGGATCTCGAGACGATGGCAAGTCCAAAACAGTCGTTCATGCACATGACCCCTACGGTGGGAGGAAAAGAATAAATTTCATGAGAACATGAAATCGAACAATATCCGTTCTTCGCTTTTAATTTTAGGTGAAGAAAAGGCACAAGATTTTTCGCCGGCATGCGTACCTGGCACCACCTGTGCCGTTTGATTCATCGTGGTGACAGGTTGGATTGATAATTTTGAAGCAGATAGTTTGCAGGATCGTAAGTTTTCGTTCTAAGGTAGGAATTTTACCTCTGGTAATCATAGGGCATATTAGTCAATTCGAAACGTTGGTTTGCACGGCTTAAAGAAAGTAAGACGGAGTTGTGCGACTTTTCCTTTTAAGTTACCGAGTGCTCGGTACAGGCTTTCATTTGCGGACGATGGGAATTGTACAAATTAATTTACCTTGAACGTAATGCCATATGTAAGGCATTAAGCGTTCTTTCGAAATTTCCGTCAACTCTTGTTCGGAGTGGTTTTTCGTTTTGCGCTTATTTCGCCGATCGGGGTATTGTGTAGCGTTGAGAATGATCGTGGACTTGTTTGTGCTCAAAAAAGATGTTTCTGTTTTTATGCCGGCTTCAAATGAATCGGAGAGTTGTGGATTTGCCGAAAAGCCGCAATGTGTGACAATCGAAATAATATAAATTGCAGCGATCGTTAAGATTATTTGGAAATTTGTTTATGCCTAGTCAATATTATACATATTTGTCTTTCCATTGCCCTGCCGCTGGGAAGCAAATGTATTTTCTTGGGCTTTCAGTAGATGGAGTTTGAGACGAATGAATCCCTGTTATGATACGATTAGTAGAACAGGACCTGATTTGATCTTCCACTTTCATTTTGATTTTTAACGGGATTGTGCGTTTTTTTATTGACTTCCAATTGTTCAAAGAATGTGCATATGTTGGCCCATACACAATGCGTCGCTCACGCTTGGGCATGCAAAATTGTGACCTGAGAGTAGCTAAGGAGTTATTACGGTTATGTGAAAAGATTGAGGATGACATCAGTCCTACCTGTGCGGTGCCCATGACTTTGATAAGTTATTTGGATTTTTTTTATGCCATCATGCAATGAAGCATGAGGAACGGGAGCAGGTTAAAAACAACGCGTTCATTCCAATTTTTCAACGCCTCCCATCCCTCCCAACTTTAGTATTTTGAAGCGATTCGTCGGCAGAGAATCTCTGGCATTTTGAATGTGTACCTGATGCAATATGCCTGCCGACAGTGTTTTTTCATGTTAACCATCTGCAAATGCTTGATTTCTCACAAATTCCTCATGAATCATGCGTGACGGTTGACAATGGAACGTACTAACAAATGAGCTGGGCTCGCGGAGCAAGAGGCTTCATGTTTACGAGCTTTAAAAAGCGACCATGCTTCACTTCCTCTGGCAATAACGGGGCGAGAAACCGGTGGCGGGTTGAAGTTTTACTAAGCAACACAAATAAGGGTTTTGTTAGCGATCAACTGTAAACGGCTTGCCTGTCGTGCTCGTGCCCTGCTTGTGACGTTTAGCGCACGTTCACTCCTGCTGCTCGCGTACAAGGGTTGGGTATTTGAGGAACTGTGATAAAGAATTTTAATTAATGCGAAATAGACATAGCGAAGCGATATTTATTGTCCAGCCGCGTCTCGGGAATCATATGGAAGAAGACAGGTGGACCTCGCATCTTCTCTCGGTTGTTGCCTGAACTGTTTCTTTTGATTGTTTTTTTTTTTCGTTGCTGTGTGATAATTGATTTTGCGCCAGAAAAGCGAATTTCAGACGTGAGGAATCGGGGGAATTTCGATTGACCAGGAGTTCTCGATTCATTACCTTGGTCGTCCAGAACTGAGTGCTGGTATCTTGAGGAATTTTTTGTTGTGCGAATCGTAACCGGTTGTTTCTGTTTTTATTTGGGTATGAGCTCTGTGACCTCACTCGGTGAGCAAGAAAGGGACATTGAGAGCATCTTGCTTTGTTCGGATTTCCGCGTCGTCGTCGAGTGTACAACGTACCTGGGGTTTATTTTTCACTTTTGGCGGAAACGTGCGAGGCTAAGAATTGATCCGACCGCGGACGTTGGATTATTTTTAAATTTCATCTCGGAGCGATTCCCCTGGGTGTGCATTGCATTGCTTCCCGTCTCCGTTAGCGAGAGTCGGGTAGCCCCTCGAATTGGGCATCATTCCCAACTCTCTCCGTCCTATCCACCGCAACTTTCGGCTCCTGCATGCGGCAGGTCTTCATCTGCCCCCTGACATGCTTCCTTGTTTCATGGTGTGACGTTGATCTTGAATACCTCGGATCCGGATGCAAACGTGGGATGGTTATGTTTTGCCCTTGCAATTTCGTCATCGTTCGTGTCGCTATGAGGTTGAACGCAAAATGCATTCATGCGCGTTATGCTCATTTATGAAATAAAATATTTTGAAATACCGTTCTTGTCGTATTCAATCCCTGGAAGAAGTGTTTACGTTGAAGTAACTGATCTCATATGAGGTTCGTTCTGATCGAAATCACTAGATTCCCTCATTTACTCCAATTGAGCTCGTGTTCGACGTCGCATCGGACTTCTATAATTATTGTGGCCTGAAAGAATATTGTTCGTAAATGTCTAAAGAGTTGATCGGTACACAAAAAGGCTGCTGATTTGCTGAGAAAATACTGTTTCCGTGCTGACAGCTAAAATCTAGTAATACAGGTGGATGCACACCTCTGCGACGAATTTCAAGGGGCGAGGATGAAAAATTCCTTGTGCTGTAGAGAAACCGTATATTAAGGGTAAAGAAGCTCATGGGACCGAAAACATTCGCTTATACAGAGAAAATTATTGTACAGTACTCAAAATACAGAGTCAATCGTAGTGTAGTATGAGAAAAAAATTTTATCAGCTTCAAATTCAAAATAATTCCATAGAGAGAACAGCAGTACTGGTTAGGATGTTCTGATTAGTTTGATTAAAGCCTCTAGCTCTCTCGATAAGTACGGTAACAATGAAAAGCGTGAGGAAATTCCGAGAAATTTTCTAGATCCAAGCAACCTGAGAATTGCTTCAGTATGACAGTATCATGATAACTGTGATCTGAATTGCGTCACTCTACTTGTATCGAAGGGTTTTGTGGAAGGATTTGTCATGCTGATTCATGCATCATCGCCCGTCAGTGGTAAACGATGCCAAAAATTTTAAAGTTAAAGTATCTAACACACTGTTGAGATAATTTTAGATTCCGGCAACTGCTGTTCACAGTTTGAGCCAGCAACAGTACAACCAATCCAGATTAGAACGACACCTGTCGTAAAAATATGTGAACTTATTTATAAATATCTTCCTGCTCGTTGTTAGATAATACTTCTAGCACGATTCAGAGCAACTCCTATGCCTGCTGAATATGACGAAAAATTTGCAGTTTCTGAATTTTCAACGATGTCTCTTCGAACTAGAAGAATTTGCAGTTTCTGAATTTTTAACGATGTCTCTTCGAACTAGAAGAATTTACAGTTTCTGAATTTTTAACGATGTCTCTTCGAACTAGAAGCTTCAGTAATGTACCCTGCTTACTTGCTTGCGTTGTAACACACCAAGTTAAATTGATTATGTGACACTATACAGTAACACATTCTTCAAACTACGATGCAGTAATTTCAAATCCGCAACTGTTGTTCATCCAGGGATTGTATACTGTACTTCCGGTCACAATGTGCGCGAGTTTTAGACTTCAACTATCGGAATGGCAGAAATGTTTTCTGCACGACATACAGTATACAGTAGTGAATACTGAAGCTTGTTGAATGCAATGAGAGGTTGTTAGAACCTCGCGGAATCTTTCTTCGCGGAGGCAGGGACCAAATCGTGCTAGTTGTTAAGCGCACTTTTTTATGCGAGGGGAAGCTTTTCGCGCGTCGGCAATTTCCCCGCATTAGATCGGACGCGAACATCCAGGCGACATGAAATGTTCGACAAAATTCGCGGGAGCTTCATATTCTCACGTCAACCGACGACAAGAATTGATCAGCGTTTACTATCCGCAACAACGACGGAAGGGGGAGAAACCAATATTGTTTTACGTGCGCTATTCATGGGAGTACCCGGGATAACTCGCGAACTTGTCGGAGATATGCATTCCATTCTGAACGCAGCCACCGCCATAACCTGATAGAATTCGTGCACATGTGGCGTCTGCCGCGAACTATTCGGGCTCCGTTGACAGTCGCTTTAAACCCCAGCGTCCCATTTTACGACACTGCCTCCGTCACCCCGTGCAAACAACGCAGGAAGACAATAAAGTAGAAAGCACGCAGACTTCGGCACTCCGCTTGCCCAGAATAACGCACACAATACGTAACGGCGACCGGTTATTCGCTTTATGGAAGCTGCATAAAACGCGGAAACGACAGCAGCGTTTCTGCTGCGGGAACAAGTCTCGAGGCGACACCAGCATACAGTATATAAATACTGGCTATATCGATATTTTTCCAATTTTCAAAATTCCACTGAGCTCAGGGCGAACGACCATGGCCAGCAATGCGAAATTCACAGAATCAAGGATCACTGAAAGCCAAAAATGTACTTCATTTACACATAAGTACCACGAACACATTTTCTGGAAAATCATGGCAGAATTTTCCATGCCTCTTTTATTTAAAAAGAAAAGAAAATTATTAAACCATCTGGGTGCGAGTCTGTAGTGAAAATAATGAACAGAAAATTTTGTTTGGCACCAATACGTTACGTTGTTTCATCACATTACAGGAGTGTTTTGTTTCTAATTACTGTATATTATTTCAACAAAATTTTTATCTGTAAGCAACAAAAACCGGGATGTGGTTCTTATGTGAGGATATGTTTTTGGGTAAATTTCATGAAAAAATCGAATTGTGAATCTTCCTGCTTGAGGTTGCATGGTTCTTGTCTAAATACAGTACTTTATAGTACTGCAGTAAAGAATATCGTGAAGTAATCCGTTGACGTGAAAAGGCTTTCATTGCTAATAGGATTGAATTGACTACACAGTGTCCAGTGCATCTTCACAGATGCAGATAATCTAAAAAAGAATGTTCCGAAGTAATGTACATGCTATTACGTCAGAGTTGTAGCATGCTGCAAGTATCGATTGACTCCCTGTCTACAACAAAATTCAGGGACTCAGAAAAAAGTGTTACAGAGAGAATTTCATGATCCCTGTGGGATTGTGGAGGACCAATGGGACCAGAAGACGAATTCGTTATGCAGAGAAAATCGTTTTAGACAAAGTAGTTGAGGAGAAAGTCTACCGGCATATCTTTTTTTTTGTGTGGCCCCAGTCTCACTTCATGACTTTCGTAGATCATAAGTGTTCAAATGATATCAATTCTACAGTTAATATAAGGGAAAAATCAAATTGATCTCTGAACGAAGACATCCGCTAAATGATTCAAGCAACCTTTTCTTCTAATGACAATTTATCTGCATTCACATGGACACCAACGACATTAACTTGTAAAGATGAATTGAATCTTCTGAAAGGTGATTGAATGAACTGTAATTTAAGATTTATCTTGAGGCTGAACCGTTCAGGAGATACTGTATTCTTGAGTCGGAAATTAATAAGTTGTTTCTGACCAAGCCTTACTCTAATCCAGTGGTGCCCAACTCAGAAGTGGCCAAGGGCCACATTGAAATAATAGAGCATTATATGCGGGCCACAAAGGAAAAAGGTACAAGAAATATTTTACAATATATTGTGTAATTCGAGGGATGGTTGAAACTATTCTATTTTTCTAAGCACAAATTCAAAAAGGATTTCAGGATTTCCATTGTCTGGCTTTTTTTCATATACAAACTTTTTTGCTACATTTTTATTGATAAACTTCAACTTGTATTTTCATTACTTCATGATGACTGAATTTTTTTTCATGGAATCCGCATAACTTTTCAAAATGATGCAACTGAAGTCCAAAAACAAATAAGCAACTGGCAACTGAAAATTTGTATAAACTTCAACTTGTATTTTCATTACTTCATGATGACTGAATTTTTTTTCATGGAATCTGCATAACTTTTCAAAATGATGCAACTGAAGTCCAAAAACAAATAAGCAACTGGCAACTGAAAATTTGGAGTGATTTTAAATGTTGAAACTAATTTTGGCTGAAACAAAAATAGAAGCCTGTGTTTAAGAAAGTAGAGAACTAATGTGAGGAAATATGGTCTCTAATGATTTCACACAATTCTTTAAAATTAAAAAAATTGGTCTATGTACAAGGAAGCAATAATGATTCAACCTCTCAACACATCAAATGTTCAAGGCCTTTTTGGGATGGTCAAAGCCAGGATATGTGTCTGGCATGAAGTTAGGTGATGTGGGGGATTTTTCATGAAGTTTTTATTATTCAATCAGCCACTTGAATTCACATATGGATCTTGGATAAATCCAGACTGACAATTTGAGACAGGGTAAATTTGAGACAGACATTTTTGGAGACAGGGACAATTTGAGACAGAAACTTCTGGAGGCAGATACATTTTGAGGAGGGGATAATATGATACATTTTGAGGAGGGGATAATATGAGACATTTTGAGATAGAAGCATTTTCCAAAAAAAGTGGGGGATCTGAGGACAACCAGGAAGTGTGCAATTGAAAACGCCCTAAAAATCACCAAGAATCTGAAGAAAACCAGAAAGTGTGTATGTATAAAAATATATCTTTTGTGCAGATGAGTTGCTTTGGGCAAGCCTCAAATTGTCCTTGACTCTAAATGTCCTCCAAGTGTCCCTGTCACTGAATTGCCTTGGCTCAAATTGGCCCTCTGTGTCAAATTGGACCTCTGTCTTGAATTGGCCCTCTGTCTCAAATTGTCCCTGTCTCATATTTTTCCTTATCTCAAATTGACCCTGTCTCGAATTTTCAATCTCAATTGGCCCAGTGTTGAATTGTCTTTCTCAATTTGTTCAGGTCACATATGCATTTTTACATGATTCTCTATTAATGTGTTATTTTTTTTCCTTATCTCAAATTGACCCTGTCTCGAATTTTCAATCTCAATTGGCCCAGTGTTGAATTGTCTTTCTCAATTTGTTCATGTCACATATGCATTTTTACATGATTCTCTATTAATGTGTTATTTCTTCATGCTATTAAGAAAAGTGAGCTACTGTATATCCTTCCCCTATCAAGAGATGCAACTAAATAAAAAGAAACACAACAGAAAATGCTGGGGTAATATTAAAATTCCAAGATTGCAAAACCCTGCCCTTCCATTTGAAAAACAGAACCACTGACATCACAAATTAATCCATACTGTTCTATTGGTCTTTCTTGTTACAAGGAATTGTTACAATATTTGTGAAGCCCTAATATAATTACTAATCAAAATTGCAGACTGAAGATGTCTTGAAAAATTTGCAATTTTTACTTTTTATGGTCTTAATTTTTTGGTGGTGAACTTTCATGCTGTCTTGGCGGGCCAGATGAAAAGCCTCCGCGGGACAGATCTGGCCCGCGGGCCGTATCTTGGGCACCCCTGGTAATGAATATTTTTCTGGTCCCCTTAATTTCGTTGTATAGAGAGAGAGTCCACGTACAATATATCAAGGCCAGTTAATTACTCAGGTGACACCTATCATTCAAATTAGAAAGCTTCTGAAATTCATGGTAATTTGCAATTTTTACTTTTTATGGTCTTAATTTTTTGGTGGTGAACTTTCATGCTGTCTTGGCGGGCCAGATGAAAAGCCTCCGCGGGACAGATCTGGCCCGCGGGCCGTATCTTGGGCACCCCTGCTCTAATCATATTTTCCATTCACAACCCCCCCCCCCCCAATTTTATAAATAATGATTTAGGTGTCCTTTATAACGACTACAGTAATATACTGAAATACCTGCGTTCCGGCGTTATAATGCATGCATAACCATGGATGCGTACAGAGTTCTGGGTGGCTTTTCGAACT
The DNA here is from genome assembly GCA_905338405.1 of Notodromas monacha. Lineage (NCBI taxonomy): Eukaryota > Metazoa > Arthropoda > Ostracoda > Podocopida > Cyprididae > Notodromas > Notodromas monacha. The sequence goes on along the minus strand of CAJPEX010000058.1, from coordinate 45,799 downwards.
GAATATACTGTACAGTATAACAAAAAATTCCATTAAATGCTTTCAATTTTGAAATTGGAATAGTGATAAATGGCTAGGCTTCCATTCGTTCCCAAATTCGTCTTCCCAGAATTAATTATTCTTACGATTTATTAATTTAAAATACAGTTTTCATGTAACCGTCAACTTGGTGACTCATTTATAAACGAACACATGCATTTTTCTCGTTCAAGCTTTAGTGAGCGATGAGCGTAATAAAAAATTCACAAATTTTCTGTCGAATAAAAATCGAAAAAATGTCTCGATTAGGTATTCTCCAGCAGTAAGAATTACACTCAGAAGTCAAGAAAGGTTCACGTGAAAGAAGAAAGTACATTTGAACACACGAGAAAGAACATGAACTTTCAAAATCTAGATTAAATTTCACTTTCACGGCGTTTGTTGTGAAGCATTGACAATTTTTAATTGAAGTGCGAATCGGTTTGCGGAGTGCTGCCGCCACAATACCGTGTGCGATTCGTTTTTATGGATCATATATACGGTAATTCTACTGCTTTGAAACATGACCACGGAGCCACGAGGAAAATATTTATGCTCTTTGAAGCAACGAGATGGTTTTTCTTATACGCTTTATTTCGCAGGTCTTCAATTTCACTTAAAAAGCTATAAATTCTCCGAAGTCGCAATATTTATGATCGGTCGGCTTCAGATGCAGATACTGTATACGAGTACGCGAGACCCGCAGAGTCGGCTGGCGGATCAGGACCCCGGAATGAAAGGTTGGATTTCAAGCGAACAAATCAGCAACAAGCTGAAGAATGAAAACCACTAATGAACCATGAAATCAACAGAATTGATGACGAACCCTTTTCCCAACGTCCGATCTTATCGGCTCCCGGGATCGTCGCAGAAATCGAGCGCCATTCACAGAATCTCATTGTCTGCGTCTGGTTCCCCGCATCCCCGACGCGCGTTCACAATGCGGCGCGAAAACAAGATTGCATGAAAATATGACACCGCAACCCCAGCTTTGAAATCCCGGGGTTCAAGTGCGACCGCATTCAAATTCCCAACCTGCGACTCCTGAGTACCATGTAAAGTTGAATTTCTGCGGTCGGGTGCGCACGACAACGAGGGGGAAACTCACTGATGAACACGGCTTATCTCGATATACAAAGTTGCCCAATGTACGAAGAGTGATCAAAAAGTTCTGCAAATGTTCCAGAGGAGTACTGCACCAACAAGTGGTAACACAGAAAATTATCTCTGGACTGCACCAAGGTTTGTAGCTATCGGCTCTTTTTGCGTAGGGCCTTTTCTTTTATAACGAAAAGTCATTTTTTAAGCCTACCTTGAATCTTGGATCAATGCATGAGCATGATATTTTTTCATGCCTTCGTATCAAGCCACGAGGAAGGGTTATACTCGAGGAAATTTTGCAACTGTCCATAGCCTATGTGATAAAATAAGTTTAGTAACTGCTTTAATATCATACTCAGTACAATATTTTATGAAGAAGAGCATCTGGAACACTATTTGTCTCCAAGCAATGAGCAAAAATATTATACTATTGTTTGGATAATCGGTGAAGAAAACCACCATCAACACATTCTGCCATTTATTTCAGGTGATTCATGAGCCCTCGTTAGAAGCGAGAAAACAAATTTTATGCGATATTCGTGCGACAGAAGTGAGCATCCAATGATGAACTGTTTCGCGGGATATAGATTACGTACATTATTTTTCAGTAGAGTTTAAATCGTTTTTTGCTAGGAAATGCGAGACGAAAACGACGACTGAATGAAAGTGGCATATGATGCCCATATTGCACCAGTGGAAATTCATGAGCTTTGAACTGGAAAATGGTTTTGGTACCATGAGGATTACGTCTGGCGGTTTACCTCTCGTCATTGATATTATTTGTAGCCCACGGCTCAATTACCTCATACTGTAACAAATAACCAAATGTTTTTGCACAGAGGAATGTTGCACTTTGGTGCTATTTGCAGCATTTAGCACGACCATGCGGAGAATCATCCACGGAACTTCTTGATCACACCTCGTGCACTCAACTCATTCGAGAGCGTCGAGGCTCAGCCCACTTGTTTGATGCACCGCAGTCAGAGTCGCCTAATTTGATTTCTCCCCTCCTCATTTCAACCAGCAACAAATTCGTTATTACAATGTTTGCACCCTGCCTCACTCGGGAAACGCAACAAAGTTGTATATATTTCAACTCTCGTTGAAAACTGGACCCACCCAAGCAAAATGCATTTCTGTGACGTCCACATGAAGAACACAATCCTATGCATGAAAACCAGGTCATATTCATATTCGTCGACGCATGAAAACAAATAATTAGTGAATATTAATTTTTCCAATTGGACTTCGATATTGCCCAGTCTTAAACATATCGATGAACGAATGGTATAATGCAAGCTTCGAGTTACGATTGGTTATTCTTACATGAGCCTTCAAATTTCACCAAGGAAATGGCGTGATTTCCTTATGATGAGAGCAGCAGTCAAATTTTTCCATCAGAGGGTTAATGGATTTTTGAAATGCGATAATAAATTTCAGTCAGAAAATCACCGTAATATGCAATGCCGTACGCTTGTCCTCTCGTATAATACCGTTCAGTCTTTGCCTTTTTTTAAATCGTTGAAAACATCCCCGCAGAATTTTCATGAAAAGAAAATGTGCGAAAGTGCAATAGAAATAAGTAGAAGAGAGTGTGCCAGAGCCGGATTTTGGCACAGCAGCGAAAGGTTATATCGAATTAGCTGTGAGCTATATTGAAATTTCATGGCGAATTTTTTCGGTGCCTGAAACGCGCCGTTTTCGCACATACAGAAAGGCGGGTTTGATCAACACCAGTGAATGCTAATTTGGATTTATTGTTAGTCGAGAAGCTTTTGCTAATTTCTGCACGCGACCAGGCGTCTTCGCTGCAAAAATTTCTGCACAGCGAGCGGAACAACGCCCGGGAACGGGATTATTTTTGCTTCCGCCGAAAAGAACATTTCCGACGCTTTCGCCTCACCCCGAACCGACCGGCAAACTCAATGAGTCAATTTGGATTACAACGGGACCGAAGAGTTCGCAGGTCTGTGGAGCGGATGGTAATTGCAAGCAGCGGCACGCAGCGAACCCTAATTTACTGAGACAATGTTTACGTGTACCCATGCGTATATGGACGGGCAAAGGATGCACTCGGTTCGGGAACAAGCGTGGACCAAATTGCAGCCCCGATTCGAACTCCGAGCTCATCAGAAACCCCTCGTTCGCGCTAACTGCTCGCTATATTTCAAACAGTTCCACCCCTGGTTTCGCTGCATGACATCAACAAAGTTTCTGCCTTAATTGACCCTCGGCTCTGATTTCAACTCTCTGCCGTCCATGGCAGAGGCTGCGAACACACACACACACACTATTTTACACGCAGAAACTTCTGCGAGTCCTTGCCTTGCCAATGGCAACAAGTCAGTTGCAGTGTTTCCAGATTCAAATGTAAGAGATCGTCTCCAAGGGATTTCCTCAACGGGGAGGTTTTTCCAAGGCACTGCACTGCACACTTCTAAGGTGACCAAATTTTTTCAATATCACCGCGCCCGAATTTCGATAAGGTATTTTCGAAAAAAAAAACTGGCGAGTCTGTATGGAGTTCATTGCAGTGTCCCTTTTTTAGCTTTCGATGAAAAAATCTTGGGTGGAATCCGTGATAATGTTGAGTCTTGGAATTATTTTGTTGCATAAGAAATATTTACTACGGTATTTTTCATTGTGGGGTAATGAAAAAAGGCATACCTGATAAGTACAGCACTGTACTCTATTTACGTGAAAAAAGCCTCAGAAACCAATGAATACCCGATATATTCGAACACAGGTTCCTGCACATTTTTGCATTGAAATAGTCAACAAAAATCAGGACACGAATTGTTCGCAAACACGGCCTTTTGCTTTTCGTGTAAGGAAAATACACGAGCACAAGGAGTAAGCGTACTATGTATAATCATAAGCATATACTGTATATCTTACAACATAAGTCGTACCCAAGAAACCATTCCATTCAAGACAAGCATTTCCGAATTTTTATTTTTAAAGTGACTCACAACTGCGACCTGCAGTTTAGAAAACCCCCAATTTATCACGAAATGACTCCGATTTTCCAAGCGTACAGTTGCTTTCGAAGAACTTTCTCTTCCATGGGAAATAAAATCCATGGTTTTTTATTTCTGCTCTCAACCTCTGCTGAAGGCATTTGCATGATGATCATTGAAGGTTGCACTGAAAACTTGGATGTTAATTTATTCAAGGCTGACTGATACATACAAGTTAATGACATCATTTCATGCTTTCTTTTCTCCAGTTTGAATTTTTCAGTAGAAAAGTTCAATATCCTCTATGCGTCACAGTTTGAAAACACGTCCTACAAATACAGAACCTCAGTTTAAGAACCGCTCGTCAGAACAAATGAGGTCCTTTGAGTTACCACTGTACTTGCTGCTGGTCGTTTCTGACCCGTTACACATTATAAAGTATACTTGTATATATGTATTTTTTTTTTATCGATATGCCCATAAGAGGGTATGTGTTCGTGCCAGATTCGAATAGCAAAGATCCAACAAACGTGCTTGAGCAGCGGATAAGCGGCATCCTATCCCAGAGGGCGGATGAAGCAAAACAGAGATTCGTCCAGTGTGGGAACCCAGAGATCGACGGGTGAAATCCACCGCCATCTAATTGTTCTCGAGTATCATTCTTCCGTCGCTCGACGTCGACGTTTTTCTCACGACGTCCCCGAGGAGCTCTATCGGCTATCGCGACACCGTTGTCCATTAATTTGTAAAAATCCCGGGCCGCGGGTCCTCGTGACCAACGCGGTCGGCATACGGTGATTCCGGGACACGAAAATGATCTTATCTGCGTCATGATCCCCGTCGCTTTCTTCGTGATGATGTTCCGTGGCACCAAAAAAAAAAAGTTCCTTGTGGTGCCCGCAACGGGGTGACCGACTATACAGTGAGTGGCTCCCTGTGCTTTGTCAACAGCTGCCACTCCGGCTGCTGCGGAGAAATCTCACATTTTACAACTCTGCCTGCATTTAAGCTCGACTCCGAAACCAAGAAAAATGCGCCCAACCATTTGGAGAGAACTGGAAATGCAAATCAATCCTCAAGGTCAGAGTGTCTCAACCTTTATGACCCCAGGAACACTTCGTAGAATGAATTTCTCCAGCGGCGCCCCTGTCGTAATAAAATCTCGAACGCTACAGCGAAGCCTCTTAGGATTCCCGAATTGTTTCGAAATTAATTTCTGAAAAGGGATCTGCGAGTCAAACGGTTTAGAACTTCTGCATAAAGGCAGGAGTTTTGTTATTTCGTGCGTGTATTGAATCACTTCCAGGCGTTACAGTATTCGGATCCAAACATGCCTGTGGTTCGCTTTCTGTCCTTCGCTTTTTAGACGAGCCAGGCTCAGAGACAGAAGTTCAATAAAATTTTGAGAAGATGAGGAATAATCTTGCTAAATTTTCTCAGGTCTAGAACTCATTCGGGAAAAGCTACACACCAGCTTTCATTCGCAGCCTGAGCCGAAAGCCCCTCTATGAAAAATTTACGATTCGATGGACTCGCATTTGTTTCTGCGTGAACGGACATTTATGCGTCACTTTTGAAAGATTCGTCTCACCTGAAGCATTTATTCACCGTTAAAAGATAACGGAAATATATCAAAAACTGTGTTTATTGACGAAAAATTAGCCTATGAACATGCACAAGTAAACGAAACTCCACGGCTATAAACACCTAAAATGGTCAATGGGATGACAGTTTCAAAGGCGATTCACGGAACGAAAGAAAAAAACAAAATATCATTCAACTTTTAAAAAATACATGGATCCCTTCAGAATTTATGTTCATGCAATGAACTTTGCACGTATGTGGAAAACCGTAGCGTTCTGCAAAAGCACTCGTATAGGTCATGTCTGAAATATCAAAAAATGAATGAACACTGATATGCTTGGGTCACGTTAAATTCCAATAAATATTTTTTAAAAAGATAAATCATGCGGTATCCAATTAAAAGCGAAAGCTACCGTTGACGGGATGACAATTTTGATTCGAACAAAGCCATTCGCAAGTGCAATCAAATGTTAGCCAAAGCATGCCCATTTTCCAATCCGAGTGGAAGTGGCCACCAGAGATGCGACGTCGACTCCGAGGCTTTTTTCCGCCTCAGGTTTCCCACGGTTGCATCGTATCTTTCGGAATCACGGATCGACACGTCCGCGCTCGTCAACAAGAATGAAGCACGTTTTCGCAGCAAAGCGACTGTCACACAATTTTCCCCCTCATTCGAAATCATTTGTTTCCCCCTCAAAATCCTTTGCGCAAAAGCACAAGGCGTGAGTCACAATCCGTCTTGCCGATCAGACCGAAGAAAAATTTTTACGCGTTTTTACGTAGTTCGACAAAAAAAAAAAAAAACCTGGGGAAATGACTCACGCGAAGGATTTTTGTTTTCTCGAGGATTTTTGCTTCCTCGTGAGAACTGCAGTACAGGGAATCGGAATCTGAAGAAAAAGAAACGGACTGCCGGTGACTCATCTATCGCAACGTGGATCAATTGTCGTAAAGCGGGTTCATCAATGACGCATGCGTTGAAAACATTTCCATGGGAAACCAATCAATCTCCAATCCGAAAGGTCAAGTAGCGCAACACTAATTTATGCAGAATGATCATCTTTTCTTGATCACGCCGCTGATTTTACTGGCTGATTAGGTTATCGCTTTGTTTTGAACTCATCAAGAGAAGCGTTTCGATCAATTGTTTAACCACTTGAGGAAATGAAAAGAAAATGCCGCCAACCCGACAATTTTTTTACGAGAATATTGCAGCCACCCGAAATTAATACAATACCGTAACAATTTCTTGTCATAACACAAATTCATGAGTTCATCATGAAAAACCGTGGGCACTATTTTTCACAGCACACGATCGAGAAATGTTGCTTTCAGTGAAAGCGTGCTTCAGGAACACTTGGAATATCACGAGTAATTAATTTTAATACAGTATCCAAGTCTCAGTGAAGACTTTGAGCAATACAATGATACGCATGAATAAATTCCGGTGGCATTTAATACTGTATAAGAAATGAAGTCTACTGTTGATGGTTTATAAAATGTATTTGATCAAACACGCGTTAAAAAATTAAATACGATTTTGTTCATCGTGAAACTGTGGAAAGTTTTTCTCGATGATATTTGATAACAATTAAACTGAAATTCGTGGCTATGAGCATGGCCCAGAGTTTGGCGCAGACATGGAAAGAATACAATTTGGCGTCGAAGTGCTGATACATATAAAAAAAAAAACTCGAGAACTCAAAGCTTTTCAACGCATTGAAAAACGTCAGAAAAACGTTTCTAGTTCACAAGGTGATAAAGATGCTGGTAAGCACTACATAGCAACATTCACCACATTTTCTGGTCATGCATACGTACAATTTTCTACATGGACATACCTTCAAGCTGAATGGCTTTGACATCTTTTTTCTGACAAAACTTTCTCAAACACGCCGCCAGAAACGAAATGAGAAATTATCTTCGGTAACCAAGTCGTTGTTACGTACCACAAAAAAGGCCAGCTGAAAATTTTGCGGACAGTTTTCTGAATTGATGGTGGAAAATGGAGGTTCCGGGAAAAATTATATACTCTCCAGCGAAGGTTTTTTTGTTGTTGTTGGTAGCAAATGAACTCTGAGCAAAAAATCACCGAGAAATCAAGAAAACTCAGCGGTTCAGTATTATCCAGTGTGGTACGAACTTCCCTTCAATTTCCTTTGCTGTGCACAAGGAGGGCATAATACGGTAGATGAAAAGTTGATGATGATGTGGTCAAAAGGGGTAAAAAAAAATTTGGAAGCAAAATAGACTGCAAAACGACAGAAACAAGAATGACGGTGCTCAGCGAAGCATCAATCTGAAGAGTGAAATCAAGGGGGAGAAGAAAGGCCATTCGTTCTTCGTCCGTCGTTTTCATGCGTGCTTGTCATGAAATCGCGCGTTACCGTGCTAATTTCACGACGAATTCTGTCCCTGATTGCACTTAAATTGCCCACAATTCCCAATGCGCAGAAAACGTCCGGAATCGTGGTTCCGAGCGCGTAAAAAAATACGAATAAAGGTTCATTTGATCCTTACTCGGCTGCTCGCCCTGAAATCGATCCACGCGTCTTCCTCGCATACAGCTAGACAATCGCTGGATCCACCTGCTCACTGGCCTTAGGAAACGAGCAAAATAAAAACGCACGGAAAAATAACTACTAAGAACAGCGGGAAAAAAGTCGAGCTCATTTTTCCCGCTCGGAACTCATTAAACTCGCTGTTCGCGTTCAGTACCCCTGCAAGTACTGATCAGCCCAGCTGGGGGAAAAAATCGTGATTTACGGTCGTCGTAAGTTCGTGTCCGAGCGATGATGCACGTTGAGCTCTCAAGGGTCGAGCGGAAGCAAAGAATAAAATGATCTCCGTAGAAAAGAAAAGTTTCGAAAAAGGCTTTTCCCCCTTCACAACAAAAGAGCTGGACGCGGAAACGAGGAAGAGAACAACTGGTCGTAAAGTGGGAAATCAATTCACAGTCGTACTCCGAATGCAATCGTGACCTCTGAAGGGCAATTTTCTTCAGTTGCAAAAAACCTCGCACCACTGCTTCTGTAATCCACTCGGAGACCAACGCCTACGTTTTTGCATTACCGATCAACCACTCCAGTAAAACCATATCGGCAAAATCGGGCGCATTTTAAATTCAGGGACAAGAAGGAATCGAAAATCTGCGAAATCAAACCCCATCCTCCCTCGCCAGGATACTGCACCTGGTACCTGCGATATAATATACAGGGTGATTCCCCTGCTTCTATAAACAAACAACAAGAATAATTTCGAATCTCATCACCATCCATTTATAATTTTGAATATAGGAAAAAAACTACAGTACAGGATCCTGTTCGTTAGAGCGAATCCCATTATAACGAATTATTACCTACAACAAATTACTTTATAGGATCCTGTCCAATCACCACGATGCCGTTTGAATACAGCGACGAGTATTCCTATCTTGACCTCCAAGGCTTCCTTGTAACGAATTTCTGCTGCAACATCATTCGAAAAAAAGAACTGTGACACCTGTAGGATAGCAAAAAGAAAATGTTCGGCTGCTTCTGGGAAAAATCCCACAGCGTAATTTACTAGTAACCTGACAAACAATCAAGGACAGAAAATCGTTGCCACAATCTTCCTGCTCTTTTTGACCATTTCAATAGACAACAGTTGTCGTATAAATAATTTCTCAAATACCTCGTCATTTCCTAAGCCCCAGAGAGCGCATAGTCCAGAATAAGAGAAAAATTTCCTATTCCTACCTCGGAAACACTGTCGTCGTCTTACTTACGGAAGATGTCATCTTTTACTTGTATTTTCCCACCTTTCTTCGACACTAATGTGATGTTCAAGCCTCGAATATTCATAGGTGTAACATTTGCATTTTCCTATACTGTTGTAGCGGATGGTAGAGCTCAAATGCTATAAAAGTTGAGAGAAAGTTGTATGACAATCATTGAAACAATATCTTCTCACACCACGCATCTGCATTATGATTGAACACTGTCCCAGTTTTACATCAAATTTGGAAAATGTGGAAAATTATTTTTCGGAATGGATTTGGTAACAGAGATCGTAATGTTAACTTTCAAATTGACACATTTGATTCCTAGATTTCGTCAGAAGAGGAAATTCAGGGGAAATAAGGATGAATTTCTTTCAGATAGATATTAAAATTCTTGGGAAAAAGATTTTTTTAAACATGCGGAATTATGCCTCTTCCAGCAAAACCTTGAAAACGCATCATCGCACCTTCCATAAATAGGTGCAGCGTGTATTCGCCAAGAATATAGCGAATATTCATGATAATGCCATGAATATTAGACGAAAACGTAACAAACCTTGAAAATACGAAAGCTCAAACCAATAATGCAACATTTTTTCCCGTTGTGGCGGAAGAGGCCGAAGCAGTTGAATAAATTTCCCCGAGCATCGGGTAATATTTTTCTTTCTCCAGCTCAAGTACTCAATGGGATGCGGTAATAATCAAGAGATGAGCAAATATCAGGTGCGAAACGCAGATTAAAAATGTCGTTTTCAACCGCGAGCGGAACGAGAGCCCGAATAAATTAAGATTTTGTAATCATAAAAAAATGATAAGTTCCGCAGTGTCGCGTGTGTCGCCAAGGTTATGAGCAGCAAATTTATAACCGTCATTCTTCGCAGAAAGCAAATGAGAGGAAAATGGGGAAACGAGGACGAAAGGGGGCAAAAGGTGAGTCAGAATTTGCACGCCGCGGTGCTTGAATGCAGCCACGCCTCATCGACTCGCAAAAGACAGAACGCGTCCAAACATTGCGACAGAAAAAAGGCCTATCATTGCGGAACGAGGTTCATATTTGCTCGCCGTGGAAATATTCTCCTTTTGACGACAGGGGACTGTCGGCATTGTGCACAAGCATTTTCTCACGGTGCCTGCGTTGATCATACTCGATCATCGAGAGTCTTTCATTACTCTTTTTTTTCGGCCAAGCATTCAAGGCGATGATGGTGATGACATACTAAGCCCCGTACTCGACAGTTGCGACTGAATCGGTGAAAAGTGCGATGAAAGCCGACTCGGATTAATCGTTCATCCTTTTTTTTTCCAGGGCACCCCTTCATGTCACAGGAGCTTCTTTCCGTCCCCTGCTGGGTTCCTCAAACCCAGCCCCGGGGAAGTGGCCAAGTACCGAAAGCATCCCCTCCTCTGCATTTACTCCTAGCTCTAAAAATCAGATTTGTCCGTGACGAAACATCAGTTCTGAACACCCAAATCCTCGATGATCCAAAGAAAAATTTAAGCGTCCTTCACTGCGCTCCATTAAACCTCGCTCGATTACTGACTCGAAAGATAGCTTAGAATTCAAAAGTACTCTGAACAACTTTTCTACATGTCGAGAAAATCACTCACTTTTACGCGATAAACAGTTTTACGCACGTACAACCCAAAATCCCTGCATCTCAAATCAATACATTAGTAGGTCATCTATTTAATTTTCACCATCATTCCTGCTATTTGTTTTTTGAAGCACGCGACTGACGTAAAGTTCGAGTGAATAGAAAAATTACTTGAGAATTGTATTTGAAGAAAAGTCATTCTTGAATCGCTCATTAATTGGAGAACACACTCAAAATCAAATAAATCATTAACCTGGAATTTCCTGGACATATTTTCAGCTGAACTTCCTCGGCAGCAAACATTGGCCTTGGAACAATCCAACACCATATAGAGTACGTTAAAAATGAAATATGAATAAGAAAACCTCATTTCTAGATCGAATCAAATGGCTTCGGATTCACTTTCTTCGGCCGTCGACAACGCCATTTCGAGAGACCTAACATTTTCGTGATAATGACACCCAATTTTTCGAGGAATCAAAATAATTCGATGCCATTTTCACCTGCATTTCACGGAGCAAAGCGATAAGTGGAAATTATCATTAGGAATTCCCGAGCATTACACAGATCCGATGATCTTCCATCAAAATCTCTGAATAATTTTCAAATCATATAGATTGAACCTCCATTTGAAAAATATAGTCATTATAGTGCATCCTCTTCTTCGAATTATTCCAGTCGGTGTAAAAACAAGTCTTGAACAGAAGAGGGGGGAAACCGCGCGATTTGTTACAGGTTCACCAATCCGCATAAAAGTGACTTCATTAGTTTCGAAAGCATTGATTGTGTCGAGAGTTATGTCGGCAAGAAAGCAAGAGAGACAGAGAGAGAAAAACAGTGCCATAAAACGTGTTGAAGAGAAACTGGAGAATAAGGAACCCTTTGTTAGGGCACGGGGAAGATCGAAAACAGGCCCGGGCCGAGACGCGATCCAATTAGGCCTCCGCGAAAACCAAGTTGATAAGAACACCGCGAACGATTTATCACAGCGGGGCATGTCTTCCTTCCCCGCCGATCCATTCGCAATGACGAAACAGCGCAGAGACGAGGTGCACAGATAATCATAACGACGCATGTGTTGACTTCAAAGAATCCTGGCGGAGAGCAGGTGGTATCCATCAATACCGCCGCAGATGCGTTCGAGAGCCGCGTCAAATCTCCGCCGAGACGTGGTTTCAGTACTCTTCAGCCTGTGTTGCGACCGGAGCGGGAGATTAAAGCAACGAAGGGGGAAATTAGACGGAAATCTTCACGCCGTCTCGCAGCTCATCCGTTCACTGCAACGTGCCGAAGTTACGACCTCGAGTGAGACTTCACAAGGATACTAGGTTTTCCGGGGACAAATTGCTTTTTTTTCGTCAGAAATATGCCCTTTTTCATTTGTCCACGACGCTCTCACGTGCGAGAAATCCAACGCATTTTCCGCATACCAAAAATTGCATTAAGCCTTCAATTTTATTTCATGCCCATCAGCTCTTATCATACACTATAAAACCCCACGAGTCAAATGAAAATCCACACTCGAGCCAATTTCCGACTCTGGACTGACGCTTTTTAAATTCTAAAAAAAGCAAATCATTAGCAGTACAGCGTATAGCCTATGAACCACCCATCAGCAAAAAAAAATTTTCTGCAATAAAAAAGAGGAAACACACATTTAATTAAACGTATTTCTCCGTCAAACTAAGCAATTAAATTGTAGAAGCTTCTATTGATTCTGATTGACATCACGCTCTTCAATTTTGTACGATTGTTGAATTTGATATTTTAAAACTTCGACCGTACATTTCCCAGTATAAAACATGATTTTTTGGTAATAAAAAGAGGAAAATTAATTTAAAATCAAGACTGTTTCCAATGAATTAAGCATTTAACTCCTAGTTGGTGATTTTGATTCTGGTTGAAATTGCGTGCCTTAATTTGAACGAATTTTCCATTTTGACACGTAAAAACTGTGAAATTCTGGAATGTCGACGATGCATTCCGAGAAATTTTTCTAGGCGAATGAATTAAAACTTATTTGAAATCTACACTTTTGATATGCTTCTGTTAAAAATGCAAAAAGGAGTCACTCTCAGTGACTCACGGAATTGCGCTTCTCGCGAATGAGTGATGATCGACGGGGATTTCAAGAGCGACTACTTTTCTTTATAATCCTCGTTTTTGAATGAAAAAAAGGAGCACACGTCCTCAAAAAGAGGAAAATGGTACGAATGCGCTCGAGCAGGTTTTCATTGAGGCACAGGAAACGACACGCAATCGAGAAAAAAACCTTTTTCCGTCAAGGGGATATCGTTACGAGTTTGCGGGTTGTTGTCGTTTTCAGAACGCCGGTGATCATCGCCGAACCCTCCTGCTTCGTACGCTTTCAAACATGATCCTGATTTATTTTAGTGTAGTCACTTATCATACCGAAATCGACACGGACCGAGGTAAAATTTTCTTCTCCCCCATCACCTCCTCACTCAAGTCTGAATCGGTGTTCACACGTTGGATTCGTTCTGAATTTCGGACTCATCTGACATGCAGACTGCCCACCTTCATGCTCAGTTTTTAGGATCTTCAAGCTACGTTCTGGACAAGTTTGGGGGGGGGGGGGGGGGGTATATTCTTCATTTTCCATACAGTCTCTCTTCGTGCCTGGATCCAAATTTTCTCATGACTCACCTCGAGAAAATAAGTTGCTAATTCAATACCTTACGCGCTTCAATTTCATTGGATATTGAACTATTTCCGCAATTCCGCAACGATGTGACGAAAATGATGCTCTAAAAACTTTAGCGAGGGATATATGCTGAAAATATTTGAGGATAGGCCGCAGTAACAAATAGCTGCGGCCTATGCTCGCAATCATGCCGAACAAGATACCGTATAACGTGGCAAAGGGAAGTAAGGTAGGCAGGAATACCCAACAAAGGAAACACCCACCACACTGTATTTCCCCCTGGTGATTTCCTAAGGGCTTGCCTGGTTATACTGTATGCATCAGCATTGCAGACATTTTAAAGTAATCCCCTGCAATCCTAGCGCCATGTAGAATTATTTTAAAATTTAAGGAATAAATCGAGCATGTGTCTCAAGCATTCAATATGTTCCCCAAACAATTTTTTGGTCAATCAAGCGCAGCCTGCAAGTCCGTAAATGCATGTACAGTACAGTAAACGAATAAAAAGGGCAGCCTTCCGTGTGGAATGTTGCCTAAAGAAAACTGAACCATGAAAAGCAGAGGAAATCACGTCTCAGCATGGTGTGAAGAAGTGGGACGAGAACACCGCGTAAGGCAGAGTTGGGAAGGGATTCTCGTTGCCCGAATTATCGTCAGGCGTTGTGGGACATTTAACACCGTTGCATTATTTGGAGAAGGAAAAATGTTAATGGGACTGGGTTCGGAATCCGCGAGGGGATCAGAGAACTGCAGTCGTTCACGAGAAAGAAAAAAAAACCGCGGAGCTGACTTTTATTTAAATGGGGGTGGGAAAGCGGGCTGTCGCACTTCTGCAACGAACCCGTCGCTTTTTGACAAGAGTTAATTCCGGCTGCGAGTTAATGGACTCCTTTTTTGTTTCCCCCTGTATATAGCAACCCGTCACAGCAGCTTTTGTTCTTCGCTTCCCACCATTAACTCTTGATTCCCCGAGAGAATTTTTCGACACGGCTGAATTCGATTCCAGTGCGATTCTCGCACATGAACGTCATTTATTTTTCGTTACCCGTGCCTGTCCAGCTTACGTCGGATCTTCGTTTTCATAATGCATTCATCGTAGAAGGAGAATCAGACAGCTGCACGAGGATGGAAATTCTTGAGATAAGCACGCTGGCATTTAAAAGTTCGGCCGGATTTTTGCCGGCCGAATTTATGCCGGGAATATTTTTCGAGAGGATATGCCCCGAGCAAGCGGATTAGACTGATTAAAAATCCCGAGCTCGCAGCGATGAATCCCGTAGTTTGTTGACTGATAAGAGGATGACAACTTCGTCAATCATAACCCCCTCAGCGCAGAGGGGCACAAACACACAAAAGTTGACTTAGGCTTCCATATGGCGCATATGCAAAAATACGCTTTTCAAACCCGCTCATCACAGCGCATTTTTGCTTGATTTCCCCAAGCTACCTCGGGACTTCTTTTTTTCCTCATTCCGCGCGGCTTGATTATCCGCGGCACAGAAAAGTGCACCTATTCATTGACCCACATTTTCCCAGTGCATGAAAGCAAAGAAATGGTGAAAATACGGCGCTGCTTTCATCGCGACGAGACACAGCGGAGCGTGGAATAGGTGCAAAATGCGCTGAAAATGTAGGGGGCCCGGGCGGTCCTGGGTTGCCTTATTTATTGCAAGCCTTTATGTCCTGGGCACATCAACTCCTGAACGCTTCATTGACTCCGCACTAATGTTCGCTTTCATTTTTTCCCCTCCTGATTTACGCCGAACAGGTACCCATCGGCGGGCCCGGAAGAGATTTTTATGTAGTTGCGGCGGGTCAAACAAAATGTCTCCTTTGCGTTGCACACCAAAATAAACGGCTTTAAGCTTTATGCCATGCCAAAGTCTGGAGAAAAAAACGTCCATTGTATAATTTTCATTCCTGTCACTTTGTTTATTCTGAGAATTGAACTGTTGACCCAATTATTTGAATATTCGGTCAATGTTGGAAAGTTTTATTTTATTCCAAATGAAGCTTCATTACAATTTAAACGAAAGTATGTCCCAGTAAAGCACCTTCGGTGAACAGATCTATGGGATACATCGGGCTGGAATACCCTTGGTAGTAAAATACTGTACAGGGAATCATCGTGAACTAATGATGCTTGAAATTCCGTTCCTCACGTTTCCTACGAATTTGAGCGACGCAACTGGACTTTTGCCTATATGTACCATCAGTGGTACGCGTATCACCGTTGATAACCATTTTAGGATGAGCCTTTTGTACCCGAGATGCACGCTGATTTTCTACCGATTATTTTGGCGGACTAAAAGTGTTTTTTACTCGATTGTATGCGGTAAACTGATCTGAGGGGTACATTTTGCATATTGCTTTGAAATTGCCTCCTGGTAGTGAAATTAACCCAGGCAGGCATGCGGAGAAAAGCGATTATTCATTCGGAATCATCACAGACAAACGAGACTTGAAATGATGCTGCTCACGTCACCGATGGGCGAAACCGAGTCGGGGTCGCAAAAGGGAGAAAGGGGGGGGGGGGGGGGTCAAATTATGTCCCAGGGTGCAACGAAGTTTCCGTCCCGGGTTGAAATTTTACTCATCGAACCCGAGTTCCGACAATAAGGTCCCCCTATATTTCCCAGTACGTCCCGACCCGAGCACCCGGGACGTCAATTACTCGCGCCGCTTTATCGAGTCGCCGGGAAGGTCTGCGAAGGAATTAAACGTCAGCTCGGGTTCGACTCTGTCGCAAACTTTTCGCTGTACGACGTGTCGGGGATGCTGGCCCATCGAGGGGGAGTCGACGCGGGGTGAAACCCAGTACCAGCCCGACCTGGCTCCGAGACGGGGTGGGTTTAATCACGAGGAGGACCTGAACCCGTGGCGGCCCGACGCGTGTACACACTTTATGCGGCATAATCGCATCCCGGTGAGTTACTGTTTTATTCCCGCTCTTTATGGGTTCAATATATTTCGCCCAGCAGCCCGTAACGCTCTGCTCCTGCCTATGTTAAACTTTCCGGGACGACCTGGAAGCAATCAGGCAATTTTGTTCTACTGTCACAAATAAGAGCAGCGCATTTGAGACGACCAAGACTTCGGAATTTTCAAGCGCAGAATTAACTATTGCACCAAAGGCAAGTATCAAAAGAACGAGCACAAAAAATAAAAACAGAAACAGCCTCAAAATGACATGTCTGAAATACAGTATTGGATAACTCATAAACAACCAGTCACTCCCAAACTAAAAAATTCTCAGAAGGAAATATCCTCCAAATCGCCACGTAATGTAATGAGAAATCCATCCAAAATGTAAAAATCTTAGTAAACTTTTGATAAATTTCAGCTTGTTACTTGAGGAGTTCCGAAATAAATCTAAGGGCACTTGCAATTATCAATCTTGACGATAAATAAAACAAATTTATTAATATCTAAGCGCGTCTGTATTTTTTTCTTACCGAAACCAGCTTCATTCAGAGAGGGAATTACAAAACTATCAACAAATCCGATGAATCCAAGTGCGGTACAATTTCAAAACAATCTTGAGCGATCATGCCTGACTCGAACACTTGGACTTATACTGTATTTCTCTGCCAAGTGAATATATTCGAGTCACGTTTTTCATAAATCGCAGAAAAAAGATTTTCGGATTGAGATTTTAACGAATTTTCTCCATGTATTTGTAGAGGTCACTTGTTGCATAGAAGGTGAGACGAAAGAACCGCGAAAATGCTTGTCCCAGTACAGAATAAGATATTCGGGAAGCGAGCTTCATGACTCGAATCGAGGTACAGTACATGCGCATTCGTCAGCGCCTTTGTTGCAAAAGGCCAGCAGTACTGGATTTTTTCCTCCCTTCCCTTCCTAATGCGCCCGTCATTTCTCTTTTAAATGGCAAGAAAACTGTTTCGGCACTTGGTCGCCTCCCAAGGGATTAGTTTGCCATCCTGCGATTCCAGATGTGTATTCCCTTCTTTCCTCTCGCATTAACATTTTTATCCGTTTTCCGACACCACGAGAAGAAGTACTGCACTTCCAAAAGAATTTTTTTTCTTCACAAATTTAGACTTCCAGCTGTTTTGATTCGAACTGCGCATCTATATGAATGCTGGTGGAAGCTGAAAGGGGATTTTAAAATCTTTGAATCCATGCATATAGATTCAACCGTGGTTCGCATCATCCTATACTGTGCCATTGGCTTTGCCGAAAACGACCAAAAATCCATCAGTGCCCTGAAATATATTGATTATTCTGGCGACTTTCCAAGCTGCACACTTAAAGCCGGACAAAATACTTCCTCGTTGACCTCGATTATTGCCTGCAAGTGTTACTAAATATTTTCAAGGAAATAATTTAAAAATAGAAGTTTATCGCATCTGATTGAAATGAACATTTCCAACGCAAGCGATGCGTAGCTTTTCCGAGATGAAGCTTTGAATTGGGCATTTTACAGTGCCCCCGACATGCCGTAGGTTTTAGGATACACCGTCACCTTTCATCTCAAACTCAAAAATAAAAATAAAATTTGGTGATCATAGGCTCACTGCTGGTTGTCTCAGGGCATGATTCTTTGTCACCGGATAGACCAATTATGTCTTGACTATGTTTCCGCAACCATCATGAAATGAAGAGCTGCAAAACATTATCGCAAGAACATCTTGAGTGAAATCATCCTTACAAGCCAAATAATATCCCGAGTTTATGACAGACATGTCCGTTTAAATAATGAAGCAATACTGGTCCCGAAAAAAAACAAAAAAAAAGAAGCCCGACGCTTTATCAGACTTGAAGCTTTTCTTTAGTTTAGATTACACTTCATATTTATCCTCAGCGGTGTAAAGATATCTGATGTTTTGAAATACTGTACATTTGTTCTGAGGAGAACATTTTTGTACTGTGGAATGTTGAATGCATTTTGAATACCAATCTCGGACAGGACACCATAGATTCCGAGACGCGGTATTGTTTGTGACTCGAAATCAAGTAGAATATTGTCTAAAAGCCTCGGGAAATACGAAAAACACAATCGAAAATAAAGTCGCTCACAACAAAGAGGTGAGTAATGACGGTTACCCTCGATCCCGAAGCAGGAATCGCAAATTTGCTGTCGCTGTATGAAATCCAGGAAGGTCAATGACAGCAATCCGCAGTTTTCCACGCGAAGTAGTTTTCAAGTTTGGCCTGAATCCCCGCCTAATATCCGCGTGCACACATGAGAAAAGGACGCCACGAAAGCCCAGGGATTCATCAAGGACAGAACTTGAGCCGAATGTTGTGCTATTTCCCGAAGACTGGCACGCGATTCACACCCACGATTTCGTACATCAAAGAAGGTTGAAGTAACTTTCATTTAGGGATTATCCGACGGAGTCGAGTCGGGAAAGTCTCATCCAGAGCTGCAACATCGCGGTCGTCGACCTCGCATGAAAATTGATGCCAGTATGGGGACACGACAACTGTCAGATAAGCTCAGTGCGGGCAGACTCTTGAAACCCCGGGAAACTTAGTGTCGACAACGACACACGAGGGACCAGCAGCGCTGACGAAATTGACCTCGCGAGCAGCAAAAAAGGTCGCGATACCGAATCCTTCGCACGCGACCATTACCTCGCGCCGGAAAAACATTACGGGAGGCGTTTTTGCACTCGGATCATCTGCGCAAATGACTGCAACCTCGATGCTGCGGTTGACTCGTGGAACGACCGTCGGATACTTCCCAAGCCCTTCGCATCTTTCTATGAACGGCAAGTCCTTTGGTGGACATTTTATAGCTAACTTCCTCAATCTTTTTTATTCGGGAAGACCTTTCATTTAAAAAAAAATTAATTTGTCTGAGCCACTGTTAAACAATGTTTTATAACAGATTTTTTTTTAGAATATCGTGTGCATAGCAAATAATTATTTCCAGGAGACAACCTCGACGACGTTTCGCAAGGATCCTTTATGCCTTGACGTACGAACACACGAGCTCTTGTCAATCATTTGCAAACGTTACATCTACATTTCAAACTCAATCAGAATTTCCTTTTAATTTTTTTCGAGTATCTGCGGAGCCAATGTGACGTTCATGAGAAGTTCTTGAGGCCACGCGGAACACATGTAGGAAATCTCTAATTTTGAAAAGAAAAACCCTCGATTTCATCCCAAGGTTTCGATAACTTGCAAAAAGTAACACTCTGAAGGGGAGTGGGTCATTTTCTGAGCAGTATTATATTACCATGTTTTGATTTAAGATTTCGAGAGGCTTGCGCTGGTTTGAATTGAATGATACTGAGGGAATCAAACGCGTTCCGCCTAAATTCGAACGACCATTTGGATTTGCTCACAAAACAAAAATTGAAAATTCAGGAACTTCGAAAAATCAAATACCGATGAACAATGGGCGGTTTTTTCATTCAATGTCAACCTTTGCCCCGCGCGGAACATAAAAACAAGCTTTTACGATACAGGTACCAACAATTATAATTTTTGACATTTTTTCGCTGAATTGTATATTTTTATTGCTCTACAAAAATTTTCACCGATAATAAAAAGTGGACATTATAAACAGATGCGTTTGCAACGAACATCCATATAGGAAAATGTTCTGGGGATTACGCCTGCTTTAACAGAAAAAAGGGCTTCGGGCGCGTTCGAAAATTGTAAAATTCTGTGAGAAATTACAGCATGGACAAGGGTAAAGCCGTTCTTCTCTGGAAGAATTGCAATTAATTTGTATTGCCTGACCGTGTATAATTTCCAGCACAAGATACATATGATCAGCGCTGCGGCATATATTCGAATATCTGTAACATTACAAAAGAGTTTTTCTTCGTCTTTCAGGGGACGATTATGGATTATAACTGAGGAAATGTGGCTATTCTTAAATCAATAGAAAGCAAGTCAAATCATGGGGTACTTGTTTACGATCACTTTTGGTTGTTCAGAAAGCCAAACGCATTTTTAAATGAGCAAGATTTCATCGATGTTCCTTTTCCCTAGCAGCCATAGCGTCAGCATCCGCGGGTTCGAAGAGATTCGCGACATAGACGCCCAGAATGGGTCTCCAGGGCAACCCATTACCCCCAGACACGGAAAATAATGCTGCAACAGAGTTTCGCATGTTCACTTTTTTTGTGCATCTGATACCGTTGGCTGTCGCAAGAAGAATTGCACGTCGGCACGAATGCTGCTTCCGAGACTGTTTTTTTCCCTCGGCATTCTCCTCGATGATTCAAATGGAATGGAACGAAAACATGAGAACAGTGTCATTCTCAAAACACTAAATGCTAAAAGAGAAAATTGGCTTGCCTCCCAGAAAACTCATATCTTATTATCTCGTTTTCCCTTTTTCCTGAGAATTGAGATGGTGTTCTAGCCAAAATCGATTCTGAGATTGTACGTGTCTTGAAGCACTGCCGTTATTTAGTTTATCTGTAGGAAAAATCTTTCATCTTGTTTCCAAGAAATGTTCTTTGCCTCGTCAAAAATAAGCCCTAGGAAAAATGTAAGACATTACCTGTCGAATAAACTTTGACACGAAAATACACTCACCATATTCTTCCGTCAAACACTAGAGCTTAACCTACAATCTTAAAATAACGAACGTTGAATATTAAGAAACGAAAATACCATACCAGCAATGAAATTCTAAATTCATTGTTCGTCCCCGTTTCAAAATTATATGTATGGAGAGAACCGGACAATTATTTGGATTTCAAGAACTGAAAAATGCATGAATACTGGGAAGCTCTATTTAAAATACAGTAATACAGAAGTTTGATTAAAATCCAAGCACTGTATTTCTAAGCTTTTTAAATTTCCCAGCTGGAAAATATATTAGAACTTTGTTTTCAGTAAATTCCTTCATATATTTGATAAAATTTGAAACATTGTCTCTGAACCTACCCCAGGGTCTCTCTTTGAGAAATAATGCGAGATTTCTCTTCATTTTATTGGAAGCAGAGTTCTTATCACGAGTCGTGGCTGAAATTCTTGTGAGAATCCCCTTACACACGGTTGATGTTGATCCGTCTGCTGATTCTCTCTCACACAAATAACTCTTCATGATCCTATAACATTCCTGTAAGGCCATCATCTTCGTACGGTAGGAAAATGGGTCGCCGTATTTTTCAGAGCACCTGCGCATGCAAGTGATCCGGTGAAATACCGTTCATTATTTATCTCGATTTTTCCCCCGCGGAATGTTCCAGCTCTACCAAGCAGAGTCGGATGGGAAAGCTTGAAAAGCTGGCAGATGAGATCGGTCGTCTGCTTGATCCAGAATCGTCGTCGTTTTTCTTTCGGAACGACCGCCCGAAAACTTGGAGAGCCCTTTCGAGTGGGATCCCGCGCCAGTTTTATGACCTGTATGATTCATTCAGGCAAAGACCCCAGCACAGGTGACGCTAGCAATGGCTAGTGTTTCAATCGGCCCCCTTTTCAACCATAATCAATCGTGAGAATTACCCTCAATAGGCCCGCAAACCGGAGAAAAAATCTTGGGCCAGAAATCAACCCGGCCCGATCGTTAGCCGCGCTGGGGTTTAAACACCCCCCACCCTTCCCATGGATGACACAGGCAGGACATAAATCTAAATTAATGCGAATTCTTTGTTCTTTTCGGGACTCTAATTTGGACCTCATAAAGTTATGGCCACGCAGAATATACGGGACGCGTAGGACGAAGAGTAAACAACTCGGAATGGAAATGAGCTGAATCGCTAATTCAAAAGCACAAAAGTTCCCAACAGAAAGCGACCGAAAAAAAAGAAAGGTGAATGGCAACCAGCTTCGGGCCTTGGGTTTTTCTGTGAGAAAGCTCATCCGAGCAAAAGTGTCCATTAGCAGAGTAACGCTATAGGTGCGCCCCATACACACAAGAATATTTTGGCAGCAAAAAAAGTCCTCCCGTGGAAGGAAAAAAAGCGCATGATAGATGGGTTCTTGTGTGCTGTGGCTGAAAAACCTTGCTGACGAAATATCAACTGGAACCCATTCAGGTGCCTTTATTGAGCACGCTGGAATTTAAAGAGCCTGGTCCGGGAATTATGTGACCTGTGCTCAAAAGCCCGTGACAGAGATGATGTTACACAAGGGGGAGCCGACTCGAGGGGGATGGAATCGTCAATCGCTACAAACCTGTCATAGTAATGATTGGCTCAAATTGCTAGTCTACATCTTTTCATTTATTTTTTCCTCGTCAGGAAAATAACTTTTTCCGAGGGGACTTTAAAATCCCCCTTTCAGTCCCCGAACCTGATTTTCTGTTGACAATATGCAGTTTTTTTTTTTTCAATTGCATCCCGCGGCATAGAACTCATCGATATTGTCTGAATGAGGAATACACAGCAGGGGGGTTCAAACTTTTTTTCTGGCTACCACTTCAAACACACGGCAGTGTTTTGAATAGCACTTTCCGGGTACCGAGTGAAGTACCAACAGTGGCTTCAATTCGAACGAAGGGCATGATGCTTCATACAGTACAGGTAGATACATTTTAGCATTTGGCAAGAAATGCGCGCAGACTTAGCAACTATTTATCGTCGCGTTAAATCCACTTTTTAAAATACTATTGTACTCTCAAGATTCGAAATAGTTCTGTACTTATGGCAGTAGGGTGCCCGTGTACAGACACTGAAACGTGTACCATTGCTTGGAAGCCCTGCTTTTCAGGATAAACAATGTATACCTACATTGAATTAGTACCACTCCAAAATACAGTGAGACCCCCACATGCGGACGCCTCAACCTGCGGACAATTCGACATAGGGACACGTATTTTCCCAGAAGAAATCAATAAATAAGGCCTGACATGAGGACACTGACTCAACATAGGGACATTTTGTGATAAAAATGCAAATACATTTCAGGCCAAATTACAAGAAACAGTTGCTTTTCTTTTATTCGAAATTCCTTCTGGCTTTGAAGTAGCTGAACCTCAACATAGGGACATTTTGTGATAAAAATGCAAATACATTTCAGGCCAAATTACAAGAAACAGATATATCCAACCCTAAAATTGATGTAAGAAAAGTTCTTGGGCATTTATCTTACCAAATTACCATCCATTTAGCTAATTAAAGAAATACCTCCTAAATTAAATAGAGGGACTTTTACTTTTTTCACTTGAACATTATTTTTGTAGATGCCAAAATTCCAGTGTACAGTACAGAGATACACTATTCAATGCTCCAAATGTTCTTATTGAGCTGAAAATGTATTCACCAATTCAAATTCAAGTGGCAAACAATTTTTTTCAGGCAATTCTGAAGAAAATTTCTTCCACAAAACACCAATTAAAAATTATATAATGTAAGTCTATGGGAAAAAAAGACTCCACTTAGGGATATTTTGACTTAAGGACACTCTTGATGCATGAATTACGTCCGCATCTCAGGGTCTCACTGTACAGTATTCAGAGAATAAGGTGGAAGACCCAATTGACTCATTTTTGCCATTAAAAGTTGGCTTGAAACAGGAACTGCACACATGGGACTCAGAAAACTGACCAACTTTGAACGAAAACCCATGAAAGGAACCGGAGACTTTTTTTTTTACTGGTACAGTAGTTTTCTTTCATGGGTAATAACAATCCACCGAAAAATATATAATTTTAATTACTTTGAAAGGTCACTGTTTAAGGTATAATTTGGCTTTTCTTTCAGGTTTTATTTTGAACTAACTCTTCTTTCGAGATTATTAATAAAAAAAGAGGTCAGCTTTCCCGGGTAAATTTTTCACATCTATTTATACATTATTACGCTATAGATGATCCTTCATCAATTGTGCAAGAACAGCGTCCCCACCGCATGGAGTTATTTTCACATTTCAGATTTTTCAAATGGGCTTGAGAGAAAACTTCATCGATTTGGAATAAAAGCGATCAGTATTTTCTCTTCGAATGCGATGTTATCCCGGTTCGTTTTACAATAGCTGGAACCCCTTGAGAGCAGGAGATTTGCTCTGAAGCCTTCGCATGTGTTCGTGATTGTCGAGCGAAGATTGTACGGTATTTTTCCATCTTTTTCCGCGCAAACAAAACTCGACGCTCTAATTGGGTGTCTGACGTGGGGAAAGTGGCAAAATCGAATTATAATGCATCGCTCAGGGAGTTCGAGAGCCCTTCTATCGCCGCACATAGAAGAGAAAACTTGGAAGCACGAGGGAATGGTACAATTGGATTGTTGCGCGTCTGATGTTCAAAGCGAGGAAAGCAGAAAATTTGCTTTAAAATTTTCACCCTTTCATGAGTAAAAAAAGCAGCCGGGGGTTTTTTGTGTCAGGCGCTGAGAGCACAAAAAAATAGCAGAGGATTCTTTAGAAAATCCTTTGGATTTTTGCTCGGCGACGCGGTGAGAAAATTCCCTGTGAACAAAGGGGTACACTTCCTGAATTCAAGAGCGGCCCAGGTGGCTTGGAGTGGTTCGGGAACCCGGCAGCAGGCGGTCGTGTTTCATCACACCCATGAATTGCCTCGTCTCAAAGCTCCGCGTTGTTCCACGTTTTCCCTTTCAGCGGAATGAAAGAGCAATTCCCACCCCAGGCCTTCCGTGTAGCGCGGAATCAATCGGGTAGCAGTCAACAAAAGTCAACCTGTTCCCCGTTGCTCTGCAAATAATGCAACCCAGTCGTAATGATGACTGAATGCGCAGGGACTTGATCGAATAATCGATGCTAATTGATTCGAGCCCACGGGTTTTAACTTTTTTTCTAAGGACATCCGTCAGCGGCGCAGACACGCAGGTGAACACGAAAGTCGCAATTGTCACTTCGCGTGACGAGGCGCCGACGGTTTTCGTGATCAAAGCTCGTTTCACCGCTCGACGACCCGAATATCCCTGGCTTATTGACACGGCTTTTACTCGTTCGCACCGACCTCCCACTACTGTGATTTACGAATCCCTCCGAAAATCATACCAGCAACAATTTTTGTAAAATGGGAAAACCTCTGAATCGGTTTCTCCCCACCAAAGCCTCATGAAACATCCATGGGAGCTATTGATCAGATTCCCCCCGCTTGAATCTCACTCTCTGGGTGTCCCACAAATTCTGGATAAAAAAAATGGCCTAGAAAAAACACCGTCACTGTCATACTCCTACACTACCCGGAAATTTATCGCAAAAGTTAATGCGTCGCTCTCCAGGTTCAAAAATATAGCGCTTTCAGAAGTCGGTCCGATCTCGCGATTTCTATGCGGGAAGTCGAGATATTCTAATAAATTTTCTAACAAAGTAATTCACCCCGCAATTTTTCGCGAGAATGAATCCAGTCGACCCGCATTTTCATCATCTTATCCATCAAATATTTGAATTAGATGCATCATGCAATCTAAAAGTATGAGAGCATATTCAAATGGCATGAATTTCATAAAAATACTTCATGGAGAACTACGGTAATTCCTCCTCTTCAGATAATGCCTAAATTCCCATTCAATAATTATTTTGACTTTTCGTCATGCAATTCGCTGGGTCGCTGCTACAGACTAAGTTTTGCTGAATTGTATCACAAGCTTCACATTTTTAGACTTTCATTTTCAGACGATGTGAATTAAAATAAATGTTTTATCGTTTTCATCATCCAAGCGGATTTATATTTTCAATCGCCAAAGTGAATTTTCCCTTCCTCCTCCAGCTACAGTATTTAGCACAGTATTCCCCAACCTTTTTGAGCCCCGCAAATAAATGGTAATATTCAACAACAAAAAATTCTACCGACCAGAAGTTTCATAAAATTTTTCCAGGCTCAAAAAAGTGTTGCTTGAAAGACTTCATGGCAAGTATTTAAAAAGTTTGTTTTTCGCAAAAATTACATTACGAACCAATGGAGCAGCTCTAATGGAATGTCTTTGAAAAATTATAAAGGTGGGCTTGAAGTAAGGATCTCAGAATTAAAAGTTCTTATTATTTATTTCATTGGGTGAAACTTTGTCTGAAGTGTTATCATGAGAAAAGCCAACATTTATTTTTCATGAGATTATTTCCTACTGTCTTGGCGAAATTTCAGATAAAGATATTGTACAGTCCTTCATGGCTACATTCGATTAATATTATTATGCTGATGAAAATTCCCCCGAGGATCGGCGAAAAACTTCCGCGGACCGGACGGTATGAGGAACGCTGATTTAGCGAACGACTGAAAAGACATTATGGTCACCGTGACCGGAGAGTTCAGCGTGTCTCAAAACAGCGCCTGTCAAAACTGCGGGGATAAAAAAAAATAAAAATAAACCAATAAAGAACACTGATGGAAAGAAGTCTGAAGCCCAACCTTGAGCTTGTTTTTCCATGATCGAGGTATCATCACCATGAATAAAATGCAACTTTAATCCGGAAATGCGTATGCTTTCCGGGTGCTGTTCTGCGCTTGCCTTATTTTTCTCCAATTTTTCGGACGCGCAGATTTGGGACCAGCAGCTCATCTTTCCCCGACACCATGCTCCAGGGTTCACCAGTACCACAGCAAGGGCTTTTTTTTCGCCCTTTTGAACTTTCCAAGGCAGAGGACGTGGTTCCCACGGCGAATCCGAGAACGGGGACACAACCGACGAAGCCGAATGAAATCGCTATGCTCTGTGGGGTTCACCGGATGAAAGCCGGAACGAAATAAACCCGTTCAGGGAAGTCCGTCAAGCGGAAAGCGGTTCCTTCCGTGCGAAGGAGGGAAACGCGTGGTGGCGGATGAGACCGAGTATCCGATCGGATGGATAATAATGCCTAGCTGTAAACCCCTCCCCCCTCCTGACCCGTGTCACAATCCCGCCGATTTTCCAGGGTCTAATATCTCATTATTCCTGCGTGTCACCGACGCGTGCCAGAGCTGCGTTCGCCAAAGGGTTCGCATTTTTCGGCGCGACACCGCGACTGGACCTGGACAAATGCCCACTGAGCTGAAGCACCGCAACGAACCGCCTTTGGCGGATAATTCGCTTGGACCTCGGGCCTCGTGACTGCCCACCCCTTTCAGCTTTACCCGACATCGTGCCAATTTTTTTTTGCTCGTCCGAAAGCTCCCACACTGCGCCACGTATGCTTTTCCGTGCTTATTTGAACGATTAGGCTTATACGCTTCGCGCTGCAAAGCAAATAGACGGCTAGCGTGGCGAGGTGAAATGTTATTCTTGTGATTAACTGCGAGATCAATGATTCTGCCCGTACAGCTCTTTGGATTGTTTTGATCTGTCCAGAGCAGAGCAGCAGAGGACCGTTTCGTCGAGCGGACCTTCAGATTTCATCCACACCACTTAACCAGAAATATGATATTTCTTGTACATGTTCATGGTTCCATGCATAAGTTTCAATGAATCACGAACTCAAATTTCATGCTTGCACTGTTTTAGATACGTACTTTCAGGGGTAAAGGACCAAGTCGATTTACTGTACTTATGTTTAAGAGAATTATGACGTCTCTCGCTTTCAATTGAAAATGAAGATGTTGAGCAGCTAATTTTTCTAGATGGGTCCCTCAGTCTTTAAATCTGAAAACCACCCGACTGTCTTGAAATATCACTCGAGCAACTTTCAGTATATAGCCGTATATCGCTCGAAGAACGAACTCCTGGATAATTTCTTAATTTCTGTTTGTATTTCCTTAGCTCTTGATTTCCAATTCTTTCTATAAACACTCTTGGCATTAGGAATGGACGTAAAAATACATGTATATCATCGTATTTAATGCTAGATTCACGCATTTTGAAAGCCTTGGAACGAAAATCCTCTGGGTGCTTCTCTAGCATAGGACTATTTTTGCCTGCGCTTCTTTCTGCCTGGAGATGTTTTCACCCACATGATGCCAAATGAAGGCCGCACTTTCTAGTCACTGCGGCCTATACTCGATTTTTGTGAGAGTAGGCTACAATCGACTTTTCCTGTGCATTATTCTTTCAGAATACCGGTAGTGGTGCTTATAAATAATGTACGTAAATAACGTACACTGTACTAAACTCATTTTGCACCAATCATTCCAGTAGTTACGATGGAAAACGGCTCATTTACTTTTTTTATTTGTTAGTCGTTCAGAAAAAGAACAAACGTGCATCCGCAAAACTTTGTACCCCGCGAACTTCATCGCCGAGAATAACGCAACTCCTAGGTGCTTGAAATTTCAAAAGAAAATAACACAAAAACGATATGCTCTTGATAATTTGTTGCAGAGGAATTTCATCAAGCCAGCACGACCAGCCGTTTCTTAGCAATTGCGTCAGGAAACGACGCACTCTCCAATGTGATACAGTATTTGAAATATAAACCTACTTGCATGGGTATAATGAGCTGCTCCGCATGGACCTCCTGTGCAGGTTTTGAATGAACAATGCCCTCAACATATACTGCTCATTCATAGCGATAAAAACGCGAATTCGTTTCGCGAAGTTGATGCTCAACCCATGCACGTAATGACGGCTCCGAAGCAGTGGTATTAATGGATGAATGCGACTGCCAAACGATATAGACGCGGTATAGTTAATCGAACCAAAAAAGAATATGGGTCAGGGCATAGACAGGAAGGGGGTTGAATGCTCATTTAGTCCTCGGAAAGAAATGTTGGGGCTTGTGTAATGGATGACGGCGGGGACTGTAAACGGATCTGGGCGAGGACTCCGACGCGCCGGTACAGGATGACGAGTGTCAATTGTTTGACAGGACTTTATGCGGAACTGAATGCCCGCCGGGTGGGTTCGCGTGCCCATCGTACTCCATTCCCGTGTCTCAGAGAAAAATAAATAAAAAAGAACAACAGGACAATCCTTTCCGAACCCGGCCCGTCATGCCTGTCACTCATTAGCGGGCAAAACGGACTGGCGTCTGTCGGCGTCGAGAGGAGCAGCGCTCTGGCACGAGGCCACCCTTTTCCGCGAACACGCCCCGTGAGTTTTCGCACTGCAAACAAACAAAGGCTCTTCATGGCTTTAAATACCCGGTGTCTGGACACTGACAACCCGGAGAGGATTTCAATTTCCGACCCGACCCAGGGATTGTCCTACTTTTGTTTCCAACGACAATGCCTGATCATCCTGCTCACGAGGAAACCCCCGACCACGAATTTCCCCTGGAAATGAAGTACTGCACCTTATTTACAAGACTTGAGGCCGCACCCCAATTTTCGGATGAGAAATCTTCGCGAAAAAAAAAAAACCTTGGAAGACCAAAGATAATTTTATGATGCAGCGGGAAAACGTGGCCCAGAACACGGAAAAACTCTCACTAAAATTTTTACCAGGCAATTGAAACTTTTCTTTGAAGTTGCGGCGAACAAACGCGGCCCATGCGCTGACAAATCCCTCCAATTCTCGAATAAATGTACTTCCCCAACTATCAGTTGGAAATTTAGTTCAAGATATTTATTTCAACAGACGAACAAGCGTCAGCAGCGTTATACAGTATTTTGTGAATGGGAAGTGAACAATGATTCACATTCATTTAATTCGACAGTGAATTTTCCACGATATCGGTTACGTATATGGCAAACGGATGAGACTGCAGTGTTACCTGTACAGTACTCGAATACTTCAGAAGAAGGCCGCACCCAATATTTTGAGCGTAATTCTGGCTGAAAAGGACGATAAATATTCCAGTAAACCCCCACAAGTACATGCAAAAGAAAATCAAGTTTTTAAATAATTGATAGCTTTTGTATTAAATCGTGAAGATGAGCTCAAAGCAGGTTGTTCAGACTCAGCAGTTAGCCGAAAGGCCTGCAGTGCAAACAAATTGTATTTGTCTCTATTTATATGCTTCGCAACTCTTCCGTGTGCTGCTATAGTAATGCTTTGCATTTTTAATCTCTCACAGGCCTTTACTTAAACGCGGCATGACGCGTAAAATAATTGACGAAGATCCCGTGATAAGCTCGTAAATCCAGTACATGGAATTCCAATACAGGTGGAGTCTCCCTATATATAACAATTTTTTTCTAGAGAAACCCTTTAACATGGGGAAAGCGGGGGACATCCCCATACGAGACCCACAATAAATCGTTGTATACAGAATATTGTTGTAGAAAAGATTTTTGTAGGGAATGTCTACCTGCATTTAGTCCTTCATATTCTTACAAAAATTGTATCCTCCCGCATTTGCTACCATTGATGATGACAGGAAAAAATAGTCACATTTATCAGTTCTATGCATGAATTTCACGCTCGTGTCCTCCTAAATGTCGAGCTAACTAACAGTGCAATCAAGTCCTTTAAAAATTAATCCAAACTTCAGCTGTGACCTCTAACATCTAAATCATCAATGGTACGATAGTAGTGCTGAGGGTTCACAGGTAACAATTTCAGGTTTGACCGTTTGACGCATGAACACATTTGAAGCTTGAAAACATTCATGTTGAACCGTGACGCACTTATAAAGATGCATTAATACGGAAAACTGAATCTGGACACCGGGCATTGGATGAACAAACGTAGCGATAATATCTGAATAATTATTGAAAAAGATTGTGCAGAATGAACATGCTACTCAAGCAACAACCATTCATTGTAACTGACCGTGAACGTACGTCCAGTACGTTTTATGGACTGGCCTTGAAACCACGCGGTAAATACTATTAGTGCAGAAGTAATATCTTGTGGGAAACTCCGCTGATGACAGTGAATTTTCCACGATATCGGTTACGTATATGGCAAACGGATGAGACTGCAGTGTTACCTGTACAGTACTCGAATACTTCAGAAGAAGGCCGCACCCAATATTTTGAGCGTAATTCTGGCTGAGAAGGACGATAAATATTCCAGTAAACCCCCACGAATACAAGCAAAAGAAAATCAAGTTTTTAAATAATTGATAGCTTTCGTATTAAATCATGAAGATGAGCTCAAAGCAGGTTGTTCAGACTCAGCAGTTAGCCGAAAGGCCTACAGTGCAAACAAATTGTATTTGTCTCTATTTATATGCTTCGCAACTCTTCCGTATGCTGCTATAGTAATGCTTTGCATTTTTAATCTCTCACAGGCCTTTACTTAAACGCGGCATGACGCGTTAAATAATTGACGAAGTTCCCGTGATAAGCTCTTAAATCCAATACATGGAATTCCAATACAGGTGGAGTCTCCCTATATATAACAATTTTTTTCTAGAGAAACCCTTTAACATGGGGAAAGCGGGGGACATCCCCATACGAGACCCACAATAAATCGTTGTATACAGAATACTGTTGTAGAAAATATTTTTGTAGGGAGAGTCTACATGCATTTAGTCCTTCATATTCTTACAAAAATTGTATCCTCCCGCATTTGCTACCATTGATGATGACAGGAAAAAATAATCGCATTTATCAGTTCTATGCATGAATTTCACGCTCGTGTCCTTCTAAATGTCGAGCTAACTAACAGTGCAATCAAGTCCTTTAAAAATTAATCCAAACTTCAGCTGTGACCTCTAACATCTAAATCATCAATGGTACGCAAGTAGTGCTGAGGGTTCACAGGTAACAATTTCAGGTTTGACCGTTTGACGCATGAACACATTTGAAGCTTGAAAACATTCATGTTGAACCATGACGCACTTATAAAGATGCAGTAATACGGAAAACTGAATCTGGACACCGGACATTGGATGAACAAACGTAGCGATAATATCTGAATATTTATTGAAAAAGATTGTGCAGAATGAACATCCTTGAGTTCGTTGTTGGTAAGTAACATTGACTGGCACTTGCATGCAGGTCATGCAAAATACCTGACCGGAACTTTGGTGCGCCATTTATGATAATCACGTCTTCATTATAGAACACCCTTTGAGGCGACTCCACTCTTGAGTCTCACGAGAATAATTACCGCACTTTCAAGTACATTTTTAAACGAGATTGGATGACAGGTTCTCATCCCCGTAGATCATGAAAGCTCAACTACCTCTTCTGCATAAATGTACAGTATTTCGGAGCAATAAAACGCGACAATCCACGAAAGACCTTTTTTTTTTTGATAAGGTGGCTCCTTGTTAGACTTCAATGCTGAAAAAATTCGGGATTTCAGAGGATCGTTCAAATACTTTCAAGTCATAGGGTGAACTTGGTATTCATATATGGGGTGGTACAATAAATACCACCATATTTACTTGAGTACCACACGCACCTTCATTTCATAGTTTCAAAATGATTTTAAAAAAGAATCACTTTACAAAACGCTCACTTTAGTTTTCGCCAAGAAATGGTCCACAATTTAAATAAATAGAAAACTAAAACCATTAATGTACTGTATAAACAAAAAAGAAAAAAATTCTATCGTATTCAATACAGTACATTTCTCTTTTACAAATTATCTTTAATGCGAAATTTTGCATGAAAAGTTAGTACTCAAGCATAACACACACCCGAAATCTCGGTCCTGGTGTTTGTGGGAAACACCCCGCAAACAGGGCACTTGAGTAAATAAGGTACTCCATTTAAAGGTGATGATAATCAACGTGCAAAACATATTTTCTGGGTGACAACTGAAAAACTGCATCCCAGTAATGAAAAAGACACCGTATATTCGAATATTGTTGATGGAGTAAATGAGACTGGATTTTAAACTTGTTGAGAGATGTATTCATCCACATACGCATGAACAAATGATTATATCAATAACAAGGGGCAGGGGGGGGGGGGGCATTCTGCAGATGGTGACGCGAGTTCACTACGAACTGAATGCCGGGACTTTGACGAGCAACTGATCCCAAAATAATAATAATAATAATACGTGACAAGAACAGTGGGACGAGAAAAATGAAAGCCCGGAAACTTGCAATGAAATAATATTTACGGGATCAGTCATTAGGAGGCGGCGTGATGTTTCATGCCCACGTGGCATGAAAAGCTAAGCATTGTGATCGCGAATCCGCACTACGTCAAAGAGGAGCCGGCAATGTCATGAAATCGGGGAAATGGCAACACCTGGTATCGAAAGCTTAGACATTGTCATGAGTCAGCACGAGGAAGGAAAAAAAAGTCCTCCCCCGCATCTTCGCCCCAGAACTTCCTCCCCCTAGCGCAGATGTCATTTCTAGGCCATGTACAACAACGAAATGCTCACGGAACAGACCCAGGAAAAATGCACCTGCCAAATGCTCATTCATATGTTTGTGCTCTCTTTCAATCCTTTTGGGTGCACTTTTTACTCCCCCGTCAGCGCAGTAAGCAGCTTTGAGTGGGAGGTGCTCTTTAGGGTGCCTTTTCACATAGTAAGTAGGGATTTGCTGTAGCTCAGTCCGCCGGAGGAGAAGTGTGTTCACTGCCACAGGTCAACCATATATTTTTTGATTATTGGCAATGTATAATTTAAAAAAAGCATGAAGATGACCCAATCGCTGATTTCAATCAGAGCTAAAATCGCTTCCATTGAGCGCAGTTCAAGTTCAAAAGCATTGCCGAGAAGTTCCTCCCATCTTGAGCAAGCTTCAGAATATTTTAGAAGTGAAAATACTGTATAAAATTTAGGCTTCCATTGCTGAATACATTCAAATGTTGATACGGTGCCCTTCAGAAGACGCAGAACCAAATTTTCCCCCGAGGATATTTTTAGAAATTTTTCATCGAAACTCACCGCAATTTTCTTGGGTGAAGATGCGCGCCTGTTTTTTATGCCACATTTTCAAGCAACAGGTTTTATGATTCAAGAGTAAACATTGATATTTCATGCCGCGAAAAAAAATTGCACGAACACCTGATATCATAAAATTGTTGTGCACCAGCAAAGAGAGTTTTTGGAATATTCCGTTCTGAAGGTGGTAGTTATTCGTACCTTTTTTTGATGCAAAATGACCCGTTGGCGAGTCCAAGGGTCGTTAGCAGGCCGAACCTAATCTATGTAAGAAAAGTCTCTTTTATCGTACTTTGACTAGTGCACAAAGCCACTAAAGTAGTGGATAAGTACAACAGCGACTGAGCAGGGGAGTTAATCAATAAAAGACACTGCCTGAAAAGCACCAAGAGCTGCACGTGTTCTCTTGGACATCTGCTTGTCCCGACCTTTTCTCTCCACTATTCCAGGGAAATTTTGCGCAGACTTTCGGGCTCATTCACACCTGGTTCAGCATTTGCATAGCATATATTAGGCAGGCAAATTTCGTGACGAGGAAACGGTAGCGATGTCGCAAATATCGCACCGCGTCGCGAATTAAATTTTAGCGTCGACATGTAATCAACAACGCGCTGCCGACTGTTGGTTGCTAAAAATAAGAGCTGAGGCCGTAACACAGAGCGCGGGCTTAAGCTAATTGACATGACACGTAGCCTCTCTAATATAAGAGAAAAGCTTAGATTCGCAGAATCATCCATGGGATGATCCAAAAGTAAAGTTGTTTTCGATTTTCACGTCGATTCGCGAGTTTTCCCGGAAATATCAACACATACAAAGCTTAACACAACTTTAAATGCGCACGTGGCATGACATTCATGATCTCAAGACGATTTACGCAAAAGCATGCACAAATGTTGACAAAAAAAAACACTTGCGCAAAAACTCAAGGGGGAAAAGTTCAAGGGGGAAATTGAGCTAAGAACAACACCTGAAGGAAACAATTTCTCAGCATCAAAATTATGCCGGTTGATTAGGGCATCTTTTAGTCACTTAAGAGTTACAGTGCTTGCGTCATTGCTAGACATCATTTTAAATGAAATTGACTGCAATGGTAAAAATACTCTTTTTAATGAAACAAATTTTAATAAATTTGTCGGGGGCACGCGCTCATGTGATCCCCGCTGTTTTGGGAAATGCTCGATTGTCCTAGCTCCATTTGAATGCTACGACACTCGAACGAGCACTGAAGTTTTTTTTTTTTCAACAGTCGAAATT
Organism: Notodromas monacha; assembly: GCA_905338405.1. Taxonomy (NCBI): domain Eukaryota; kingdom Metazoa; phylum Arthropoda; class Ostracoda; order Podocopida; family Cyprididae; genus Notodromas; species Notodromas monacha. Next base: position 10,370 of record CAJPEX010000058.1, on the reverse strand, counting down.
GTTGCGATGCAAATTACAATTTAAATGCTGCAAACAGACTTTCAAGACGAATGGAAAAAAGGGAAAATAATTTTTCAACAAAGTTCCCTGGAATCGGCTCAATGTTGAGTTGGGCCAGAAAGTTGAACGGCGGGGTCAAGTTAATGCTTCACAAAAGGGAGTGTGGATCGTAAAAACTTTCTGGCGAACCGTGTACTGTACTGCCAGGAACACCCGTAGTGATATCTGCCTTTAATTTAGATAAAGACTTTTTGTTGGAGCTCTGACGCCTCATATTTCAGTGCGCATCCCCGAGTCTCCTCCGGAAACGCGCATCGGGTTTCCGACCCCCCGACAACCGAACTGTCTCCCCAAAGAAACCCGGGATTCCTCATTAAGCGTGAGCTGTTATTTCATCAGACCAGAGTCGAACGAATCAAGGCTCGCCCGAGGTTTGTCACCCGCCAACCAGCCTTTTGAGGAAAGAAAAATGCGCAGCTGACAACTAGAGCGCTCTGGGTTTTTCTGTCACGCAATCTTTAATTGTTCGAGTGACAGGATGAACGAGTGCGAGGTCCCGTGCCGCGGGGGATTGAAACACCAGCCGGGGTCGGTCCTGACCTCCTGGTGACAAACAAAAGAGTTTTCATTGCGCTCTTCCGGGCAAGTGCGGTAACTTATCCGCGTGCCTAATCACCCGGTTCGCGCGTTTGTTCCCGTTTCATCTTGGGACAACTGGTTACTTTTACCGTGTCATGCGAACCACGCGCACCGCATTTGTCGGCAGTCACAGAGCTGTACCCCAATCCAATATGCGGTTTGTGACAGTCATAAATTGATCAACTGCTCATTGTTTTCATTTCCTCTCTCCCGCGCTCGCATTTCCCTTGTCATCGGGCAGTAAACTTGCTCGCCTGCACCAAAGGGCAACGTTTCTTTTTTTTAATCGAACAAGGTCGGTTCTACTCTCGATTTAATTGTTTTTTAAAAAACTTAATTCAATAAAATCAGGACTCGAAGTCTCGATCTTTGTCAGGCTGGTCAAATTGATAAAAAGTCTCGTAAGCTTCGACCGAGAGCGGAAATCGAATTTCCCAAAATCTCCCGCTGAGTCATAAATGCGGTTCCTTTTTCGGGGATTTTCCAAATTTTGGGGGCGCATGAAAAATGTGCGAAAGCGAAAGAGCCAAACGACTTTTCGCGACGCGATTGAACAACGGCATGATATTTCAAACTCCGGGAAAAGCAGGAGTGTACGAGGGCTACTTCAAAAGTTTTTCTTTTTTCAGAAATGGGCTTCCGAAGACTTGCAGTAGGGATTGGGATGGACATGTAATAATTCTTTCCGAAAATTTGATTATTTCTCGGCTTCTGCTTCACCTCGAGGGATAACCATTGGAGGTGAGAGAAGATATGAAATCGAAAGGGAAGATATTTATGGTGATAAAATAAGCATCATACTGTTATGCTTCATGAATTTTTCAAAAGGTCCCGATGCTCTCGGCAATTCTAGGAATAAGAATTTTTAATGCGAATATCCCAGAGCTGATACCGCGTTCCCATTAAAAAGTTATGATCACTTCGCGGTTTTTGTTTCGGTCATGCTGAATACTGTATAAAGGTTACTCTAAAATACCATATTAGTTGAGGTTTGTAAATGGAGAAAGCTCTAGGAAAAGGGACAGCGTCATCTTATTTTCTTTTCTTCTTCTTTTCATTCCACAGTGGGAGAAATTTGAATCCTAAACTTGGTTACTCCCCGATAGTTTACTCCAACATGCTGACAACATTTTAGAATTATCCCTTGCAGGGAATGATACGAGATTTAGAAAATCCGAGCTGACAGGTTTTCATGAAAGAAACCAGCGTATTTATGGTTGACCAAGTGTCTTCACTCGTCAACAACGTCAGCCGTCAATGACGGGAACGAACACGCAAAAATAGCATAGAGGCCAGGACACAGAATTGTGCTACACTGCCAATTTCCAAGCTCAAAGTACGCGGCAGGGTTTGAGGATAATTGCAGTGCACAACGTCACGGGTTCGGCTCACTCAATATCGCATTTGCGGGTGATTTGAAACGAGTTCGCGAACTCCTCTGCGTTCGAACGATCATTGGCATGTGGTTTTGTGGTTTTGTACCATAAGCATCTCATCCTGCTTCTTATTCTTTGTACTATCCGACCACTTAACGATAGCGACCTTGTAAACCTTTCTCGGTCATGCAAAAACGAGATGATTTGAAGAGAAAACAAAAATTTCAAACACAAGTTTTTCATCCCAACCACAAGGTGGTCGGGTTGGGAATCGCTTTTTTTCGATTCCACTACATTTGTCTGTAAATAGATCATATCTCGTACACGTATTCAAAAACTAAAATCCAGCAAAAATATCAAGCATCTCGAAGAAAATAAAGCTAAAAAATTAATGAACTCCATGCGGAATCTTTGGTCACCTCCAACGTTTCAATTGGGATCATAGAGAATGGGGTCTATATTAGTTTCTTGAGGCATCATGGGCACCATCTAACCTGGATTACGGTATATCATTACTTTTCAAGTTTCCCTATTGCGAAAACAGATTTAAATTAAACTCAACAGGGAACTAAACTAGAAAATGAGGCAAAAAGTATTCTTACAGGAGCCAATTTGCGGGAAACAAATAAGAAAGATCTCTGCAGGTATTTTTCTTTAATGATATTTTCAATGCAATGTTTTCTGTCTGTTGCCCGGTACATTGTCTCCTCTCTGTAAAATCTACGTATGGAATCTCAAAGGAAGATTTATTCGCTTTAAATCTGCGGTACCAAGTGAGTGTGGCACTGAATCTGGGAGCAAAACATTAACCATTGATATTTTCCTACTGTACTGTACTTCTCTCTGGGACATTGATACAGGAGAATGGAGAAACCAAAAGCCCTTTGCACAAATTTTTCATTGAAACTTGAGTGATCAGAAAGTCTATATTAAGCAGTTACACTCACCAGCAACCTGCGGGACATGAGTGGCTTGGCCAGCGGTGTTATTCGCGTGCCATCCGTCGAAGGATAAATTACGAGGTTCCTCGGTTGAACGACGAGCACGGTGCTCGTATGTCGCTTCGTGTCAGCGACAACAGATGCCTTCTTTGGCAGAGGATTCATAGCGTGCAGCAATAACCTGGGTGTTTTGCAAACCGCCCCCCGAAAATTACCATAACGCCGGGTTTCCCGTCGTAAGCGGTGTAGTAATTTTTCGTCACCTGCGACGCCGCGTGGGTCAAGTGACGCGTGGTTGCTGACAGGGCACGGGTTCCCAGACCGTCTCACGTGTCGAATTCTCAGCCCATCAAAGTACAAGTACCAATCAAGCCCATGCCTGTCAAACCCGAAAAATCCTCTTTTCACGACACCAAATACCGGGTAGGGCTTTCCTGGGTAGCTCACCGCGAGCAGTCAATTTCTAAGCATCTTTCTTTATATTCATCCACGAAAATTTCAGGTTTAATAACAATGCAGTCTTTATCGACTGCCGTCGGCCATAATTCGAAGCGTGTCACAAAGTCTGCGTTACACGTTTTTGATCCAAACCAAAATCCCGGAAATACGTCGTTTACAGAAAAAGCGCATGTCCAACATGAGATTTTGGAATATAAAATAAAAATCACGGAAGACTTTTTATGGTGTACATTTATAACGGAATTTGAAATTTATTCCGGTTTTTCACAAGTTTCTATAAAATTTCTCTCCAAAAGTGTTTTCTAATCAAGACTTGTATGGCTCCTGAGAAACAACATAAAAGCTTTTCATACCTTTTACGAATTGTAAATTATCTACGAGTTGTCGCCAAAAATATACAACACAGTAAAATATACTGTATTTAACGATGGTAGAAGGATTTTTCAATAAAGTTTCCCTCGCCATTCAATAAATACTTGCAACCTCTCTCGAGTTGTCTTAGTCCTACTTACACTATTCTTAACCCTACTTACGCCATATGTCGTTCCACGTGGAGAGAACATCGTCAAGCTTTTTGATGATGATATGGATGGTAATATTGTCTCTTCAACAATTTTGAATTTAAACAGGATTTGAACTTTCGTATTACAGAAAAAGGTCAAGGTCGAAAAGTAGATTCCAAAAAGCACGTGTAAACAGCCTTGTTTGGTAGGGTAATGCAGTTGAACCAACAATTGGCCATTAAAACGACTACAAAATGATCTTTAGTGCAATGTAAACAATCATTGCGGTTTTTTTTGGTCACGTACGAGATACCACATTTCAAATCAAATGGCGTCAAAAAGGAAAATCGACAGTACTGGTATCGCAGTGAGAGAAGCAGCAGACATTAAGCTCCGAAAGATCATAAATTGCGTGGTGTCTGCGGCCACTTTTTCAAGAGGGGCTTGTTTTCAGTTTAGACCCAATCATGCCTAATACTTGTCCCGAGGCACTGATGAGTGACGAAGCGCAGTTATGCACAGTGGGTGTTCGATTACCCCTCGTGCCGGGAAACACATCCGTATCCGCTGAGTGACTGCAGATACTTCATCAGTTTTATGAGCAGCGGAGACGATGCACTGCACAAGGAGCCCTTGTTGACGCGCTCAAGAGAACCGAAGCTTTTAGCTCGGGTCTCGAGCTTTTTCTCCTTATTGATGATGAGTTCACTCCGGTAAAATTCCTTTTCCGTAGATGACCGTTAACGCGGTTTTTAAGAGGTTTGCAATGAATCGTACGCACGACGTGGAAAAAAAATTACGCGCAATTTCCTGAAAATTTCAATTGTTCGCTAAATCTGAGTTGAATTAAGCTTTCTGCTGTTCTGATGAGAATACTTTTGAAAGATCATTAGTGCTGAATAAAGGCTCTCGTTCGGAATTGAAATTAGCCTTAAAAGAAATTAAAGACGACTTACGAGACAGCGTCCCGTGAAGATTATTTTTTTCCTGCGTATCTGAACACCTAAAAAAATACTGACGAGTGTCCCTAAAATACCACTATAAGTTCCCCTCTTGGCCACCGATAATCAGATTCCATGATCAATTTCCATTGCGGCCAGATCGGAAAGTGGTTTTGAGAAACCCTATTTTAAGAACCGTGGCCTTATTTTAAAGGTCAAACGGGAACCACATTCAAACGCGTAGGTTATTCGCATATGCCTTCAGTAGGACACTATTTTCTGCTTTGATGAATGTATATAATAGAGAGAAATTGTTTCAACAGTTTTCGGCCAGTGGAGCAAAAAAAAAATTAAGAAATGCTTCAATGCCCTACGCAGATTTGTTATCAGTCTTCAGTTCTTTTTCTGAATTTTTTAATTAACAGCATTTATCACGTTTCTACAGTGGATATTCATTTCAGTGATTTTACCATAAATTTTAATAAAGAGTTGCATTTGCACACGAAAATCATCTACGTTGAAAATATAAGAATTCTAATTTCCAGAAGACCCTCTTAGTGTGATTGTTAGGTCGGCAATTTCTAATTTCATGAGCGAAGATTTGTATCCCCAACAATATGGAAGTACTGTAGAACTCAATCTGATAACGTTGAACTTGATTCGTTCATGGAATATTTCCTTCAACAAATGAGAATCGTGATAGGAGAAAAAAAAGTAACCCATCCAGGGTTGCCCAGGAGGGGAGCCTGGCACACTGGGACCCGCTTTGTTGGGGATTTCAATGCGTGGGTGTCATAGCCTCCTCGGGTCGCGATCTCGTTTTCCCTGCCAGCATCAATTCGTTCCGCTGCGGTCTGAGCCCTCGTTTTCGAAATCAGTTCGAAAACTGAATGATTTACTATCTTGTAGTCGGGAAATCGGGTTCCAAATTTAGCGACAGGTAAAATATGAGGCGTCGGGTGCGCGAACAGCGTCATGCCGGGAGTGCAAATTTCACGCGTGTGCGGTCGCGCGTCGACGCCCGGTTTCGCCGTGTCGGTCACTGATAGTTTACACGTGAAGCGATTGCATTATGTCACGTAATGCAACGAAAATGAGACCTTCCTTCAATTTTGGGAAAAGCAAACCTGCAGCGACCTCGTTCCTACTTTCAACTGGGTTCACTATGGCTGAAACAAATGTACATTTGAAAATTTCAAAATGTTCAGTTGAGCAACCGCACTGCAGTTCAAATTGGCATCGAAATCAGCCAACTTCACGTTTGCTGAAAAAAGCATGTGTACATAAAAAATGAATAAAAATAGTCTACTCATATTTCGTCCTTGAAAAATAATGCATTCAGCATTAATGCGTTAGTATAAGGGAATACATGAAAATATGAATCCTCTAGAAAATTAATACAGTATAATCTTTCTGCTGAAATACGATGTACGCAGTTAAGAGATTACGAAACTATGATCTGTAACCCCTGGAATATTTTTCGTTATTTTTGCTGTACGTAAAATTAAATACTGTAGCAGGAATGCCTTCATTTTATTTTTCTACAACCCTGAAATGTAAACAAGGGAAAAGCCCATGCTTGTCTGCTTACATTTCATTCAAAAGCAATAGGAACAACCTACAGATGAAGTCCTTCAGCTGTCATACATGACAGGTCACATTTTTATCGAGGGATTCATCTTCAAAAATATTCTCCCCTACCATTCCCATTAAAGTAAAACGATGTCATTTGAAAAAAAATAGAACGAACTTTCACTTCGAAAAGTTATTGTTCACCATGATAGTTCATGAACAGTTCAGGAAATTTTCAGCTTCTCGTCTCATCCCTGTAATTACTAGATAAATTTCCGAAAATTGCGTTTGAGGAACGCGAAGAAAAAAGAATCAGCTGAACTATCGACATCCTCGTCAAACCAAGGAAATGAGGGAAGATATTTTTCGTACCGCGATCAGTTTACAGCAAAAATTGACGACACTGCGTAGTTTTTAACGAATTCTTCTTGAGCTCTTGTTGATGGCGTGAAAAATCCTCGTAGTGTCAGGCAAAGCACACATTCAACAAGACAAGAAAAATATACTCGCTAGATGAATGCGCAAATGCTGAGAAAATCGCAAGAGTGGCCTCGAACCGAACGAGGAACATCATCGCGATAACGATACCTTTAGACGGATCATCAATACACTCAAGTGGCATGACGGAAACAGAAACGTCGCCTATCAATTGTGGGAAACTCGTACTTGTAAATATGCTCCGGCGAAATGATCCAGCAGAGTTGAAATATTCTGGGCCATACACAGCGAGTCCTTTGTTGGCTCGCTGAAATTGATGACTCCTCGCTGCCTGACGAGGAAGTTGACAGACGTCGAGGAATAATTTGTCAACCCGCGCGCGCGTGTCGACTTCCCGGCAACCTTATCGGACATTGGCCAGCATTATGAAGGGGGAAAAATAAAAAATCCGACCATCACAGGCAGTCAGGGACGTGCAAGTACATTCATTGTTTAACCTCGTCAAACAGCATTAATCCTCTGCGCAAAGCGTTCGTCACAAATCACCCACAAGGACTCCACACCTGCCTCGACAGCCAGGTATTCTCTACACAAAGCGAGGTGAAAATGCTTCTCGCTCGCTCCCGAAGATAAAATACTGAGTATCCCATAATTCTAGCTCACCACAGGATCCAGGTGCTCGGTTTTTCTGCCAGTATTTATCCAGAAAACAGGTTATTTTTTAAATAAATTTTCTATCCCACTAACCAACTGAGTTTCACTTTCTAATCCCTTCCTAAAATGTATTCTTTTAGCTTGATACTCGATACCTCATGCTTTTAGCTTTCTGCTGATCGTAAATTGAAAAGGCATCCGAGATCAACAGAAAAACTAACAATTATGCAGGATAAGAATAAATTAAAACAAAGAAAACTTGTTGAGAGATGACCCAGAAATATTTGCAGCAAAAATTCGATTTCCTTTTCGTTCCAAACCCCACCGACTACTTCGAAAATTTGTGAAGCATGATGTTCTGATGTATTTTTGTAAATGACAGCAAAAGGTTAGAATTCCGAAACATTGTGGCAGAAATCCCTCCTTAATTTATAAATATTCGTACTGTAGATTTCGATTTGAAAAATCAGCTTAAGGTTTGATGTAAATATGTCGGGGTGGAGAATTTTGACGGAAATACTGAAACGAGAGAAAATAAATGCAGTATCAAAAGGTGCCACAACAATCAAGAGGCGTTGATCAAGCGCATATTTTCAATCCAGCCTTGAACATAAGGCAAAAAGGTGCATGCCCAGGGCCAAAAAGACGATCATTAGGATGCAGAGCACGGCATTAAATTGCAAATCGTGATAGCGAGAGATGGCGAAAAAATGTGATCGATTATCTTCGCGAGGCGTTCGGCACTCCCTGTCTTTCGAACCTCGTCTTTCCTGAACGTTTTTCGCGGCGTGAAAATATATGCAACTGCGATCAAACCTGATTCAAGTTGCAAAATTTGTGCCTCAAAGATCCTCGAAGGACTCTCGCAATCAATCCGAAATCATCATGGCAATAAAATGAACGACTGATGATCAGGTCTTCGCAACAAAGGCACATTTGACATTGAAGGGCCAGCAATCGTGGAAAGCACTTCAAAAAGCAGAAACCAGCAACCTTCGACATATCGGTATAGTAAATAACACTTGAATATTCAGATTCCCATTAAATACATGGCACGCATTATATTATTCAATCGCTCATCAATAGCATAGACCAAAAATCTCGCTGAATTATATAACGATAGTTCAAAATCGTTTCAAGCACAATGCATAACTGATGGAATGAAAAGCGAATCAAAGCTCACTTAAAAATTCTCCCAACTGAAATCGGAACTGCAAGCAATCCATTTAACGAAAAATTTATATACTGAACAGCACTGTAGTACATAATTTTGTGGAAACGATTACAGGATGTTTATTGATACAATTCCAAGATTTTGCATTATATCCTCACTTTGGTGTCAATCTTCTTCATATACAGTTCGAATTATCCTTTCAAGTTCTTTTTCATTGGTAAAAAAAAAAATCCTCCATTCTATGAACTAGCATTTTGCCTGCCGCTCTGTGATGAGGGAAACAACGTCTGAATTCATGAGAGTGTATGATGATTGCAAGAAATTGCGTTTCGTGTTTGCATAAGTGCGTCTGAAATAAGCAAGTATTCTTGACTGTACAGTACTAGTAGAGCCGCCCTTTTGAGAAATTCAGTTGAATGGCTCGCTGCGATTGCAATGTAATCGCAGACCCGCGATGAATTCAAAATAATTTCTCAACTCATTGGCGTTGTAAGCGAAGAAAGAGGGAAACGGTTTCAGGTTTGATAGATGCTCTGCAACCATTTGGCGCAGTTTCGCATTGAGCTGACCAACAATGAATTAACTCACTTGCGTGACCTTCATCCGACACACGGTGGGAACCGGGAAGAATATTACTCCGTTTCTGTGTTGCCAGTACAGCACAGGAGACGAATCGATTCGTTCCTCCGGCCTGGTGACCGCGGTACACGAGCAGCTTGCCAGGCGAGAGAATAAAAAAAATATCTCGCTCAATGACTCAAAAGGAAGTACCGCTTCGAGGTCACGGGCTGACAGAGATGATTTCCCATCGCAGCACAACAAAGAAGTCGTCAAATATCAGAAAAGTGTATTTTCGATTTTTTTTCTTCTTTTTTTGTCACGTTCATGCTAATTTCACTGCGCGTCGCGCTTTCCCGGTTTATTCATGCTGATTATCAGGACTAAACCTGCTCCATGAAAAACTCCAGCGAAGAGCTAATCACATGAAAAAAAGAGGGATTCTTGATTATTATGACTTCCTTTCTCATGATGCGGAATTTATGGAGCAATTACCATACTAAGTACTAATAACTTCTACAGTTTTTCTACTCGGGGAACATCTTCGCCGCACAAACAAGTCGAGAAAAAATGAAAATCGCTGATCAAATTAATCAGACTTCCGGGTTTTCAGCAATTCCATTTTTTTCATTTTTATGTTGGAAAAATGGATTCTACCGTTAATATGCTTTCAATGTTGTTACTGCAAACGCAGCTCTTTTTCTTGACTTTTAAAAATATTTAAACATGATTTGATTTGAGTATGGTTCTGTATTCCAAAATATTTTAAAATTCCGAGAAGTCTCTGAAACGTGCTTCCCAGTAGTTTCCGTATTAGGAAACTCTCCCAAAACCTGACAAACGTTACGAAGTTATGCAAGTGATGGCCTGGTGATTTACAGCAATATCAGTCATGCCCTGGAGAGCGTCTTGCGCCTCTTGAGCCCCGTGAGATCGGGTTTATGTCGAAGTCGGGTTATTGATTTTTTCCTATAGCATTTATAGTTAACAAGGGCTGCGAACAGGTGCCAGACATATAGAAACCCGCAGAAGGGTGTTCTGCAGGGATTGAGTGATGGGGATTCGGAGTTGGATTGGCGGATCATGACTGCAATTTTCCCGTCAGAATCTGTATT